>BGZK01000578.1:0-353244 GCA_005406025.1 Eumeta japonica
ATAATAACTCAATGGATCCCCTTCATCGAATGCTTTAATTTGAAACGCCATGAAATAGGAATATCGCGCATGCCTTCCTCCGAGATTCGCATTTAGACTGTATCGCGAGGGGACGTATTTCGCCAGCGACAGAGATTATTAAGTGGTGCGGAAGACAACGGCGTTTCGTCTTAATGAATATCAAATGACTTCGAGCTTGGCGGACGTCACCATGAAAAGGAAAAATCCATTTGCGTCTCTTCTTCATGAGAGCGTACGCAGAGATAGACAAAAACGTTATTACAAAATACCCAAGTAGAGTTAGGTATGTAAGAGTTTTTTCACTCAAAAACTGTGCGTTAAGAAACTTTCATGATTTGCCAACTTGTTGGGTTCCGTATGATTTCCGGATAGAGCTATGGAATTTCTGAATGATCATCAGCAACATCATTTATGCTAGAAGTCTGGATAGTTCACGATCGATCTGTTTCGACATCGCGGCGTTTGGAACAATTAGTCTTTTGAAGACTGATGGCACAGCGACCCGTTGGAAAGGGCTACTTGTACTGATGAACTTTTGGGTTTTTGGACTATATCGATATGTACGTTCTCGATCAACCATTTGCTGCGACACTTTTGCATATAGGTAAACTTTATTTATGTCGATTTAGCGATTCGTGAATCAAATATTTTCATAGAAAACGCCGCCGAAATTCAAGATATACCTAGGGCGAACGGATGAAGTACGAAAATTATAATGAGCAATTTAAAACTCCCAGTATCGATTATTTGCAAATTTCTTACATTTCTCTGGTAATGAAGTCGTCAAATAATTACACTCTCACTAAAGCCACGATCGATAATCTTAAAATGCATTTTTTTTCCTGCAAAATTTACCCATTACTGTTTCGCAATTTAGTTCGAATACATTTCGAGTCTCCAACTGGTGGGTACAATGAGGAAAAAAAACGAGATTGTCAAAATAATACAAGCGTGGCTATAAGCGACAATATTTATAAGCGTCGATGATACGCCTGTAATTCACCGCTTTCGCGCGTACAAATCGCGCCCGGCCTCACAAATTATGGGGTTGTTGGGTAATGTTTTATTTTGCACTAACAGTCTCGTAATACGTTTTTGATGTTCTACCCTTAGTCTAAGAGTCGTGCGATGTCGTGACTCGAGTTCCTCTTTTCGTACTAACTATCGTAGTTTAGATTGATACGTGTTTTCGTTTGCTTGCATTGTTACAACTAGAAATGAACCAAAAATCGATGCTTATAACCCAGCCGCGTAAAAGTCGGATACTTTTATCGAATATTTCTTTTGCATTGCTGAAGCTGGTGCCGATCCTAAAACCACTAACTATTATAGTAGGTTTTTGTAAGCATATTCTATTTAATGATTTTCAATCACTGGATCATTGATCTTTATTATCATCTAGCTTTGCTTGTGGATTAAGATGATTGTTGCGACATTGAACCTGACGCATGCTTTACTTTTGTGCTGAGGAATTAATGGGATGCCAAACCCTAATTTTCCGGTGCTACTTTTCCGGGATCTCTACATTTCTGTTTGGAGTGCATCCAGCCATAAGATCGCAGTTTCGTCAGGCCGCTCTGTTTCCAAGACCTTCAGATTTTTAAATTATTCTACAACTCACCGGATATTACAAGAATTGAATGTACGTAACGGTATAATTTAAGCTGCGTTTTGAGGGACCATTTAATTGATTTTTATAATAAAAAAAAAAATCGTGATATTGCTCAAAATAATGCTAAAATTAACATATTTCAAGTGTTGAGCTTTCAGAAACATAAAAAAATTCGTAGAAAGCACAGATATGTGGATGATCTTAAAATGGTTCTATTTTTCTGATTTTTTCTAAATAAGAGTATGTTTCACATCATAGGATAACAAAAAAAGACTACTTTGGAATTGTCTCCAAATGAATATAGCTTATATGATAAATTCATTGATCAAAGAATTTCTCAGATTTCTGAAAAATGACTTAGGATTTTGGCAAATATCTTCTATGTATAGAAACTACGGTTTTACGACTGTATTACATTTAAAAATATCGTCAGCCTAAAACGGTCGTTAGAATAATTTAATTGACAGAGAAAAGTCAAGACTTACGTTTATCTCGTTACAAAACTACACGCTGTATACCGATGTTTTAAGGTAAAATTAATCACCATCACCGAGTCATTCACCGCTCAACCGAAGCACCGAATATCATCTGAACAATCTTATTGGATACGAATTCGCATCGAACATTCTCGGAAACCGACAAATTATACTGTTGTCTTACACGCGAATTCAACATCAGCTCGATTCCGATCGGCCTTCGACGAGGCCTCCGTCGTTGTCTTTATGCGATAGCAATCGCGTTTCGCTCTGCAATTTGAATTTAATAACATGACCGACTGTAATAATCGTTCGGAACAAAGACGGGCGAATTTAGATAGCGTATCGTGATAGGGTCATGTTTAACATCATTTTCCTTCTCGTTAGGGGGAATCATGATGACGTGATGGAAGAATTCGAAAAAACTAGCGCCAACGGTGGTCAACTTCACCACACGCGTGGGAGATTTGGTGGTGAAGATTTTGATAACGTATTTTTACTGAAAATCAATACAAAATGGCATGAATCGGGAAAAGTCTACGTACGGCACGTGCGGTTCCTTGTCTATCTATTGAATTTGTTATAAATATACAAGTATACTTCCTATATATATGGTCAGAGATTGTTTTTGTATTTCATAATCAAATTCAAGATAATTGTTCATCATATTTTACTGAAATTCTATTATAATATATACACACAAACACATATATATATATATATATATATATATATATATATATATATATATATATATATATACATATGCTATTTTGTTCAACAAGTTGTTGCCATTTTGTAGGTAGTGACATATTTCCATTGCTGTACAAATTTTGTGATTTCTGATCAATAAACTGCGACAAGTAGTTTCAATAGTCCGCTCTTAATGTTCACCTAACACCTAGTAAATTATGAAGAGACCGAATTAATTTATTCAACTTATTCTTCTTAACTATTTTAACAATTACATTTTAAAATATGAAAACATACTCGGCACACTTAGCGGTGTATTTTGCTGAGTAGTATGTATTTAATACCAAAATCTATGATACATCATATTAAAAACAAAGGTAATAAGAAAAAACATTTATAATAAAAACTTAACTTAATTTTTAGTATAAATGGAATCACAAAATATATTTCAGTACTACGAGTATACGTTTGTCCCTAGTACCGGCTACTGGGAATATTTAAAGTTTTAAAAATTGATCACATTATATGGTTACTTGTGAAGCAAAGTATTTGTTGTTTCTTCCACTATGAAAATTGTCTTGGTATCGTGATAAATTGATATTTTTGAAGTGATCTCAAGCGACGTCTCTGCAATGATTGTCTTCAATCCTAACTTTGACGTGTTAGGTTTTTACAGAGATATATCAAAAATGAAACATTTAACGTTGTTATATTTTTTGATTGGTAATATAATAATTTAATTGCCATCTACGTTTATAAATATTGTTTTCAAAGAGATCGCTTCCTTTAAGGAATGACAAATTTCCCTTCGAGATATATTGCCGGAGATAGAATGAACCTTAAAGAAAGTCCTTTTGAGGTCGTCCTTTGTTTCGTAGTCTCTCCTCTTGATATCGGGTTTCATATCAGTGCCTTAAATATCGACATATATATTTAATGATGTACCATTTCGCGGTCATTTAGTTAGTAATTTTCACCCCTCTCTGGCCGACGTTTGACGCTCGACCACAGTACGCGGAATTTATTACCGCCCACATCAAAACTGTTAAATGTAGTTCCATCGACGGTCTTTCTCGAAGTATTACCGAAAATATAAGCCAATTTTCAACTTTGAAGGAAATAATGCACGCTCATGGAAGTGTGTATGAAGCTAGCATCATCCCAATGCTGAGGTTATACCCTTCCACTATCTTTTAATTTCAGATTAAAGGATTTGCTAAATCCTCCACGCTCGCCCACCGGGGGTTGAGTGCCGCGGTATGGAGCTTGTGGTTTTTAGGAATATGCAAGAAAATGTGAAAACTGTATAGAGTCATTCTCGTGTCTGCCTGTTTGTCTGGCTATCACGGTCCGTTTTCTAACTACGAAACTATAGGACGAAAATAATTGCAATTTAGTAGATACTCAAAGTTAAGGGACCGAATCACGGATGTATAGCAGAAAAATAAACGAATTTAATTTTTCGATGTTAATATTGAGGGGAATTAGGATTAAAAAAAACCTTTATAAAATACGTCAAACAATTAAACAAAACATTAAACAAAAGGTATAAACCCTTGAGTAACATTTGTAGTAGCATTTTTTGAAATATAACTTTAAAATATATAGTTTAATTACAAGTTTTCCACGGGAATCAGAAGAAATTCTAAAGAGAAATTTTTTATAAAAATTATCGCTTCATTTCATTGAGGACCAAAAAGTTCAATCGATCTTATTGTTACTGTGGGAACTATACCTTTTACAAATACGAATTCTAGCCAACGACAGCATATTGGACTATTGTACTCTTTTTTTTGTATTGGAAATATGTTTTCATTTTCGTTATCACGAAGAAATTTGCATCGCATTTCAAAAAAAAAAGTAGACAATGCGGATATTTATTACTAGATATTACAAAACGTTAAATTTAACAAAACAAAGTCACAGTAGGTAATAGAACTATTTATGATATACGAAAGTCCGACTTATTTTTAGCAGATTTTTATCGAACTTTTGTCAAATATTCAGCGGACAGATCATCATCGGTTATGGTCAGAATGCGAACTTCGTACCGTTTGGGTGGACGACAACACTTTTAAACACTTGCCTACCGCCGTCCATGAAAATTATGATATCTCATCGTAGGATGATTACACCCGTTTACTTTGTCTACTATGAAAAAATATGAGGATGTTCGGCTGAGTTCTGAATTCTAAAAAAGTCTATAATGTATAAGTTATCATTGTTTTATGTTAAAATATGAATAATAATAATGTAACAATAATAATAATGATTTATTTACTCGATAAAAGTACAATATTGTGGAGTCTGGTGCCTGAGATAGGCATAATTACCTGTGCTACAGGTAACCAGGCTCCCCAACGCAATTTACAAAGTTGGCGTGAATGTATGCGGCGTACATGTACGTGTGCGTGAGTAAGGGCGAGAGCGCGAACGTGTATGGGCAAGTGTGTGCGCGTGCGTGCGTGCGCGCATGCATACGTGTATGTGTATGCGAGTGTGAGTGTGTGCATGTTATTGCATGATGTTACAAATGGAATATTGATCCAGACTCATGTATACGTTATAATACGATCGACAAGTAAAAATTTATATCACATTCTCCTTGCATTAAAGGTATCACTAGCTCCTATCACGCTCATGACAGATCCAAAAAGACAGAGAGGTTACGAACGGCGTCGCGCTCTTAAACGAAATCACGAACCGAAAGTAATTTCATTCATTTCCTTTTGTACATTCCGTCCTATTTAATTCCATTCCCCCTTTTACGTTTTACCAGGGACTTGTTATTGCCTTGGATATTGTGTTACGATTCTTTTATTATCGCGTATTTATTCATGAGCTCTTGAATTATCTCCTTTTTATATACAATTTATATATGTATATTGTAAATATAATGGACGCTCATATATTTATACCTAAAATATTATATTCCTTTTAAAATATATTTTCGTGCTTTAATGGTGTTAATATGAGTTTCTATAGACGCGACATACGATTCCATAAATGTTTCAAGTGATTCTAATATCATAGCAGGTATCTGAAGGCAAGAGTTTAGCTTTCGCAAGAAGATGGATGAATCTACATACATAGCGAGAAATATATAATGAACTATCTAAACCGTAATGTGAATTAACATCCTAATTCGTACTTATTTAGTACTTTATACAATTTTCATATTAAATTACTATAATCTATGGCTGTGGCAAAATTCAAAGTAATTATTACCCATACGCAGAAAACAGACTTAACATAGGCTTAACCTAAATGTGATGAAATTAGAAAAAGATTATTGTGCCAAAAATATATCCGAATATATAACGAACTACCTAAACGTAATGTGAATTAACATCCTAATTCGTACTTATTATTTATACACAACCTGTACATTCCGATATAATCCTTTTAGTACTTTATACAACTTTTATATTAAATTACTATAATCTACGTCTATGGCAAAATTCAAGGTAATTATTATACATACGCAGAAAACAGACTCAACATAAACTTATGTTGAGTCTGTTTTAACTCAACATAACCTAAATGTGACCAAATTAGAAAAAGATTATTGTGCCATAAAATATAACCGAATATTAATTACGGTAATGTGTTTTAACAGCCACAATAGTCATTTTTAAATAGATGTAAAAACTATTGCCAGCCAAATAATTTGATATATTGTATTAGGTAAGTTATTTAATTGTATTAATGGTGTATAAATGCACCATTTTCATCATATTTGCTGATTGTATGCGAAATCATTAATTATGGAAAAGATTAATGAATAGCGTTTTGGTAATAATTGTTTATCATGTAAAGTAAAATGATAAATAATTTTTTTTTGTTCTTTTTTACGGGATATTTTATATCGTTCTACCTAAGCAGAAAAACGAAAGAACGACAGTATTTGTATTTTTTTAGGATTCTGTAGTCAAAGTCGAAAAAAAACCCTTTATCGATTAGTCCGTTCGTTTGTTCACCCGTACATATATCACAACCTTATAATACCGCGATTTTTACGGTCCCGAGACAAAATGAAAAAACAGTAACTTTAAACTTTCGTCATGTCTATCTGTCCGTAAGTCCGTTCGTATTTCACAAACATTTTACTCAAAACCACATCTATATCGATGAAATTTATAGTATAGGGATCTGGTATAAGCCGCTACTTAGTTTAGTAGTCAAATAACAAAAATAAATATTTCCAGAGGGGGCACTCCCATACATGTAACAGAAGCTGAAAAAAAAAATTTTCAATAAACATCAACATGTGGCACATATTACGACAGTTCTTTTAAAAACACTTTATAGTTTTTAAGCAATTTTTGATTAAGTGAATATTTTCGGAAATAATCGCTCCGAAAGTAACAAAAAAAATATTTTCTTTATTTTTTAAACCGTATGACCAAAAAACATGAGAAAAATTACAAAAGTAACGTTTAATAGGTACTTTCAAAGAAAGTAATATTCGGCATACCTACTTGTTTCTTCAATTATAGGCGACAAAAGTGCTCACACTTACTATGTGCGGGAAACATGAAAAAAAGTGTAACTACGTAGAGTTTTTCATCTATTTCTTTGTAGTGACGGCTTCGGAACCCTACATCGAGCGTGGTCCGACATGCTCTTGGTCGTTTTTTTTTACCTGTTTTAATGACGTTGTACAAAACGGGGAGGTAGCTTTCCATCCATAAATTTGAGGGCCGAAACATTTTCTTTCGCGCACTCCATTGTGTGGGTGTTTCGAAGGGTAATCTTGGATGGGTATTTGAGAAGACATTAAAGTTATTAAATAAATTTTCCTCCGTAGTATACATTTCGCGATTTATTATCATCCAAATTATTCACTTTGTGCCCCTTACTTAACTTATGAGAGCATGAATTATATATGTTTAAAAAAATCAACGTAATAGAGATTTATCAATAAATTCCAATAATATAATTTTGTACAAAAGCTATATACAATTTTTGAAGTTATCTTTAATTTTCAGTTGTCAATTGTAACAATCTATTAATGGGTCCATACGATGCATTTGGATCTTAATGCAAATAATATCTACAATTCAAATGTATATTAGGGCCAATAATTTTTTCATCGATTTTTTGAGCTCCAATAATTTAATTAAATTCACTTTCTCATTATTCGTTAATACGGAACCATGGAAACAATAGCCCGACTTACTCCTAACCCGATTTTTTCATAGAAACGCTGACGTCACGCTGTACTTCCGGTAGCAATCTTTGCTCCACTACGGATGTAGTAAAAATATTGACAATACCATCTTCAATAAAGCCGTCAATACATCGAACGGTCGATGAACGATAAATAGCCTCCAATATCAATCCAATTCGCATTTATTGGATTGAAAATAAACTTTTATGTCGTGATTGTTCACTGTTTGTTTCTATATTGTGAATAAAACTATTCTGTTTTCAAGTTTATAAAAAAAAAAACATTTTTTCAATCTATTTTTAGAGTGCTTCATTTTTATGACTGGACTTTTTATTATTGTAATGATGATTTTCATAGCATTCTTAATACATTTCTGGAAAATTAAATTAAAGTTAACTCGACTTCTGTACGAATTTCATAAAAGATACTGCATATTAAGGTGTTTGGAACAGACAAAATCAACATGTCGTCTGTCGCAAAAATGTCCTTTCTTATTAAATCTAGGTAATCGTTTGGTAAACATATTGATTATTTTTTTCTTAAAGATAGATAAAACACAAATCTTACATCATCATGGCCGTTTACAATATTTTACCAAAATAATAAGTTTTACGTTGTACATATAAATAAACTAGTTCGAAGTGGTACAAATAATTAGTCATGCATGTGAATCTCACGAAATAAAAATAATTTAGGTTCAAACTTTACAGACGATCTCTATCCTAGGTGTTAGGAGTTCGTTACGAACGATGTAGGTTGTCAGTTCGATTCTCAGAAAAGCAATGATGCGTCTGCAATTTATATTTTCTAGCTCCCCACTAACTCGCATTACTAACTTATACACCCAATGCTACTGCACTAGTTAATATATGTATATACGTATATATATATATATATATATATATATATATATATACATATATACGTATTTGACAGCTTTAACCACTTCCTATAACGCACCAATCGCAACTTCGATCGGGATGACGTGTGATTGCTTCTTCTTAATGACGTACCTACGTACAGTTGGCTAGTTACGCGGCGGGACGCGGTTGACAATGCCCGAGCCGCGCGAGCACGATCGATCGATAACCGACTTGAATAATTTAGTGGTTTAATGCTCTGCCCGCGTAACGCCTTAATCCGGCACCTGCGGGAATACGGCTCACCCACCACTGGAGCCGGTGACATGAGTCCGCTAATATCTAAGCGATCGATAAATGTCTATCCGTAATCGACACGAATTGTAAATACCCTACTGAAATTCATAGTATACGATATTACATTGAAAGTCCCTTTGGAGGGCACATATCAGCTCCAAACTGGGGGCACTTTGAGGTTTCAGGCCTTCGCATTGGTCGGATGGGTATCGAATAAGATTTCTATGAAGTTGGTAGGTTCTTGTAAGCGTCCTTCAGTACGCCGCTCATATCTCATGTTTTCCACACTCTCAATACACGAGGACTAATCGGTATATCAACCAACAGACGTGTTAGGAAAACGACTCGCTTGTAAAAGCCTAGATTCGCACTAGGGCGTCGTACGTACGTATTCACCGCTAGACTATCGCAGCTGGGTTTTAGTTAAGTTTTGTATCTAGATCGCTGTATTTCTATTGCCGCTTTATTTAATAACGGCTCATTTTGATGTTAAAAACCAATAAGCCGTTAAATCAAAATCAAACACTATTTCATTAGAATATTCCATTCCTATTCATATGAAATAGTATTTGATTTTGCTTTAACGGCTATGCTCTATTTCACGAAATCTATGGAAAACTAATTTTTAAATTAACAAATTATTTTAAATAAAAAGATTCATATATTTTTCTTTTTTATTACGTCAAGTCTTTACCAAGACGTAATACGACGATTTTGTTACTAAGGCGTATGAAGTAAAGTCTATATACAATTATTACCTACTATAAATATATATTTATAGCGGGAAAACAGGCACTTTAAGAGATGTCATTTTTGTTAGATGATAAATCATTAACAACATATCGTAATACAAAAAAGAAATTGTTATTTATTAATTACCATGTTACTATATAATGTGTCGCCGTTACGTGAAAATGCACTTTATCTGCATTGAGCTTAATTGTTTTTGATCATACTTTTAGACTATGTGCAAAAATAACTAGACAAATAAGAAACAATTGTCATATTTTATACATGAGACGCATGAGACTGCGCGCTAAGTTCCATTATGAATTCTACGCGCGACTTTCCACACGTAATTTAATGGTCACCCATACAGAGCCCATAATTATGTTTTATGGGATGCCCGGTAAGTTTGCTTCTTGGGTGGTTATTAATTTTATGCGGTTTGACAAACGAAAAAAAAATGTGGTCAGTAGTCAAAGAATGGAGATTATACAAGTATAAATTCAAAAATATATGTGCTGATGGAAATTTGAAGAAGGTATTAAAGACTATTAACACTTCACCTGCGTGAACTGAAAAGTATTATAATTACACGCAATAAGGTTCTATATCGCTTGTAGTCCTCTTTCGTACGCTTATTTTAATATCGTTCGCGATTCCAATCACGATCTCTTTTTTCATATTTTAGCCCTAGTCCCAATCATAATGTCCACCCGATTGACCCAATCCCTCCTCATTAGTTATCCTATTTCTTCGCAAAGAATCGGCAATGGAGTTGTGACTTTTTTGGTGTCGCAAGTCTCATGGGCGACGGTGACTATCTACTTTCTAACAGCTCTTTTGTATGGCTCGCCTGATCGTTTGCATCTCGACAGTGCTATAAAAAATATAATCTGTAAACTGGCTCCGTATTTAATGTAATGAAATTTTTCATTGATGTATAGTATATTATCAACAATTCCCAAATCGCAAATTTCTTTTGTTCAAAATATACTTTTAATCCCAACTCTGATTCAGGTTTTATTGAAAACTTTATTTCGAGATTCTTCGCAGGATAGAGATTTCTTTCATAATTATTTTTTTAATTTTAACTAAACGTTTATTGTACAGAAGTTCATCATGTTTTATGAATCTTGTCTAAACGCTGTTAATATTTTTTCATATAATCTACATTGAAAATGCAAATTTTATTACCCATTAAACCAATCGACAGTAGACAATTTCAGGCTAATACGACTGTTGGCGCAATCAAAACGACCATTTTCTTCTGTGAGGCAGACAGTAACCACTTTTCGGTCGTTTAATGAAATTGCAATAACCTTGGTTTGATTTTCAAACCAATCAGAGTAGCTTTTCTTTATTTGAAGCCTCTATAAATGTAATAATAATAATAAGTAATAATAATTAGTTAATCTGATATATGATGGTTTAACGAATGAAATAAATAAAATAAAAATTAAAACTCATACTTTAAGTTGGTTATATGAAGAAGACAGTATACGGCAAATGGATAAAACATGATTTGCTTTACCCTCATCCAAGGGATGAAACAAAAAGATTGTCTTGTATCATCCCTTTCCACACAATAATCTATATAACCGTCCAGTTATCTAATAGGCTATACCTACCTATGACATTCAAAGCACTGAGATAAATTTGCCAACAACTCTCAAAAATATTGGCTGGCATACAGGTGAATACGTTCTCTGATTTACATGTATGACGTACATAAAAATTAAAGGGATACGTATTACTCATTCAATAACGAGGTATTTGCATACTTTTCCAAAATAAAGTTTCCGGAATTCGTAGAAAAATAATAACGTATTACAATAGATCGTGTGGTTATTTACACAGACTCGTTCGAATAATCATGCTTTCGGAAGCTATAGACGAATGTTGTCAGTCAATAATGTCAAATATCTGACTTAAACATGTTCTGATTAATTTGGCTAGAGATATCAATGTGAAACGGTCTAGATCTGACTGCACATTATTATAATATACCAAATATTAGCACAGAACGCATTCCGAAACGAGCCGTGAACGAGAGGGTATTCATAACTGCGCGTGACCAAATTCGGGTGCCGATATTGATTTTTTCCAGTTTATCGAGAACAGTTGGCCGTCTTGCATACACTACACTGCGTTAATACAAACGTGAATAAAGTTGATTCTATTCAAAATTATTATAATTCGCTTGAAAAAAAGATTAATTTTAAAATATAAGAATATTTTGAAATCAACATTTTTCATCATGATGTCCAAAAAGGAGATGCCCTATTGACAGAGGACTGTGTAAATATCATAAATAATTTCCAAAATTAATAAAAGCCTTTTTTTTTAATTCGACATAGGATTTTCTATTATTTTTATTTTATTCTCGAAAAGTTCATTTTATAATGTTTTTATTATGGGCAATTCAGTGTCGGACTGGCCAAATAGTCGAGGTTGGCGTTTGCCAGCCGGGCCCCAGCCTGCGCGGGCCCTACCACACCTATCCTCAGATTTACGACCTACATGTAAAATAGTTTATTTATATCTAGAGAAAAATTAAACAAACAAATTCGAACGGTTAATAATGGTTGGCCACGAGACCATCCCTGAAACTTCCCGCTATTTAGCTCAGTGATATGACTATCTTGTACATTATTCAGCTCAAAAACTGTGATACACTTTTTTTTTGTTTTCGAACAACAATATTTGCCGATCAATTAAATTGCGGAATTCTATAATATTTTTTAGTACAAAAATGATATCTTTTCGAGAGTGTTTTTCTATCAAAAAATTTGAGTCATATTAAAAAAGCGTTTTTTAAATATTTTGTAAAGACTTTGAAATGAAATAATCGATTTTGAGATGGTTTTTTCGATGTATGAAATGATGAGTGTATGAAAATCAACATGTCAAAAAATTGGGAAATTAGCTTGAAAAAACACTTTTTTGGAATTTTTTTGAAAGCGGCAACTTTTGAACTAATCAACCGATTTTGATCTGCTTTGTGACATTCAACTTACGCTATTAACTATTAAAATTGTATATCTCATCTACCCTTTCGAAGGCTTCTGAGGGGCCCTTAAATTCATAATACCACCCGGGCCCTTCAAGACCAGTCCGACCCTATTGGCCATAACGATATAATGCAAATGAAACCCGTTCTGACTTAGTGTAAAATAAAATATCAGTTAATTGGACATTGAAATGGTGAAAAATCAATAAAACGCTCTCGCTGAACTGATTTTATTTCTAATCGCGTATTATCCCTTTGAAAAAGGGTATTTTCCTTTCTGTGTCTTTAGCAGAACTATTTGCAAGAGGACAATATCCATAAAAAGAGATAGTGAGAGGGTTATGCCTCAGCCGTGGGGCGATCAAGCCCTGATAAAACTAATAATGTGCGAACTCTTTGAAAATTCATTAGTATTATGATATTCACCATTTCCATTTCAAATTTGAATTCGAGAAAGCACGTGAAAGAGACATTCATAAGTTGTGATTTGGTAATTTTCTGTTATTATAAATAAATATTAAGGGAATAAAATAATGATTTTATCATTACACGAAATGCTAGAACTACACTCTGTATCAATTTTGGAGCTTTGTTTTTATTGCAATTATATTATTTATGCTTTCCTTTCTTGTAGTTTTCTTTCTCAATATCTCATACCCTCACTTGGACTATAAGAGTTGCTTTAATCCAAAAATACTAAATATACAATAAAATTAAGAAACCTTATTTGTTCCAGAATTAAATGAATATATACAGGGGTTACATTATAAACAAGCTGATTCTTTTTTAAAAAACATTATTTTGTGATGCCACTCATTTAGTTAAGTTACTATCACATGCTATAAAGGTCACTAGATTTTGCCGCCCGAAAGGCCATAAATGAAGTACCTTATCTTATCTTTTATACAGGTCCAAACCTAAATCCAGTCTCATCTCTCAGTTCACAATGTAGCAGCAATATCATCAAAATTTTCCTTAATATTAAGGTGTAATTTTAATTCATAAATCCGTAAAATATAAAGAACATGGAGCTGAATATTTTAAAATGGCCGATCCAATCCTTTGTAAGTTCTAAAGCGACATACAAACAAAGTACATCGATCCTTTCAGTCTAGACTAATATTAAATAAATGAAGATTATATACGTAGTTTAAAAGCTATAATCTCAAGAGTTACCCATACGATTTCAAAAATCCTTTTAGAATTAGATAACACGTGTATTGATCAAAGTATGTAATTCTCAAATTCTTTGCAGTTACTTTTTTTTAATTTTTAACTCTCAATTTTTGAAATAAAACTTTTATATACGTCTTGAGAATAATTGAAATTTTTGTGGACGGAAGTGCATACAGTAAGATATACAAGTTTATGCCTAAGTTCATTAATTTAAGTTTTAAACTCATTGCCAAACCTGAAATTTTCAAATTCAAAATGGCAAATGTTTGGGTTTCTAATTAAAAATAATTTGAATTCGTTGCAAAACCAGTAATTTACGAATTCAAAATGTCGAGTATTATAAAACGCAACTTCATATGTCAATTCATGACATAAAATTTAGTAATTTCTATTCTATTAACAACTAACCGGGCCCGCGACTCCGCCCTGGTGGACATAAAATGAACTCTTTTATTTCTTATGTCGACCGACCTCTCGCTGTACATACAATAAATAAGCTACAATTAATTATTTTATTATTAATAATTGTATTAATAACTAGCTTTGCCCGCATATTTTAGTATGTAACCTTGAAATCGAGAGATCATGCACTAAACAGTATTCAGTTTGAGGATTTGTTTTCCCAAATAAATTATTAAGTCAATCAAATGCATTTGGGTATATAACTTTGAAATCGAAGACTATGTATTAAAGTCTTCAGTTTGAAGATTTGTTTTTCCAAATAATTTATTTAGTTAATCAAATGTCGTTACGTACACATGAAGTATAAATCAATATAAGGCGGCTGAAATCGCGAGGCACAACTTCTATGAAAGAAAACGATCGTAAAATGGCGATAAAAACCTAACAAAAATTGGGTTGCCGTTTCTCATTTAACCACAACTCTATACCTTTTTTATGCTTAATTGCCGAGACATTGAAATCAAATGAAACACATATTTCTTTACATATTTCTCTTTAAATAAATTATAATTAATATTGAAAACAAATAAACGAAATTGTTTAGAAAAAATTAATATATTAAATTTTTATTAAAAGTACTTGCCGCCATATTACAATTGGCAACCCGGCAGAAATATATTCCTCTATTGATAATTATCTATAAAAATTGCATTTTTATTATAATAACAGAAGAACGCAGAAATCACGCAGTCGGATCTTAGACTAAGGCACAAACTTAACCTTGAGCAGGAAGATGACTCGAAACACTAACGTGATAAAAAATTTAATGAATATTATCATATTCTGACGTCATGGCCGAATTCGGCCATTTTTTTTTTAGTAAATTTGTTCAACAAAAAATGATATGTTTATATAACTATAAAAAATATAATTATAAATAAAAAATATGCCATCCAATTCTGTACTTATCGTAGTATTATAACAACTACACGAAATCACAAAAGTAAATTCAACAAAATCTTAAGGGAATACTTGCGAGAATCAGTACCAAGACTTATCAAATCCGCTTTGTAACGTAAAGAAATAACGCACATACTATATAATATATAAAAACAATCAGATAAAACAGACACCGGCCTGGTTTTTGATGCATCTCCCAGAATACGAAATGCATTACATTATTATGCAACAGAATAGAAGTCCATCATTTCCAATCAACTGCACTCTGGATCCACAATTTTTAAAAATATCGATCAATGCATGTCAAAGTCTATGACGGCAGCCGTGACCAAATCCTCGCCCGGCTGACCATACCCACTTCACGTCGAAAGAACAGCGTTGGGAATCCAAAGCGATGCCTACCCACGCCTAGTTTTTCATCGCAGTTTAAGTTGACGTAGGCTGTGACGTTCGCGGTCCGTAACGGAAGGTATTTTTCCGTCACGTCATTACGCATGTTACTCGTGCTAGTGCGTGTGCGCAATATTTGGCGCCGATAGACGTCTTTTATTTATTTAGATACATAGGTTTCAATGTAGAAAACATGAAATCGCAAATTTTATGCCCTAATGGAAATACTGTGTGACATTTCTAACTATTTTAATTTATTTTATTTTTTATTTTATTTTATTTTATTCTACTGCTAGTCCAAAATTAGTCCAAAGTTGTAGGATGCTAAAAATAATCATGTGATTTCACAACCGCGTTTATACTGTATAGGCAAATGTATCGAGATCGTAGTGTGTTTATGGAGCAATTTAACCTCTGCCTTACACTCAGAGGTAAAGATATAAAGTTTATGTATTTATGTACGTATGTATGTTTGTATGTACAATCACAAAACTACACAAACTTTGAAATATTAATTTACTGCGATGAGGAGATGCATTAAAAATGGAATGCCCATTAAAAATCATCATCCAATTTAATCAAATAGACATACCACAGTTCGGATATAGGTTCCTTTGCCACAACTGTTAAAATATAATATACACAACGTCCGGGTGTATTTAAATTATTACGATGAAAACGTGTTGGATCCGATTTTATGGTTGCTATGTGTTTAAGATCATTATCTTTCTTTGATCGACTCGAAATTATTCAAGAAGGAACATTTCATTTTTTTAGTAAAATTTCCGTGTTTGTGTCAGACTGATTATATACAGTATTTGTTTAGATATGACATGTATGTATTTGGGGTTTAAATATGTAATTGCTGTTTTAACGTACTAACCGCATTTCCCTAAAATATTACCGCAATATTCGGAAGAGAATCATAAATGCTTTAAATTCTAAGCGTTAACTTGAATTTATCTACAATTTATGATAACCACTACACGGGGGCGTATAAACAAAATAGAATTCGTTTAATTTGTAACACGACTTCCAACGCGCCGTAAACTCAGCACAAACGGCTCGTAAAAGCAATGTTTCATTTGGTTAAAGTATTCACAATTAATAAACGCGTTGTCCGTTTTTAATTTTGCAGTGTTGCCATTTTTTACGTTATCAATCCTCTTATTAATAGCGTTCCTCTGCGGTATAGATACATCAAACGCTAGTAACAAGCGGGTTAAACCACTTTTTCTTGTAGGAACTGAAGTTTAATAAAAATACACATACTTGACCGTAAAGCACAAAATAATCGCATGCAAAGGACTATGTCTCTCTTTATCTTCTTGGAAATCTCGCCTTTCGGCTGTCATTAATTTATGAATGCCGGCCTCTGCCACAGAGCACTCGTGCGCATCATTGAAGAAGTGCAATCGACCGTGCACGGTAGTCTACGCAGCGCCCACAGTACACCCAAAGAAATGTTAATTTGGATTCGTCTCAGCTCCGTTTCCTTTGACTGACGACACCCGCCATCGCGACGCAAATTTCACAATTTATGTGCTTCGCAGGAAGCTATACAGGTGGCTTCAAATGTCCCACAAACGACTAACACAGCGATGTTTTCTTTTATAGCATTTTCAAGTGGTAAATGAGCTTGCGAGCCACCAGTGAGTAGGTGGTAATCGTTGCCCATGGAGAATCACAATATCAGAGAAGTCAAACTACATTGCCGACCTCTTAGGTAGCTGTAAGATATTTGATAGAGAGGAATATACGGGGGAGTGGGGCGATGGAGGAAGAAGTGAGTCGCAGGAACTCTCGCTCACTGGACTAAATGCAACAGCTGAAGCTTTTAATTCAACCGTTTATCCCATGAGAGTGTGATATATCACAGATGGGGCCGCCAATTTGTATGCTGCAGCCAAGTTGACCACAGCAAGGCTCTACAACATTAGAGCGGCGATGTGTTTTAGTAGCTGGCCAGTCACATCGTCACGGGAGATGGGCCTTTATGCTACAAACGGTGCAACAACAAGTCGTAGAGTTCCAGCTCACGCGCCATATTAAGTCAAGCTGTAGGTACAAACGGGGCCCGGTTACCTAATTGGGGCGCAGTCGGAAAACCGACGCTCGCGCCGAGACGGTCGAGTTGCGTAAACGCGTCCGCGTAAATTATGTGTCGCGCCCATAAATCACGTGCTCGGCCCGCGGACCGTCGAGGATTAGGGACTTCTGTATGTTTAAGTATTTTGTGGTAAAACAACAGTGACCAGTGAACACTGTTGAAATTCTGTGTATAACTGAACTGCTTTTGCTGACTGTTCATTTGTAGCTGATCAGTGTATTCCTGAGTTTCATTGTTTAATTATGAATAACGTCTTTTGATAGTATACCAAGCAAAATATGTCATTTTGATTGCGGCCGCTGAGATATATATATATACACATATAACATTATCTTATCCAGAGTAAGAATTCTCATGAAACTCTGTTAATTTTGTGTATATAATGTAGAATGAAACTGGATAAATTAAGATTAATTAATAATTGATAAACGTAAACTAATTAAGATTAATTTACACTTCGTCTAGTCATTTAGGATGTCTAGTTATAAATTTAGCAACAAGTTCGGCGAATAGTCAGTTGGAGCCAAATATTCTGCCGGCGAGTTATCTGCTACGCGAAATTATCTGAAAACTAATAATATAGAACTTATTACAGAATTCCAAAACTAAAACAATTATCATATGAAATTAAAAACAATAAGCGCTTCTATTGTTAAATGTACTATATTAAGTACAAAACAAAAACAATTCTTCCCTTTATGTCCCTTGAAATAGGACATACCGCTATTTCTGCACGGATTTCTCCGCGTTTGTTCTGAACCTTCGTGTACTCTTATGCAACAAATCAACTACCCTACTGGCTGTTTGTTTTAAATTAACTAAATGACTTTAACGCTTTAACTTTGTATTATAACATGTAGTCGAACTTATATACAATCGATTTTACACTCTATCGTTTTATCTGATCCCATCTTGAACACAAACGCCTCATGAATAATATCACCGACTAAAATACCAATTTGAATCATCGATAATAAAACTTCTGTTATTGATATTCCATATCTTACCATTTAGGAACAATTACAAAGGAAAAGGTCCACAGAACTATGGATTCTCTTACCATGTTCCGTCAAAACCATTCATCGTTTTTTATGGACTGTTGCTCGCTTACTATCATTTACACTTTACAGTAAATATTTGAAAATTCATACCTAGGTTTTAGAGTAAATGAACAAAGTTGAAAATAACCTAAAAATGTACGTTGTGTCCTTTGCAAAAGATTTTTAATAGTTATAAAGTTTCTGTAGATATTTGACACAGTTGCTAATATCCAGATAATATATGTACTGTTGTGGTATGGTATAGTATGGTACGGTATGGTACTTATGTACTTACTAAAAATGCATATTTATGCATTTACTGCATAATAATTGCATATATTCTCGACCAGCACACTTATTCTGTGTAGATGATAAGCTGGTGATTGCTACTGATTGTATTTTACTTATGATATGAACTAGGGCGCGCGGCGCAAATGGAACCACTAGGGTGTTCTCACACTGTGTCATTATAATTACAGGCATTTCGGCAATGTGTATTCAATAGATGGTAGTACATGAGTCGTGGAAGGAGGATGGTCTTAAACTGCTGAAATGTTACCATAGTGCGGTTGCCCAATTTTAGAGAAAGCTAGAATTGAACAACTTTCGAAGTATTACTTTTAATCCCCAATTCAAATTTTGCATTCCTTTGGTGGTTATGTGATACGATTGACGAAAATTGTTTTGATAATATTTTGATCTTGACGCATGACACTTTTTGGTACCATCCATAGGTATTCTAATTAGTTTCCATTCGATTTCCATCAATCACTTTTTTTTTAATTAGTGCACAATGCAATTAACATATCATTGATCTACAAATTTTGACTTTAAAACAGTATTCTTCAAGTAAAGTGACCTTTTTTTTATTAATTTTTACACACTGAATACAAAAATTATAATAACTTTCAAAATTAGATTCCGCTTTATAGAATAAAATACACGTTTTATTTTGCGAAAAATAACAAAAGTTTTACTGTTTTTCTTTACATTAGCAGAATTGCGACGTAATTTTGTCGCTTCTCTCTTGAATTCTGCTACCGTAACATCTCTACAAACAATCCAGCAATAATCCGCCAACTTTGAAACATTCCACTTGCCTTGATATGGTTTTTCCATGTTTGCGATGTCTTAATAGAAGCATTCCTCATATTCATCGCTAAAAGCCCCACAATTGTTCGAAAAGACGTCCAAATGAGAATGTAATAAGTGGATTTTCAAGGACATGTCACAACCCAATTTTTGGTATGATGATAACATATTTTTTATGAGTTCAGCATAGTTTTCACTCTTCTTTTTTCCAAAAAAAAAAACTATTTATAACAAGGCTAAAATTGTTCCTTTTCTTTACTTTCCACAACAGAGTCAAATTCTTTCAATAATTTTCTTATGTGAAGACCGACGAATATACCTTCCTTCATCTTAGCTTCATCTAATTAAATATTTCTTGCGAAAGCAGCTCCAATTTTATTCATTTCATTTTTTTGCAAAATTGCAAATTTTTCATCAACCCCTGTTTTATATGCAATGTTGGCAGTAACCCTTTTTGTCGGTCAACTAAAGGGTCATTTTTAACATTTTTTTGGCACAGAAATTACAGCAGTAATGTGGGATCCATCTTTTACCCTGGTGTTTTATTCCTCGTTAAAGTAGGTTTTTCATTGTAGGCTACATAGAACACCTCTGTTTAGTAAATATCACCTCACCACAAACGTGATAAAAATTATCGAGATTATTTTCGAGAGATTTTTCTGAAAATGTTTTTTTTTTACTTTTATCATTTTTATCACTTATTAATACCGAACAAAGGACGAAAACAATTTTTTTTTCATGTTTTATGCCAACTAACTAATAAATTTCATCATCATCGAATTCAGTGAGAGTAGAATCGTTTAATTCAAAATTATCAGGTATCGTAAAAAAAATTAACTTACAAATAAATGACTTTTACCTAGAACTTTGAATGGGTATACAAGTGGAAATTAGTTAAAATTATTTGGAGGAAAATGAAAAGGCAAAAGGATGCAACTAATTTAATGATAAGGTATACCATGACAAAGATATCGTGCGTCTATGGCGTGCGCGAGCGCCATCCGATTTCAAATAATGGAACTGATTTATTACCAACCGTTATGTGAGCTAGTCCCGTGGGACAAGTCCGACACGCGAAACGAGTTCCTACAGTGCACAAATTATGTTCCGAAGTTTAAAGCCACACGTTACTTCGGTATACTAATGAAGTAACTCAACGCTCAATGATATATCCTTGAACTTTGACATTTGTTTCAAATTAGGGTCTTCTTCGTCCGGTATGGCTCTCGGTAATGAAAAAGGTCGTCACAAGGCTCGGAAAAGTGTCTTAAAATACGTATCGAATGCAAAAACTCACTAGTTCAAAGCGAGTGGCTTTTATCGCATTGGCTGTTGAGAACATAATAATATATAATATTATTAAGGCCAAGTATGCTTTGATTATGGGTACCTTTAAACGAATATTTCTAGAAAACTGTTATACCTAGCAAATTCAAAAAAAAAATTCTAAGTATACAAAATATGTTCTGAGTTCTACCGTAGGGAAAGCTTAATTACACAGCACGTTCTTTATGATAAAAAATACTAAAGTACGTTCACTTAAAACACTAATACCAATAAATTTCTAACAGGACAAACGATAAAAAAACAAAATTTAAACATTATTAGTAAAATATAATTATACAGGGTTGGCCTTAAGCATTTTTATTTATAATAAATAGTTTTCTCATTATAAATAAAAAACTAAAATGTCGCTTACGACAAAAAGTTCTGCGTAACTAAATGACAATCCATCTTCCTTACTCTGCCGCCTTAAGTCGATTCTCCTTCTCACAAAACAGTGTGGGGCGTGACGCGTTGCGTTTGGCATTGCACTTGGCCTCAACATTACTAGTATGAATGTTTTGCTGTGTATGGAATTAATGGTATGTAATACGTTTGGATTACACGTGTTTGTATAACCATGTATATTCCATGGATCCATCCTTTTATTGTTAAAAGGACGGATTAAAAAACCAAGACGTGCCGTGTCTATTTAATGGTTTTAAAGCTCTAAAGAGACATCTAACGTCACATGTTTCTTATAAACAGTTATGTGTATTTCACGATTAACATTTAAACGTATAAAAATGTAATTACGTTTTACGTTACCCACTCGTAAGAGAATTGCATCGAAAGCGAGCGAATGAAGAAATGAAAAATAAATCTATCGTATTTAATACGGAAACATAGAATAAACATTTATGTGCTAGAAACTCGGCAAAATGGATATTATAAAATATTTCTATGCTATATAAATGAAATTTTGTGATCAAATATTAAGGTTTAATTTACAAATTTGTCTAAAAAATATAAACACATAAAAATGTGTAGCGCGGTCACAGCTTAAGATTTGAATGGGAGGTCACGGTCTCAAAATAAGGGGCAAGTCAGGATTTATTACCTACATAAGAAGCAAAAATCAATTTCATTTTTTCAATTTTGTTACATGTAGACAAAAATAGCCATTTTTAGCCAGAACGAAAATTAGTGTACAAGAAATAAAAACTGGTATAGGTATGCTATGTAGAAATGTTGTTACCTTCCGACTATTTCTACATTTCATACCTATATCGATCGCGATCCCGTTTATGTATACAGGATTAGTGGTGTTAGATAGCGACGGTGTTAAGGGGCATATTAGAAGACATCACTGGTCTCTACGTGCAGCTGATAAAGGTTTTTCATTTTCGAGGTACTTATGGAATTTTTAGAATATTGAATAATATTGAAGCTAAATTTTATACAATTATGAAAAAAAAACCGGTGAAGACGAGTCGGATACGAAAGGCTTCCGTACCACGGTACAATGTTTAGCTGCACACATTTTTTTAAATAAAAGGTTTAGTAAAAGAAAAAACATAGACAAAACGCGTTTCTTATATGGGGTGAGAACAACCTTTGATTTTTTACTTTATTTATTTATTATCATTTGTTGTTATAACGGTCATAGTAATACCTATTTTGTGAAAATTTCATCCCTGTGACAGATAGACGGATAACAGAGGCTTAGTGATAGGGTCCCGTTAGCACCCTTTAGATACTGACCCCTAATAAAAAGTCACTATCAGAATTTTTAATTTCCGGATATTCGCACACATAACATTCACTAATATAATAATTAAAACTAATCCTTAAACGTTTTTAAATTAGCGCTATGAAATTGTAAATTTTTTATCATCCTTTATTGATTTCTTTGACATAAAATCCAAGTCTTTTACGAACAAAAAATACTAGTCACCAGAAGATTTTTTCAAAAACGTCTACACATTCGCTATTCATGAAAATAAAAAATGACAAACAATTGAGATGACATAAGAAAATAATAACTTCCAAAGCACTCATCAGCTCAAAATCGAAAAGTATAAGAATTCGTTTACAAATGTATATCTTCATATTATTATTATTGTCAGTCTAATATACAACATTCAGGAATAAAATTAAAACAAACATCAAACATACTAAAATCAGAGCTGAAAAACTACAAGTTTTCATTATTCACTGCCTTACAGCCGCAGCAGCGCCGACGGGGACATAAATAAAAACGCGTTGTAGGCCTCTTTTCCACATTTCCCACTTCTACTTTCGAATTCACTCCCTCCCCTTCTCTTTGATCGATTGATTTAGTAATTTTCGCGTGAAGTATAAATAAATTGAAAACGATTCGCTATTACATATGGAATAGGTTTCGTAGTGGTATGGAAATACTT
This sequence comes from Eumeta japonica, assembly GCA_005406025.1. Lineage (NCBI taxonomy): Eukaryota > Metazoa > Arthropoda > Insecta > Lepidoptera > Psychidae > Eumeta > Eumeta japonica. Next base: position 23,728 of record BGZK01000578.1, read on the forward strand.
CACCCGCGTAGATCCAGTCTTGTTCATTTTCTAAGTTTCTTTAAGTAGTAGTAGCCCATTCTTTAGGTAGTCATAACGAAAAATCAGACCAACTTACAAAACCCACAGACTCGTGCGCGGAACTGGAAGTAGAGCGATTTGATGGAAATTCACAGTACAACGTACGAAATTCTGCCGCTCTGAATTGGCCGCGGATAATATGCTGCGCAGGTATAACGCTCCCCCACCCTACCTTCTTCTCCACCGTGTTCCTATTTTACGTCATTGCGACGTTTCCGTGATGAACTTCACAGCGGCAGATTTTCGTGCGTTGTACTGTAACATCAAATGCATCAAAGCTTAACCCGTTTATGTTAAAAATAAAACATCTATAGGTCGGCAATGGAAGGATAATACTCGCTTTTCATATAAAATGCGCAAATATATTACTCAGAGGGGCAACATAATGACTTCGCATTTTGTTAATGCTCGATTTCACTCACCATCTTATTGAAGTACCGCGGGCTATTGGTATATGAAAATCGATTCTTAAAGACTGAACTTGAAAAACACAAGTAGACAAACATTTTTTTACGGTTTTATTATATGTCTAGATAAAGATCAAATTCTTAAGCGTTCTTAAAGAAAATATAGTTTTTTTTTTTCATTATGAAATCGCCGAAATACCGTTTGATCTTACAACCTTTATCTGCTTTATTATTCGAAAGATAGGTACGAAAAATACTCTTGGGAATACATAGCTTTATTTGCTATACACTAGCTATATTGTTATGAATTTAAAAGAAGTTATAAAGGTCAGAGCTTGAGAGCACTAATTTTAATATATTTGATGGCTCTTTTAATTCCATTGGTAAATATTGGGTATTATAATATTCAATATATACGATAACAGTAGAAAATGCAATTATAAAGGAGTTCTTGTACCTATTGATTTTGAGACGATTTTTCAATTCTCTAAATATTTTTTTTGGGTGATCCTCATTTTTTTTAGATTTTTTTTTATTTTGATGAATAATCAGTAATGTGTAAATGTCTTGGGAAAATCTATAAGGAGAATAGCCACAATATTATATAGAACAGTATTTTTTTAGAGAGAATTTGGATTTTTGTCAAAAAAACATGCAAAAATTTAAAAGATTTAAAGATTCGCAATCCTAAGTTAAAAATATTCAAAGATTGTTTTTATTCTATGAGTGTACATTAAATATGCCCATGTTTAGAAACAGTAAAATGATTTGTCTTTTTTTTGGTTTTATAGAGTATCAAATCCGTATTTTCCTTTAATTTTTATCAATAAACATGTCGACCATGAAAAGTTTTTGTCCCTTATATGTAGAGGTCATTGCACAGCTAATAACCTTTACTAAACCTCGTTAACGAGGTCGTGACATATTACCAGTGATCCTGTATAAGCGTAAGTTTAAAAAACTTTACTTGTACATCGTTTTTTACTTAATATACTGACTAATAGCGGCTGGTAGTTTTTGAATTTACCTACCGTTAACTTTTTTTTTTTTGCATAAACGTGAAAATCCGTTTTGAACAAAATCGGTTAATTAAAAATATCAATTTCGAATAAAATTAATATTATGTAAGAAATCGTAACCCCGAACAAGCACAAATCAAAATCGACGGTTAAGACCAAATTTATTGAATACCAGCTCCTGCCCGTGTCGACAGAAAATGAATTCCTTCATCTCGTACATGACGAAATCGCGATCACGACCGCTACCTCGTTCTCGATTCTCAACCCGGTCTCGGTTTCGATGTCATTTCTTTCATTCTCGATTCTGATTGTGGTCCTATTTTTGATTCCGACTCCGAACTTTATCTAAGGAGATTTTGATTACATTCTCGATCCTGGTCCGGCTTTCGAGTCTAATTTTGATCCCACATTCGATTTTGACCTTTTTATCATTCTCGAATCCCAGTCTCGACTTTCAATTTTGTTTCTCGTTCTTTGTGCAATTTTGGTTCTGTTACCGGTGACGGACGAAGATGTAGCAAATGATAGTAGTATCAAAATAAACTTTGGGCTATATCACTCGGGGATAGTGCAGCTTTCTAGGAGTGAAAGATTTTTTGGAATATTTAATGACAGGAATGTAAAGATAAATCCAAGTTTTTTTTTTCGTAAACCTCTCGTTCACGCGTTAATTATATAGCTAGTATCATAATAAATGAATAAATAATTTAATCACGTCAAAAAAATAACAAAATACACAGAAGTTTTGGTTTTCCATAAAACATTTCATCCCTTTTTCCACCCTCTTAGAGCTAATTTTCTAAAAATAGTACATGTTATTTTTCATCGTATAATAAGCAGTTAAAATATAAGTTTTGTTGTCAATAGCTTCAATGGTTTTGTTTTTATGTAAAAATTATAACCTTTATTTCACCCCTTTTAGGATTACTTTTTAAAAACGATGCGATTAGTGCTTAGTAGGACTAATTAGCCAAAATATAATTTTGACGTAAATAACTACAGCGGTTTCGATTTTCCACACAAAATTTCATCCTTTATTTTACTCTTTTCAGGATTAATTAGAAAAAAAACAATGTATTTTGTGTTTATAACTATAAGCAACCAAAATATTAAGTTTGACATCTATAGCTTCAACAGTTGTGATTTTCCATAAAGCAGTATTTCACTCTATTCCCTTCTTTAGGGTTTGACTTTCTAAAAATCCTTTTTTTGTGCTCGTTAGTATATATATATATATATATATATATATATATATATATATATATATATATATATATATATATATATATATATCATAGCTTAAATGCCATAATTGTAAATACTACGTGGAAATAAACGGGCACGCACATGAAAAACCCGAAATTAAATTTTGGTACACAATTTCTTCACTCACCAAGTTTAATAAATAACAAGCTGTTAATGTAGTTTAAAATATTTTCTTCCTATATAATACTCCTTAAGTTTTGTTTTAAAGATATGTTAATTTTTAGCATTATTAGGTGAAATTAAATCTTAAAATGATTAAAATAAAATAATAAATTAACTTATATTTCATAGTACAATGAATTTTACTTCTTAGCCCCAATGTAGATTATAATGCAATATTTCAGCATAATCTTTATACAACTTTAGTAAGAATTGACATATTTCAAAAGTAGTAGAAAAATAATTTTATTTGACAATTATCAAATTCATAAATGCGGTTAATCTAATTACAGAGGGCGCGCGTCTGAGTTGACTTAACAAAGTCGAAGTGACTAAGAGCACATAGCCGAGACCGAGGTCTGGAGAGTTGAAAGTTTAAAAACTGTGATTAGTTAGTATTTCTAACCATTGAGATACAGCGGCTTTAGCTATGTTTTTTATCTATTCTGTAAATTGTTAACCGATTGAAGGACTACGCCGTCAATTTACCGCACCCCGCGTTTGCTTTGTGATCAATCAATCACTTATTAATTGAACACATATCAAGGTGTTTTGTACCTTTGTCATCGTTTATCTCTTTTTGCAATAATATTATCTCTTTGAGAACTCAAAATCGTATGATATTTTTTAATTGATACTTAAATATTGTTCAGTTTAGATTGACGAGAATCAAATATTAAGATTGGACTCGGCGAAATATGTCTCGTGTATTATAAAAAAATCATAACATTATAAAGATTATGATCACAGAGACTGCATATCTCTTTTTTTAGAACACAACAGGATTCTTTTACTTCTTATTATATAATTCAATAATATGATAGCATAGTGTGTGTGTGTGTATGCGTGCGTGCGTACATGTTTTGTGTGTCAGGTCTTAAATCGCCCCCACTGTTTCATATTTTTTTTATTTTAGATTGAGGACCTTGGATCTCCTATCCCCGATGCTGCTCCAATCTGCTAACGGTCATTGTTACTGACACGAAGGCAACGACTAGAAACCGACAGCTTAACGTACTTTTTGAGGTACTAAAACAATGCTTTCATTTAGCCTGAGTCAAAACTTCATTTATCAATTCGTCCGTGGTTGAGATTGAACTCGATACCTCCCGATTCGAAAACAATTCCAAGGGCTTAGTCCCTCCGCTATACATACAATATGCAATAGTAAACACAAAAATACGTAAAAGAACAATTTGAAAACTCGTATCCGAAAAGTATAATTAGATATTAGTACGATCAATACGAAAAAGAGAAACCTTCAATACAAGTTTCGCTGACTCAGAATCGAACTCCATCAAATCCTCTATTCCGATCATATGGATTTTCAACAAGGTGTGAATACGATAACAGGCTTTAAAAAGCTCCGCTGCACAGCTGGCTAGCTCGTATTGATCAATCCCTACCACTGAGGAGCGATTCCCGAGCCATTTGATGCAATATCTCGTGTGATAAAATCCAGTTTAGCTGAAAGATATGTGATGAAAACAGCCACCCGTACTGTCGAATTCCTCATGTAATACATTTTCTACAAACCTTACGTCACATATGAGAATACGAATGTTTGGCATCTTTAGATATTTCCCGTCAATATCTATATCATCAATGTCGTATCAAGTAATGGAAGAATCTTCATAGCGGAGGATCCGTACTTCGCATACACAGATAGTTGTACCAACGCTTCATACAAAAGCGTTTCTCAGCGCTCCATCTCGACAGTGTCGACCGATTTATCGGAGCGTGATTAAATTTTGATTACTAATGAAGAATTTCGTTTAATTTCGTGTCATTTTTGCAGTTCGTAATATAAAATATATATATAATATAGTCTAGCCCGCAACCAGCAGAAATCGATGAAACGAGTGATTAGCAAAATGTTGTTCAATTAGTTAGGCAGGCGCTATAAAACCGTTTACGAGCTACCACAGCGTCGCAAACGCTGTGCGCTAAATAGTTTTAGCGGGGGCCGTCAGGCGGCGCTGGCGTCGAGCGAGGGCGGCGTGAACTATAAGCTTGAGCGGATGCGAGCGATGGGAAAAACGGTGGTAAGACATTAATACGGATCAAATTCATTGCGGTTTCGTCAGAAATGAAAAATTTCGTATCATGATGCGAATGGTTTCGTAACTTTTCGCGTATCTCGAAAGCGAAACTGAAAAAAAACATACGTTGTTTGTGGGACCTTTCAAGGTGCTGGTAAGCCGTTTTGTTCGTTTTCAGAATGGTGTAGGTGCGTTTGCGCGTGCGCGCATGTGTACTTACATGCACGCGTAGACTGATTGAAATCGGAATGCCGGCATCGGAAAGAACTTGACCGGAATTCTTTCTAATATATTTAAAATTCCAAGATAACCCCCTTTAAAATTTAACCATAATGGCTTTTTAAATTCTGAGTAATCTCAATTTTTTTTTTAAGATTTTTGTAAGTAATTTTTAAGCTGAAATGATGATTTCAAACTAATTAAGTTTATTCCTTATCTGTTTCGAATGCAGTAAGCCTTTTCGGAATCTACAGTTATGAAAGTGAATACACAAAATTTCCCCTAGCAGACTTTAAAACACCCAGTTAATCATTAAGGACTTGAGGACCTTAAAAGTCAAGCGAAGCAGCTTAAAGTTTTTGAGCTAGCCTTCAAAGCAAAGCAACTCCCCAAAATGTCTAGAAACAAAAAGGTTACTCGTATACGATGGCATACCTTAACAGTTGAACGATTAAAATCTGGCACAAGACAATCGATACCGTATCGAAAATTCTTTTATTAGTGAATTATATTTTAGTTTTTTTTTTTTTACATGTAACTTTCGAAATGCAAACGTTTATGACCAGTCAGGAGAGTGCTACCTAGTTGTTCTTGACCCTGTAAACGTCAAGATTAGTCTAAATAGTTATTTACCTAAGTTGTACTTTCTACTTCTTTTTTTTTTAGTCAAACATCAAAAAGGGATTCGGTCACAAATAAAAATTTTACGTTTCAGCAATATTCGGTCGGCTATATCGTAATAAATTCAACGTGGAAATGAATTTTAGCGCGTGAAACGATGAACATGATCATAAACAGGTAGCGGTAAGCCTTCGTTATGAGCCGTTACGCAAAGTTACTGAGTTATAGATTTCCCTCTCATTTGCAATGAAAGGACTGTAGCGTTTCTTTACCAATGCAAAATATACTTCTTTCTATCATTTATAATCAGATACTTGGATAATGAAGCTTTGATAGGAGTCTTTTGAATTCGCTATAGGAACATCACAACTTCCCACGGGAATAGTTTTTGATGTACATTTCTGTAAATGAATATTTAGACAAACGGTATACATACACTACACGATATGAAAAATTGTTCTGCTACCTATTCTCATACTGATAATGTCACGCAGTGCCATTCGTTTAAGTTTATTGTTATCTCAACACTACATCGAATAAACAGTATGGAATCGATCGTGCATCTTTCCACAAATATTCATACTCTCCTTCTTTTTTAGAACAACTTTGCCAAAGTAACTATAACAAAAATATATCCTTAAAAATATGCTTATAAATAATATAAAATAATGAAGACACACCCCTAATAAATGCTCGGCTAGATGCAAGTGCGAGAGGCTCGGGTCAACGGCCGCGCGACGCGCATCAACAGTACCTAAGCGTCAGCTGTTCTAAGACTGGCAGTACAACAATTTTACGTCGATGTTCTGAGCTATTTTTCTCAGAAACGGCTACTTCAATGACTATGATTTATTTGGCACAGTTGTTCTAGAAAAAAAGGACATTATGAATATTTGCGGAAAGATGCATGATCAATTCCATAAGATATAGCAACAATGAACATAATCACTTAGAAATTTAGTTAAAATAGCGTTTAGACGCTAAAAGGCAAAGTTTATTAAAGTATTTCTTAATCGCGTTTTTCCAGAGAAGACACATATGATAATGAATAAGAGACATATATAAACGTTTGTTAATACTAATGAAAATTTGTAACACGAACAAAGTTTAAATAACAATTTTTCATCAATACTTAGAATCATTTATAAATTTGTGTTTATACAAGAATCGCTCAACTAAAGTAATAATAAGATGTAGACGAGTTATAAATGATCAACTCAAGAACTGATCCATGGACCATGGTGGCACTAACCTGACTGACGATCTGCGTGAAGGAGGTCCTTCTATGGCGACGACCGAAGACAACATCAGTGCTGTCCGACTCGTGATAGAGACTGACAAAACAGCGACCTATCAGCAGACTCGGACAAACTAAATATCGGTATGACTCCAATGAATAAAATCCTTAATGAACATTTAGCTGTCAAGAAGCTTTGTACACGGTGGATACCTCATGATTTACCGACGCTCAAAAACTAGGTCGTGTTAATAGGTGATGTGAAATTATGAAAGGTTTGTCGGTGGTGATTCAAATGCTGTATACGACATGGTTACAGATAACGAAACCTGGATTTACTGTTACGATCCCGAAACCAAAAGATCGTCTACTTAATGAGTGTTCTCTTTCGAGGAGTAAAAGATGGTGGACTGTTTCTTTGAAATGACAGGTCATTATTCAACAATTATTTTATAAAATAAAAGACAGTCACTGCAGACTGCCACACTGACAATTGTTTACCTCTTTTTTGGAAAAACTTCGGAAAAAACGACCTCGTGGTAGGATTCTCCTTCATCATGACAACGCCTCCCCACATTCCGCCAGACAAACAACCAGTGGTTCCATCAAATACAGCGATGTATTGAATACTATCTTCAAAAACAATAATAATAAAAAATAACTTGCTACTTTGTTCAGTTTTTGACCTTCTAAGGATTTTTATATTGACACTGGCACGAGCGTAGGTATGCTTCTACTGTCGCCTGAAAATCCCGTGTAATCACGATAACTGAAAAAAATATTTAACTTTTAAACTTTATTTCTTTTTCAATATCATTACTAATCGATTGGGAATAACTATATATAAAAATCATAGCTTGATATAGTAACGATTAGCTGTAATTGAATTTTTTAACTCGCAGTTCTTCATGTTTTGATCTGTCATTTCGCTTAAATATCTGAAATGAAGATTGAAATGAATGTTTTATGTTTTTGTAATTAGCAACAGATGGCGGTAGTAATATCAAAAATAAAACCACTATTTTCACCCGAGGATTAGCAGTACGATTTAGTTCAACTGTTTAGCTTTAAGTCGCGCGCGCAGGGTGCCAGGGTTCAAATCTGTCCTCTAATCTGTTTTTTTTTCTATTCTATTTATTTTTAATTGCTTTCAAACGTTTTAATTAATTCCAAAGTTATTTTTAATGTAATTAGTAATACGTTTATATTAACATCAATTATTTTATAATAATTTTAATTAGTGACTTCGGGAAAGTTTTGAATAACTTCAAAAATGGATTTTCGGTGTAAAGATCATATATTATAATTAAGCTCTAATTTAAATAACATACGTATGTCACGAGCGCTTAAGGCATACAAATTTGGTATCACCAAATTTCTTAATAATATGTACAAAGACCTAACCGATATTTGTTTTTTTTTTCAGGCGTCTAAAACGTAGAAATTCTCTTAAAACTTTACATATTATTTATATATGCGTTTCAAATGAAATTGTCCGTGTCTTTGATTGTTCATCAATAAAATTATTAGGAACGTAGTAGCGTATAAACCATATTACGCAATGTTGTGGTAATGAATCATTTGTGGCAGATTAGAATGCACACCGGCACGTTATCTAATGCATTACACGTACGCACCACAAACCATATTTATTGAATAAGTTATTGTGTTTCATGCTTTTACAATGTTATATCTCTTCAAATGTTCACTACGTAGGGTTTTTCAATAGTTTTTCATCGTAGGTCGTGCACGATTATCCAGTGCAGGATGGGAACCGCTAAAAAACCGTCTTTAGTGATGCATCGTCAATATCCGATAACGACAACTTAAAATGCTTTTCGAGACACGGGATGAACGGCGTAGTACCATCATTTACCATTACAAACGGTAAACGATTGCCATATCTATACACAGAGGCAACTTGTTGTTCCTGTCGACGGATGTACCTATGGACATCGAGCGTACTTTTGCGTTATATAATTCAAAACGGAACGTATAAATAAAAACAAGTCAAATCAAGATTCGCTAAGTCAAGCAGTCAAATAGGTATAAAAAGGTATTTCAGTCCGGAAAGTGTAACATAAATATAATTTACCGGTCTTCGATTTTTAAGAACTTTAGTTTAAATACTTTAATTTAATTTAATTTAATTAAACTTTAATTTAAATGTTGTCAAGATATAAAATGTATGTCTTGACAACACAAGAGTATCAACATTAAATAAAAATGGGCCAAGAGCATATGGAACCATGCTCACTATAAGGCTTCGAAGCCATTATTAGAAAAAAATGCACTATAGATAAAAAAAATACATTGTTACACTTTTTTCATGTTTCCCGCACAGAATAGTTGTAAGCACTTTAGTCGCTTAAAACAAAAAAAAAAACAAATAGATATGTCGACTATTACTATAAAACTAGTGTAAACTAAAGTGCATCAGCAAAAGAGCGTACCTTCATGGCACTTACGTCCTTTGTTGAGAGACGCAGTTTTTCGACAATAAATTAAAGACAGTATATCCGATCATGTTGAAAATAATTTTCGTTGAAAGTATTTATTAAAGGTTACCTTCGTTATTTTTTTCATATTTTTTGAACGTAAGGTTTAAAAAATAGAGAGGGGACACAATTCCTGCTATTTCGGAGCGATTATTTCTGAAATTATTCAAGTAATCAAAAAAATTACTGAAAAACCTTAAAAATGGTTTTAAAAAAAACTGTCAACGTATGTGCTACTCGCTGATGTTTGCTACAAAAAAAAAATTTCAGCCTCTGTTACATGTATGAACTGCCCCCTCTAGAAATATTTATTTTTATTATTTAACAACCAAACTAAATAGCGGCTTATACAAGACACCTACGCTATAAATTTCATTAATATAAGTCGTGTAGTTTTTGAATAAAATGCCTGTGACATACAGACGGACGGACATGACGAAACTATAAGGGCTCCGTTTTTGCCATTTTGACTCGGAACTTTACAAACGCCTGCAAGGATATATTTGCGAATGATGAAGAAAGTATACCTTGTGAATATCTAGAAAAAACAGCATAGGTAGGTATATAAACGAAATACCACTGACCAACCGCCTGATTAACTCATCACGAGATCTGCGAAACTATACGTCCGATTGACTTGAATTCGCCATAGATATTGTTTTTGGGACGTAGACGCCCACTTACAACGGATTTTATGCAAATCCTATCCAAAAAAAAGTGTACGCGGGCGGAGCCGCGGGCAAAAGCTAGTAAGTGTATGTAATACAATATTTTCTCATGATTTACCCGTTTTCACTAAACTCAAAAGCTATTGCAATTCTGATTTTTGATTACATTTAACTCTTTTCTTTGTCTAAAGTGAACTTAAATACACACGTTATTTGTATTTATTCATATATTTACCATGAGTATAGTTTTTAAAATATATCGTATGAAGAAATGTACCATAATTAGATTATCCAAACGTTTGTTTAATAAAACCATATTAAAAATTCTCCGAATCGTTATAATAACTAATTGAAAACACAAATCAAAAACATGTTACGCTGACTTTCACATAAACAAATCAAATAAGGCTGTTTGTTTATTCGTTTTTCGCAACAAGCACCTTCCCGCACACGAAAACAAAACGGAGAAAAAGTCAAAGAAGAAATTTCATTACTCTCCCTCGACGCAGCAGACTCACAACAGACAGTTAAGCCGATAGATGCTTGTACAGACTGCGTGATAATCTTAATACAAATTTCCGCTTCGGTTCAACTGATATGATTGGATTGAAACATGTACAGTCCACAGAGAAAATACGCATTTACCATTTATTTTTCTCTCTTTTTTTTTTGTTCTTTTTAAAGGAAATTCGACATGCATCTCTAAGTTTAAAGCGAGAATGCAATTGAATGAGTTCACTTAAAATATTAAGTTTAATACAACCGAGAAGTTTTTAATACAACCGAAAATTTTACCAGTATATCAATAATGATGAATTCCATTTTAATTTAACTATTTAATTCGTACGACATTTTTTAATGTTCCTCTTTAATTAAAAGCAGTTATTTTCGACAGTTATTTTATATAGGTTTGTTTTAAATTTAGCTAACTTTGGAACAATAATTACATTACACAATTTCAGGCGAAATATAAATAAATGAAAAAGCGGACTTCTGTAAATGGACGAAAATGAAACTGTTTATACTCTAACTTATCGGCAAACTGGTAGGCTGTCGTAAATAAATAAATCGTTCAAAACTTCGGTACAGTTATCGTAAAAAATTTGGTTGCCTGTAAAGTCGGTATACGGGCGAAAGTTTTACGTGACAACGACTTTGAATGGTAAAATCATTTTAATGTGAATATTCATTCGTATAGTAGGAAGAAGGATGAAATAATAGTAACAATTTAAAACATTTATTTATACAAAGAATTATATTTAAAACATTAATTTATACAAAGAATCTCGCACTGAATTTCATATTAACAAAATTTTATTTTTACCTTTACACATACATACGTATTTATATACAAATATACATACAATAACTTGCAATACATTTGCAAGCTATGCTCTAGTGCTGCGCGCGCGGCAGACCGATCATAGTTGAGTGGGAGAGAGACGCAAGGCATTCGGCGGGCCTCTCTCTCGTTCGGTGAATCATCGTTACGTTACCGAGCGTTACACTTTTTCAAAGTGACTCCCAGCCGCAACCTAATTTAAGACGTTGTCACGTCAAAATTAGTTAGCAAAACAAAAAAAAAGACGAAGAAAAGACACGCGGAGAAAGTTATCGATGACCCAATAAATTATTATTTCTTCCGACTGTACATCCATACATCTTCTTAGAAATGTGTAACAATGGAATCCGTTGGGATTTTCCTTGTATGCATAGCGAAACAACGTCAAACTGTGACGAATTAACATCGGTGTTAAACCGCACGGCAATATTAATCACGCTGCTACGCGGTGTTAGCGATGCCTTTGATGAAAGGTTTCTAACCAAAAAAGAAAGAAAAAAGAATGCGAAGGATCTAATGAACGAGACTTATGATTGTACACATAGCTGGAAAATAATAGATTTTTTTGGTTTTATCTAAATGTTATTCGAGAGTTATACACAGAAACGTGATGTTCTTGATAAAAAAAAGAAATTGTCGCACGTCTTAGTATGTGTGTACATTCTCAAGAAGTTGCACTTCTCGAGAAATCCGTTGGGGAAAAAAATCCTAATTAACACATTTGAGTCGATAAAAATCTATTAGAAATAAATCCATATTTACAACAATTAAAGAACTTTTCACGTAATGTATATATGCACAGATCAAAACATAAACGGTTTATATATATATATATATATATATATATATATATATATATATATATATATATATATATATATATATATATATATTATGTAGATTATATAAAGTGATAAAATACGACCAAAATTATACAGATATCGTTAAAGAATATTTTTGTGGGGTAACAGTCATTTGAAGTTCAATAGCTCGCTTTGTAGTAATTTGTAAGTAATGATATCTCTGACACATTTGCATGCCGCCGTATGGCGTGGCACCGACGACGTCGCAAACGGGAGTTAGACGAATCCAACTACAGGACGTTGGATGCGACAAGCTAAAGTCGTTATTGGATTCACTGAAACCTTATAAAGCTTGATGCATAATTTGTTGTCTGTATGTAATCGTATAAAATAATCTTGTAAAATACTATAGTTGTTTTGTGTAAATCAAACAATGCTGTTTTTTTTTATGTATATATCGGAGATAAATAATAATGCAAGGGACCAAATCTGACGTCTGTAATGGAGGTTAGTCTAGCAACTGTACCCCAATCAGCACGCTGGACAGCTCGATTAATGTTTGCAACATTAAAAAACTAGCATCCATTGCACTACGTTTCACCACTGAAAAGTTGATTTTAAAATGCAAGAAAAAGATGAACATCATTGAACATAGCTTGAAAATGAATTGGTTTGTATTTAGTCCTTTTTGGGATGTACACGTGAGAGATCACATGGTACCATTCGTATCGCGGAACCAAACGAAAATCATTTGAGAATAGATACCATTAACACTTCGTTTTTTTCCAAATACTACAACCTCAATAAAGTAGCGGATAAAAACCTTATATGGCGTCAGGCGCGATGATTGTTGATGTCTATTCTTCTCGCTAAAATGAAAACTGCTAGAGTAATTACGTTTACTAACAATTACTAATTTTTCTATGTCATTCCCTCACCTGCATGTCAGATTTATCAATATGCAATTGCACTCCTATAACATAACTGATTCTACTATCGAATGTACAATCTATTATTATAACACGAATTCCGTCATATCTGACTAATGTATTGTCAGTGATAATTTGAAAATAAAATAGTACTTCAGATAAGTCGTTCAAAACGTAACGAAAAGTCACTAAATACAATTTTTCTAAACAAAAACCCTTCTAATCGATTAATACAATAATTTCACGTATTTATTTCAGAATGCAAACCAATAATTGACTTATATATTAGACAATATTTCCCCAGTCTGTACAATTACTTCACAGTTCGAAGTGTGAATCACAAGACGTTCGCACAAATCAATGCCACTTCACACGGCGCGAGTGTAGTTCTCTGACAAGCGACAGTCCCTTGACCTCTCGCGACCTCTACGCCCGAAACTTTCATAATTCATGTACGGTGTTATTGACCGTGTTAAAGTTATTTACTGTCGATGGGTTATCAAAAAGCGCTCCCTATAAAAACGAAATTCGCACATTGATTTGATTTGACGTGGCACAAGTCCGTATTTCCTTTCCTGAGGGTTGGACGAAGATTTCTTCTAGAAACATCCGATTGGTGTGTATTTTACGTAAATAAATTCCATTTAATATATATTTAGTATATAAAAATATGATCTGATAATAACTGCGAAATTTTAATATATAATATATATATTTTAATACATCAAAAAAAATTTTTTTTGTATTAAAAAAAATATTGATTTTTTAATTACACTCAACATTGAATCGAACAAAGAAACGAACAACATTCGATTGAACTTTTTATTTTATTTATGTATTTCATGGACTTTGAAAACGCTTCAAATGCCTAGACGAATGCGAAACTTTGCATAATAAAAACAATTAGTTTTTTTTTAACTATTCATGTAGTCGGGTCAATATTCTTTTAAGCCTGACGTCAAAACAGTCAAAGCCTCTCAAAATTATAGTCCAAAATTAACTTCGCGACCACGTGACATGAGATTACAATCATCTGACACGTGTTTATATGGACTTACAGATAGTCATACAAAATCAATACATAACTTTAGAAATCTGTGTGACACGATATTTACTTGTGCGGAATTCATAACAAACTCCGATGCGAACGCGATTGTGGAGAGATTTGAGTATAGCGAAAGCTCTAAAAATTTAACAAAACACCAGTTCGTGATGAAAAACCAGGAAAGAAAAGATAAAGACCGTGTAGCAATGGAAACGTAATCTGCTAAATTAATAAATAGTACACACGAATTGTTTAACCGTGACGTTAATAAAATTGAACGCAAAAGTCACTTATTGGTTTTTCCACCCGAAACGCAAAATTGACTGGAACTTAGATAGATCGATGGTGTGGCAAAAGAGAAAGTCGAAGGGTACTGTCATTTAATCATTCTCGTGAAAATAAGAAAAAAAACCAGTTAATAACCTCAAATAATTAGTGGGTATTTTCTCGGATAGCCAGAAATTGCATCTGATTAAAAATACTAAAATATATTAATCAATTTTAAGGGTTTTCGTTTTAGGTACCTTTTATACATTAACTCCCAGTTACCTTAATTTCATCTAACATATTAAAAAAATCGGTCAATTAACAGTCTCTTCAGAGGAGGAATGTTGCTTGAACATTTAGTGTGAAAAATTCATACATAAAATTTGGATTGAAGTTGAGAAGCTGGTCTAAGGTGCAGAGTGATAGATTAGAACAGCAACAGATCATAGAAACAATCTCCTAATGAAGATTATGCGTCGCCGAAATTGGGGCCAGAACTAAAGATGACCAGCTCTGCCCTTTAAATAAGTCTTGCTTAATTACCTATCTAATTATCACAAGGATCACCACTTTGTTTGAATATGTATTTTATTTAAATCTTAGATTGCTAACAAGGTAAGAGAAAAATTATACCTTGTACTATTTTGTTTTAAAATTACAACTTGAAATGCAACACATATAGTAATAAATTTTAATTTCGCTCTCCCTAATAAAATTCATGACTAAAGAACATTGGAGTAATTGAGCAGTTGAAGTTAGACATCCACGTGGAAATTAAAATTGTAGGAACAACCACATCTTTAATAATAATGTCCTTCAGCGTAAATCTCCCGTAAAAGCATATCTACTCAAGTGAATCCAACTTCGACAGATATTTTACATACAGAATTCAGCTCAACTGGAGAGCATGTGGAAAACCATACGCTTTCTTCGCTCCAACATAATTCATAGTGCCTATTAAAAAGAAAAATACACGAACTGTGTGTGTTGCCAGTGACAATGACGTATAAACGCTTAACATAAGAATTCCATCTGATTTTGACTTCAAATAACAAAAACCCCTCACACGCACTTGTAACTATTCTGACACTCCGTCTTCCAGATAGAATAAAGATAATGCTCCAGTATTTTCCCCGAAATGCTAGAGTACGTGGTGGATGCGAGGGTGTGGGTGTGCGGGTCTCTCTCTCTACCCTTTTCTCCTCACGCTCTGTGTGTATATGTGCGTGTTTTTATGGGGTGTGTGCATGTGTGTGTGTTGTAAAGCATGCATATATATTATATTACCAACATATTCTGCAGTAAACGGATCTAGTCTCGTTGGTCCCGTTACATCTAGCCGAATGCGCGTCCAAACATGAATTAACCTTTTCACATAAAACGTTTTCATTTTCGATATAAAGGAACGCCCCGCTATTTGACACAAGGTCAGATTTACACAGCAATAGAGGAAAAAGCTGAAGCTTGAATACGTTGCTAATTTTAGTAGAAAAAAAGCATAGAAAGTGCTATAGTAGGAATTAAACGAACTCAGTAAACATGAACTGTGCTTCGTCGGTTTTGAAATAGGCGACGTTCCCTCCTTTTAAAATTAAAATCAGTAAGCCGATCGAGAGTCTTTCTCTTTTTACACAACACGTCTGATCCCTGTCAAATACCGAAACATATAACTTAAAATGTGTATACATCTCGGCCGTGAGTGGCTACGACTGATGGCTATGTCCAGCCACTAATGGCTGCGTCTGAAGACTATGCTCTACCACTAATGGCTGCTACTGATGGTTATTTCCAGCCACTAGTGCTTGTAGCTGGTAGTTATGGCGTGGCTTACCACTTGTCAACGAGTTTAGTGCGCCACCAGCGTCTTAGTACGTGGTGAATTGACTCGCTTGTGTGTCTCCAGTTACATCCTCGCTGTCTGCATATATTACATAAATCGCGCCGAATAGCATTCGATCAGCCTTTCCAACGGTCTGTATCTCTAGCTAAATTTATAGCTTCTATGTGTATACGGCCACATTTCCAGCTGCTTGAATATATTTTTTGTATGTAGATAGCACGCGTTTAATTTCTATTGCTATATCATCTGCGAGTTTTTTTAGATACAGTTATACTAACAAACAAGTGACAAATTAAAATCTGTAACATTGTTTAGATATCATATTTAGTAAAATCTGACATTACAAATAAACACCTTAATGTTTTGAATTTCAAAACCGATTTCCTGTTTTTTTCCCGAATTATTTTATTAGCACAGTAATCTTTGTAGCTCATAAAATATCTAATTATTTTCCTTAAATAAGCACATGTCAACTTCATAATCGCAGACGAACTGCAGAATGGGTTATAACATTAAATTTCTATAGTCGGTTTATAAAAAACAACTGGACAGTTTATGAAACGCATAATTAACCTTCAGACATATTCTACCATAAACGTAACAAGTATCAAATAGATCAATAAACAACTACGTAATAACTTTCAGGGCTGTACAAGGTTGAAGAACGTTATTTGAACGGTCACAAGTAGTGACACAAAAAGCTAGGGACGTTTTGTTTGTCACAATAAAGAAATCACAAAAATGTGCTATTGATTTCCGCTTTAGATTGACTGACGGCCTCCATGGCCTAGAAGAATATATACCTACATACTTTAGAAGTAAAAGGTTCTATGGTGAGTTGTTAGTTAGAAGATTTGTTTGTCTGTATAGTTTAGCTTACTAATTTTCTTTCCAATTTTCGAAAAGAAGACTACGTGACATAGTAAAAATATTTACAGGTCTAAAAAATTATTTAAGGAATACTATGGCTAAATCTTTATATAAACAATAGTCCAGATTTTATTGCATTTGTTTAATATTCTACGACACAGACATTGACAACACCTGGTGGCACCTTAATTAATTTAATTATTTCGTAAATAATGACAGAAAATCATGATGAGTCGTTCAGCATATCGTTCAAGAATTTATTGATTATCTGGCAAGTACTAATAATAGATCCTTTAAGTTTTATAGCTTGTACATTTTCATTTAATGATTAAGATATATGTACCTGTGAGTAGATATTTAGCACTTGAGTAAAATGAGATTTTTTAGTCAACCTTCTATTTTTACAAACCATAAACAAATTACTATATAAAATTTTATTGAGCATATTAAAAAAAACATGTTAATCAAGTTATACCAATACATTATTTTAAAATTTTGATTCCTTGATTTAAGAGATAAAATTACCTATATTTTTAATATACTTAATATTTTAAAAAATATATCATTTTTCATTAAAAGTAATAGGTTTCAGTTTGATTTTAGAGTTTTTACAGGAATAAACATTTTATATGGGCAGTTTTCAATACCTAAAAGTTTGGTAAAACGCTTATTTCAACGGAAATAAAAAAAAGCCAAAATATGTGATCCATTTTCATGGTTGGATAATCACTAGCTCAAATTATACTTTATGAGAAACGTTCAGAAACTACCATAGTATAACACAATGTTCTCCTTTACACAACTATTCCGAAGTACATATCTTATATATCGTGTGATACGTTTTCAATACCGTTACAAAGTCATCTCGAGTATTATTGCAGTCGGACACTTCAAATTTGAGATCAATAATTTCACTTTTGCTCTAAAACCTGCAGTCCGCTAATAACTAGATAATGACCACCCAATGGTGACCTTGAAAACGAAGCTTTTTCCATTCTAAATACCACAAAAAACGATAGCCCAGCTTTCATTATACCCCCTCATGGCGTAGAAGACGCGAGTTCAATAGGCGGTTCCAGGCTTAGCCTCCTTCATTACCTACTAATACTTCGAGTATTCTTTCTTACTCATGTGCACAATTAAAATATTAATTGCAATGAGACAAACTTCGTCAGACTGTTGGAAGCCTTGGAATATTCCCTACCAACAGACATTTGGCCAGCGTGGAGACAATATACAAAATACCATAGGAGACAATATACAAAATACCATAAAACTCTCTTTTTTATGTGATGCTGTCATTAGCGATACTGTTGTTGTACTAAATTCAGAACAAATACAACGTACCCTACATAAAAGTGTCCCTAAATAGGTTCGGTCATATTTTCTATAAATAAGTTTTGAAAATTTAGATAAAAATGAAATCTATACATTTTTAAAATCGTTAAAATAATAGTTATTACCTAAGAGGTTCATTAAACGACTTATTTTCAAATCCGACCGCAACATGTCGACTACAATTTACGTCGGCCGTCTCTTCTGTTAGATTACGAAATACGAACTTATCGCTGGAGATATAAAAAAGAAAACTCTATATAGCCGCTCCGTCATTTATCTTGCTTGTCTTTCCGTTGCATGGAGGTGTATATCTTTTATCTGGATGGCCACTTGAGACGTATTATCACGACTGTAGCCTTGAGGGTCGACTACGAGTAGGCTTATCGATGAGATAATGAATGGATTTATTGAGAAAACAATATTTTGAAATTCTTTTTTTTTTCGTTTATCTGTTATCTTTATTCATATACAAAATCGATTCATAGTAGCGTAATGTAGTATGTACATATACCCTTATCAAGGGAAATCACGCAGTGATCGTTTCGGGATGTACGGATATCGAAGAAAAGTCTCGTTTCGTATACTTATACTTTAAACAGAATCAAGCAGTATTCTTCTAGAATGAAGAATACACCGTTAAAACGTGATAGTAGGGTTAAATACCAACAAATTATTATATATCCGACCGATTTCGATCGTAGCGACTACTTCGACTCCTAATAATTTCGACGCTGATGTACCCGAAGATGACTTATGTGGTCGATCTTGTGAGTAATCGGTGCAGATCTCTTCACCTCATCCAGTCGCTAGAGGACTTTATTGTAAGTTCAAAATCGAGCAGTCAAGTGCGCAAGAGATACTAAGATGCATAAGTGTACGCGCAAACGCAGATTCACACACTCGTCCTCCTCCTCCTTGATCTTGTGGAACGAAGGATCGCCGAGACTTAGAGAGGGTTTGGATGCTGTGTCTGTCCGACATCAGCAGCTAAGCTATCTAACGTCGACCTTTTGGCCGTCCATCTAGCCTTAATACTTCGCCCAATCCGCTAACGTCGGTTGCATATCTGCCGCGGTTGCCTTCCACGGCGAAGCACCTTTTGGTCGTCCCTCGCGACAGGCGGAAAATACCCTAGCCTCATTATCGACTCAGGCTTACAGAGCCCTTACACCGACCACTATACCAACAAAAACACGAGTATAACTATATTTAGTTCAAATTGAGTATCTATATATCACTTAATAGCTATATATTGTAGAAGGTAATTACGCGGATACAATAAAATAAATAGGGTTAATACTTATAGAGGCATAAAGTTTAAAGATTACAATCAGGTAGATGAGCTTTTGATTCCGTGAATTACTAAAAGGGATAAGTTACTAAAAGGGTAAATAGAAACTCGAATGCCGCCAGCGGGGGTACATGAGAAATCATCTAATTATTAGAAATCGAAAAGATTTTATTGAAGGAAAAAATTAGTCAAAGGAAAAAAATAGAAAGTAGCTTTCTATACACGGATGTTCGATGCTATTGTTCGCCTTTTCTTTGGGGGTTAAGTGCCCTTCTGTGACGTTGTCTGGACCCTAGAGAAATAATGGAATCAGACACGTATATAAAACATATACGTATATAAAACACTGAAAGAGGCCGACTAGGGGAAACTCGTTGGTTTTAGCTTAGTGATAGGCGCGTTAATAAGTCAAGTGCGAGAGTTTTCTAGTAGTTCCCTGATTCCGTGAACGCCGATTGTGATAGAATATCACAAAATATTTAGAGTTAATCACCATGCGTCCCGGAAACATAAGTTTAATTTTAGTAGAAAGATAATAAAATAAACAAGAAATGAGAGTATTATCATGATATCAAATCGTATTACGGCTATTTATTTGTATAAGAACTACAAATCCAACTATCAAACGTTCTCTTATTAATTATTAAATTATTTTACTATGGTTTTTTTAGGTCATAAAGCTACAAAAGTTCAATTATCTTATACAGCTGCATGAAATTTCATACCAGTGCTCTTATTTATATAAAGGTGCGCATGTATGTCGTACTGAAAAATAAATTTGCATGAGCTTATATTGAAAACTAGGTTGTTATTAAAATTTTAAACAAATAAAAAAAAACCTAATCGCTTTAACGATTTATCAGAACTACAATACTGCCAAAATATCTATTTGTTATACTAAATAGAGTCTATTGAAATCGTTAAAGGGCTCCACGTGTATTCAATTGTTCCACCTGAATCATTTAAACGATGATTAATGTAAGCAATAACTAGCAGTTAGTGTTATTAAACATCTATTTAAAAAAAAACCGATTATACGCCTTGAGAGTCTGTGTGGTTTGCGTAAGCATTTTTACAGAATAAAGAAAAAAATAATTATTACGGCAGAAATTCAACGATACGCTTCAAAAGACATAATAATTTCAATATGCACAATATTCAAGTAAAACTTCATTTAGACGTGCAATACGACTCGAAATGGTCACGGTATAAATATAACCGTTAAGCAACATCAACTTTAACATTAACATCAACTTCTATAACGCCAATAGTTACGTAATAAGTTGTTAATAAACTTTCATATATATATATACATTCGACAGCCTTTGTCACAGATGAATGGTCAAGTGGTTTACCCTGAAAATGAAATACAATAGAGAATTCCCACAACACGGTGAGTCCCGATGAAAATAGCTGTCTATGGAAGTTATTTCTTTGCGTTCAAGTTGATATCTAACGTTTGTAAGTTAAATATTGTCCAAATCAAATAAAATTCGAATCTTTACTGAATCGCTTGTTTGTACTTAAACTCTATGACGTATCATAAAGATGGATCTAAAACAAAAAGCGAAAACTGTAGAAGCTAATGGCGAAAACCTCTCAAGTTCCCTGCATAATAAATATTCGGCTACATATAACCATTTTTATAATAAAAAATATAAATATGATATTTAGTAAGCATTCTGTTACTTACGCGGCGTTAAATATATCAATTTCAATTTTCAACAGTTTTTTTATTCATTGTGCCTATTGCGATTGATACGATTTTCAAGTCTTTTCAAGCTCTTATTTTTTAGAAATTCGGACAACGCTTATTTGATCATCAAAATCGATATCGTTATTAATTGCGTAATTTTAATTTTCCTCGTAAATTGTCAATCAAATGGCGATTTTTAAAGAGATGTCTCGTGACATTTTAACAATCTCATAGTTAGTTTCGATTGACAGCAAGAGAATCTTTTTTTGCATTTGTACCTCGATTCGAAGTATACATATAGATAATAAGCAAGGTCATTTAAAAATTTTAAAAACCCAACTATCTAAAAGTGAACAGAAAAAAATACAAAGAGATGATTTAAAAAATCATCCAATCAAATACGATAAATATTTGCACTCGGAGGCATAATGTAGCTATAGTCGCAGCAAATAAAGAGTGTTGAATCTGGTGCCTCCACTACAAATATTTATCACATTTGACTGAATAATCCTTGTGAATTCACATTTACGCAATCGGGTTTTCAAAATTTTGTACATAAAATATTTTTTCAAAATACAATTTATACACGTTGCACTTATGTCACCAAGGCCAAGAGCATAGTTTTTTAATTTTTTTATCTGTTTGTATGTGCGTTTATGCACGCTAATCACAGAAATAATTTAACCGATTTTAATGCGGTTTTCACAGATGCAATATGGTCAGACCATGAAAGCCAATTATGGCCAAAGTGCACTTAAAAAATTCTATTAAGAACACATACGACTAGGTTACGTTGCTCTATTATGGAGTACTAGTGCTTACCTTCCGGGTCCATCATCAAACCCCGAAGATCACTCATGGTGAGAGAGTACATCTCAAGACATCTCTAACAAGCTCAAACACGACTCGAGTATGTTATTCCGTTACAGAGTTCCTGTGCCTACCTTCTGGCTCCATCATATGATCAGTTCAATTATACCATATTATTGTACAGTCATCGGTCCTCGCTAAATGTGCAAAGTTTTAATTTAATCTAACGCTTTAAAGTCGCTCAAAATTGGGTATAAGAATAACATTTTTTTATACCCAACAATTTGGACTCGCAAATCGATTCCGGAATCGCAATCGATTTCTACTTTTACGTAATAAGACCCCGGGCGTGGTTCAGATCGAGTGTGGGACTGAAATTAAAATTCACAGCGCTACTGGGATCGGAACGAGAAACGGTACTGAAATCAGATTTAAAAGCGGGACCAGGATCGAGAGTGGGACTTGATTCCGAATCTGTTTAAATCGAAACCGGGTTCGGAATCAAAGACGGGACGGCGAAATGGAAATCGAGAGTTAGACATACTGGCGTCGAGAACGTGATCGGTCGATATGCAAAATGAAGGCGTTCTTTCTACGCGGGCAGAGACGCGGGCGGAAGCTAGTATATATCTTTTTTCACATTTGTTGTAGAGTGGCACCCATTACTTTATAATTGTAAATTGATTAATTAGAACGTAACAAACAAAGAAAATATTATTTCAAAAGCTTCACTCAGTGATACGTCATTAGGTCACAATAATAAAAAAAAAACACGCAATCTTGCTTGCATGTGATATAATATAGTGCACTACACTTGTTCATCTTTTCTATTGTTTACGCATTGTTTAAAACATTACACGCTTAGTTGTATTTTTGATGACGTTTGTGATGTAAATATATTGTAAATTACAGTTGCTTATTTTTTATTCCGTTTATGCATTATTTAAAAGTAAACCTTTGGTTATACTTTTTACGCCGTTAATGACGTAATTTAATTCAACTTAACATAATCTTTAGGTTAAGGCGGTGATCGATTCAAGGAAATGAATAGCGTCGTGCGTCCTCTACGAGGAAACAAAGAGACTCGTGCGATTACATTAATGAATAAACGTACGGGGCAAATATTGTGTTCTCTTTTTTTTAATAACCGCATAAAGGCGTATAAATTAAACACAATTATTGTGTAAAATATATTATTTAAACTATAAAATTACATACTAAATAGCGTATAAATTTTCACATTAAATATGTTAATAATGAATTTACATATCTTATTTTCTTTGTTTGGGACATATAATAATAATAATAAAATACTACCAAATTTATGCACCAATAAAAATATATATGAATAATTATAAAATAATTGATAAAATATAAAACGTTTGTTTTTCATTTATACATTTAAAAATGTGGTAGAAACCTGTGTCTGTACAAGTGAGGTATAAAATTTCTATCTCTAGAAAATAAAAGTTTTTAAATTTTTTATTTGTCGATCTGTCTGTCTGTGTACGCACATCTCTAAATTACTAAATGGTTAATTTTAATACGATTTTGATGGATAGATAGACCTTGGCTTACAGCGGAACATAGCCTTCATTTCAAAAAATCTTTCATTCATAGAAAGCTACACTATATCAGAGTAATATAAGCTCATTTTTTTTGTACTAGCATTTGTTCTGGCTTCGTACAAATTGGATCCGTGAGCGACATCGGCATTGAAAGTGTGACCAGGATCGAAATCAAGAATAGTACCGGAAACAGGATTGAAAATGGATCAAGATGAGGTTTGACAGCAAGGTCTTTAAATGTAAAAGATGAAGGAATACATTTTATGTCCTTGTAGGTGAAGCCGCGGGCTAAAAGCTAGAGCTAAATAAAAATGACATATATTAACCCTATCAATAGCTATTTATGATCAAATATGACGCTAGGTTTTAGAAAACGTCGCTATATGACACTTCTTTTTTTCTATATACAAGAAGATGAAGTTTTTAATTATTTGTCTATTGTATAGGCTATTGCAATTATTTACTTTTTCGAGTTTTGATATTTTTAATTTTCGTCTTTAATAAAAGAAACGTCCATTTTAGTAAAAAAAAGGTTTTGTTAGGAATGCCACTAAATTAGGAAGAAAAATAACAAAGTATTTAAACATAATTATGTTGTATTTGCATTGGAATATGATTTTGTTTCGATAAACGTAACCACAGGGTAAAATAAAAAATAACAGAACACAGAATCCTGCCGTTTCGTGGGCCATTTACGTCTTAATAATGTGGCGAAACAAAATTTCACGTAAAGGCAACAGCAATTTTGATGATCTAAGTATGAAAAAAAATTACTCCGATTAAATGAAATTTAACCGTTTTTATTTATGATAAATTATAATTTAATAGGTTCTCATTACATATGACGGCCGTGATTCAAGTTTACCAGTCCATATTATTTAAATGGAAACTAATCACATTCATGCTCGCCCATTGTGATTCATTGAAACCAGACGTAGCAATTCTAGAAAAACGACCGAAGACCTTTCCGTTACGCACGTTCAATGTACGATTTGGTTCTTTGAAATGTACCTAATAGCTGTATTGATCCGATAAGTATGGAAATCTTTTGCATTGCTACATTTTTTTAAATTACGTAACTTAAATAAGTAATTAAAGATAATAATCATATTTTATAAAAAATATCAAATGTTACGGACCTCTAAATTAATAATCTGCTGTGGTAAACCAAAATGAAACAAACGTAAAAAATAGATTCCCTAAGAAATATTTGTAGATTAATTGTTAATTACTTTAGTAAATCAATAAAATTGCTTGTATGATTTGTTCGAACAACAAAAAAAAACTCCCAAGGTGAATGACGAAAAATAAGTAAGTGGCACTTAATTTTTTTTAAAACTGGCCACTTAGAAACTGTGAAATTAAAACCAATACGTTTAAAAAATGGAACTCTGCCAACCTCATTATGTATATTGAATCATCTGTTATTTCCTTTTACCAATGGTGGTAAAAAGAAAACTGTTTGTTTAATATCTAACGCGAGAATATTTTCGTACAACGATTTTTTATGACTTTCATAGCCATTTAAGCCAACAAGGAAGTTACAATAGACTTCTGTTGATCTAATGAAGCCCCATCCGTTGGCACTGTTTACATCTAGTTTAAAGAATTAAAATGTGTTCCCACTAATCTGACTGACGATCTGCATGAGGGTCCTCTTTCTATGAGAACGACTGAAGAGTGGCCTACCAGCAGATTAGGACAAGCTTAGGTGTCGGTATGATTCAAGTGCACAAAATCCTTCATGAGCATTTGGCGGTAAGGAAGCTTTCTATTCTGTAGATACCTCATAATTGGAGGTATCCACATAATTTTGAGTCCAAAAACTCGGTCGTCTTAATTGGTGCCTCGTAATTATGAAAGAATTTGCCGGTGGTGACTCAAAGACTGTATACTGCATGGTTACAGGTGGCGAAAGCTAGATTTACCATTGCGATCCCGAAACCAAAGGACAGTGTACCCAGCGAGTATCTCCTTTCGAGGATTTGCCTATTAAAGTAAAACGAGAAACGTCTAAAAAAATATGTCGGACTTCTTCGAAAGGACGGGTCATAGTGCAACAATTGTTTTAGAAGACAAAAAACAGTGACTGCAGAATGATACATTAACAATTATTTTCCTTTCGTTTTAGAAAAAGATCGAAAAAAAGAACCCCGCAGCATAATTCTCCTTCAACACGACAACGCCTCACCGCATACCGCCAGACAAACGACTAACTATTTGGGGACATAGTGGCTCACCCGCCTTACAGGGCCGATCGCGCACCAAGTGATTTTTATTTATTTCCTAACGTTAGAGAAAAACTTTGAGGAAAGTGGCTTACGGACGCCGAGCAAACAGCGGCTGCATTTGACAAGGCCGTCGAAGCGACCCCTGAGTGCGAGTGGGCAAAGGGTTTCTCTCGGTGTTTCCATTAAATGCAGCGATGGTCTCAACGGACAGCATTTTGAAAAACTAATACTAATAAAAATAACTTGCTAGTTTGCTCAGCTTAGGTTTTCCAAAGGCTTTCAGATTGGGCCACGTTTCTTAACGAACCACGTATTTGTCCCAATCATTACGCTGAATACAAGTATTGCCGATTAAATTATATGAATAAATATGAGCTACGGTTGACCTTTCAGGCCTACTCCAAAAGTTCTCGCAAAGTGTACGCGAATAGTGTGAAAATATTATTGAAAACATTTTCGTGTTAAAGAGCTTTCTATTTCGCAACCATTTGTTCGAATATATAAATTTATGGCGTTTATTTCAGCTTTTTAAGCGAAAAAACTAATTAAACTTTATAAATGCAATAATGGGCTACAAAAACCTCTTTTTTTTGTAAATCTTTGTTAATTACTCGAATAAATGACCAATTTCCTATAAGTTTACAAAACTTAATACATTTTTACAGCAATTAAGCTGGTTAAATTTTCAATCGGAAGGTTCAATCGTTTAGAATATATAACAATAAAAGTTTACACATACACTCACACACACACACACACATATGGACCTTAGACTGAAAATAGACAGGTTTCCTAGGTTCTCAAAACGCAGATATCTCTATTTTTTGAAATCGAGGTGAAAACAATGATCTCCATATTTTACGTAAATCTTCGATTTTCTTAGCGTGTGGTTAAAAATGAAATTGTCCCTTTTCGATTTGTAGTTTGACATATTTTGACGTTAACGTGAATTATTGTAAAAATTGATTGCTTATTAGATTAGATTAATTACTAAATCACTTTTTACGATAATTGGAACATCGTAACACGTATATCGTATATATTTCGGAGTCCGTTCTGAACAGTCTGTTTTCCTCAGAAGGTGCTTGCGATGTGTAAAGTTGAATTTTTGGATAATTTTAAAAATAAATGTGATATATTATGAGTGTATTAAAAAAACAATAGTAAAAATGTTAAAATCTTTAGACTTCGGTTCTGATTCATCATAAGCCGACGTTAAAACCAAATAATCTATTGTATCTATAATGTCATTTTATCGATTTTTTGAACAGTTGTTTTTTTTTATTATTTTCATGAAAACCGTACATTGTTTACCATTAAGTACCAATACTTAATTTCATTAAATTTTCTAAGAATGTGTACAATATGTAAAATATGAAGAAAAAGGATTCCAAAATTCGTTAATCTAATATAATAAGAATACATGAACAAATGCAAAATTAAATTCAGAGCCATAAAAAGCATAAGTACGGTTACACTTGGCCGGTTTTGCTTGTTTTACTCGATATTACTTATTCAGGAAAAATTGACGTTTGCGCGATATAACGGGTTATTTAAATGGCATGAAGTGGTCTTAAAAAACCGGGTAAACGGGTAAATAAATCGTTCAAATTGTAAATTAATTTCAACTCCCAAAACAAATATTTGTTTTATACAACAGTGTCGAGTTATTAAAATTAATAATCTTTGAATAAACAAAGTTACAATTAAATAGATATATTTCTTTGCAAAAATAATAAAAAACGCATAACTATATACATATATATATTAATATTCTAATTTGCATATTTTAAATAAATCAAAACTCTCACCATCTAATTTTCGTTTCAGATCATAGGTTGTATCAGAATAGAATATCGACTCGGGGTCCGCACAAATATGAAAAACAAGCTCGTTTTAAAAGTGCAGGTGATTCGCGCGAACTTCATATATAAAATACTCCACTACTAAAAATCCGATTCGGTCCTCTGTTTGTGTACGACAATGCAATTTCTCATATACCGCAATATTTTTACTGATAAACACGGCTTTTTTTTTTTTGTTATCAAACGGCAAGCGGAAAATCGACGCAACGCCCTCCACGGCCGAAGCGAGACTGAGGCTTAAAGGGATTTCTTGTGTTGCCAGATGCCAGTCGGCGAACAATTGATGCAAACTGCTAAAAACGGTAAATTTGAATTAATGAAAAAAATAAATACGTTTAACCGAATATTATGTTATATGGTTGAAGCTTATGAAATTTTAATGTTTTTATTGCTCTATTTAAGTACTCAAGTGACATTTATGTCACTAACCTATCTAATCAAATAAATCGACATAGTATTTTTGGACGCTGTTTTCATTTATTAGATTATATTTATAGCAATAAAAGTGCATGCGTGCATTAATTTTACTGTTATCGTATATTAATGGTAAATGTTTATCAAATTATTATAGGGAAATTAGTTTCTTTGGTCTTAATTGTCACAATGAAATGGATTCAAAGAGGATATTTTCATGTTAAAATTGATACAAAGCTAATTAATATATAAAGAACAAAAAATATATATTGTTATAACCTAGTTTTAAAGATAAAATTAATTAATCACATTTCGGACATAAAAAGTTTTTACTCCTATTCTCAAATATCTCCATTGGCACCAAATGACTTTATTCTTTAAAACTATAATTTATTAATTTTCTAGTTGGCGTTCTACCAAAAACTGTGATTTAGCAGAAAATCGGCGAGATTTCGGCGTGATATAACCCCGACCAATGAGGAGCCCGTAGCCCGGCGCCGCCCGCCCAGGCAGCGCCCGCATAGATTAACGCGAGATGATTTTCAAAAAGAAACAGAAGGACAATTTGTTTCTAATTACGACGAGAACTTTTGTTATATAGACCGCCTGATTGACACAATCGGTTGCGATCCTGTGGGGGCGCGGCTTCGATTCCCGCACGAGATAAAAATTTTTTTGATTAAATTTTAATATGTATTTTTAAAATAAATTTTATTTATATTGTGTGTGTATATATATATTAAAAAATATAATTCAATAAGTTCTGTCTTGAGTCGAGTGTTTATATGCATTAAGTGTACATATTTAAAAAAAAAGTATAAATGTATACACAATATGAATATATAAACTATCTAATATCATGGGTATTAGATAGTTGATATATTACTATGTTACTATGGAGTAACAAACCCCTGATCCTTACTTTTGGCGCTGTGTATGGGTCCGAAGATATCTATTTATTATTTGTTTTTAATTATGCAGATAGTCAGCAATTTTTATTTCACTTATCGGTAATTCTGTTTGATTTACTTGAAATATTAATAGATAGATTTTCAGGAAAGGCTTTTGTGACGCAAATTAGATTTATAAGATTTTGCAAGACAAAATGGTCATGTATCAATTCATCATTTTAGCACAACGAACATTCTACCTTATTAATACTTTTTAGCGTCGTATATTATACAAAACAAGTTATTAGGTGAATGTGTACACATAATAACGAATATTAAATAAGTCTAAAACAAACAATTTGTTTTAAAACAAACAATTGCCAAATTTAGATCTCTTAAATTTCATTGGCGGTTTCCCACAGTCCTACCTAATATTCAGTTATACTTTTATCTTAAAACTTTATGAGTACGTATCTCGATACAAAGTCTTCTTACCGCTCAGCCGTTTCCTGGATTGACCCGGTCAAACAAGTAGACACTCAACTTTGTTTACACATAATATGAATCACTTCAAACGTATGATTTAATTTCCGTTAAAACTTTTGCGGTTTCTGAACGTCGATTAACTTTCAAAACATTCCCGCATCGATACGTGTTCAATGCATCACAAATAACTGTCGCGTCTCTACAAGGCGATCGCAATCCCGGTCTCTATGACGTATATCATAGATACGATTAGGTATACGTAAATCGAATAGCCCATGAAGTAGGAATTCCCTAACGTAGGACAAACGACATTTTCAGCATATCATTTGTATTTCCCCGTTGATGCCCCGGCGTCGATGAATACAATTTACGATTGTATACTTATTTTGATTTGAACAATGTCTACAACAAATTTCACATCTCGGCGTTTATTTGAATATTAAAACTTTTTCAGGCATCATATTTACTTATCTCGAAGTGCATCTTATTTATGTATTTGTAAATACAAGTATACTTTATATTTATCACGCAGCCTTTTTAACTTTCCATATAATAAATAGTAAAAATGAAATAGTTTTAATATCATGTTCTTATCCGTCTGATAATTTAAAAAACACACAACCCAGGAATTAAAAATCAGACATGCATATATACATACATATGTGTGTGTGTGGGTGTGTGTGTGTGTGTGTGTATCTATGTATATAAACGAAATACCACTGACTGACTCATCAGTAGATCTTCGAAAATATAAGTCCGATTGACTTGTACTTTGGCGCAATTTCTTTTTTTGGTACATAGACGCTTACTCACTAAAAACGGATTTTATGTAATTCCTAACCAAAAAATGTTATGTCTGCGCCGACGGAGTCGTGAACAAAAAGTAATATATACGTATACGAAGGCAATATTCATATGTATGTTCCCTATGGACGCCTAAACGACTTAGCCGATTTTAATGAAATGTTTAGGAAATCTTCAGATTAGATCCTGTGAAGTTTGGTAGCAATTGGATCAAAAGCTGGTTTTGTTTTGTTCATTATTTTATAACATTATCGAGAGGGAAACGAGCATGACAGCTACTAGAGTATAAGTGGTCACCGCTGCCCATGAACACTCACGGTTTCGGAGGAGTCACCAGCGCGTTGCCGACCTCATGGGTAGGAATACAGATTTGCAATACGATATCTGATAGAGGAAAGAGTATGGAGAGAGGAGGGGCTGATGGAGAGAGGAGGGACTGATGGATGGAAGTCGTAGATTAAGGGAAGAAGGAGTGGACCACCGGAACTCTCACTCACTGGACGAAACGAAAATACGGAAATTGTTATTTCACGAATGTATTCTGTGAGAGTGTGATATTGTACCGGTTGAACCAGCCTATTTACGTGCTACAGCTAATTTGACAATAGCACGGCTCTACCACAATAACTGGAAATTTTGTGTCATGTTTTCCCTAAAATTAGTACATTTTTTCGGTTATACCAAGACACTCTACCCATAGTTATACGTAAATGTAAAACTTCATCACGTGAGCGCTGCTATCCATTTATCAAAATTCATCTGGCTACAGATAAACACTGCTAGACGTGCGAAACCGGCTCGGATCGCTAATAAGTGTCTATGATAATCACTCACTTATAGCTTAAATCAAAAGATGTCTTATGTATATTTGGCCCTACAAAAAAGGCGGTATGGATGTAATTTGTAAGTACTAAAATACATGTTTTTATTGTTAATATTTGATTTAACGCTGGTAAATATATCGCTCAAACGTTACGAAAAATAACCGTCATCCCTTTAACTCTTAGGTTTCCCATTTCCTAAGCTAACTAAGCTACAGATTCTAAGAATACTATGAACAATCAATGAAATATACAACCCTTATGATATGCGGATAAGGACAGTGTAATATTGATTTGTCATAAAACACTTTTTCTACAGAGGTCACTTAACAAGGGATTCTCATATTTGTAACTCCCTGAAGACACTAATTTAATCCAAGGGGTGGTGCATAAATACCTTAATTTTTGTAATTAATGTACCTACCCTCATTACTTGTCTACTCTGCTATCTGCTAATCCACCAAATAGCATTAAATTTTTTTTATGGAGACATCACATCCACTTTCTGCGAAAAATTTAATTACACTAAAGACGATATTAAAGATTGTATAGATAATAAAAATTAGATTGTCAACTGCAACAAGTTAAATACATTAAAGAGCTAGTCAAATTTTTTTTTTATTTTACTTGATGGTAACTTGAAGAGACAGTACAAACTTTCTACATTAAAAATAACAGGCGTGTAAGAAATAACGTTGCACCTGGCTAGGAAAAACTAGTACAATTGCAATCTAATAAAGAAAATTAATACAGAACTTTAAATGATGGAGTCTCATTTTCATCTTATCGTTTTTTAGGATTTGTTATAAAATATGACTAGCATTTTATTTACATATGTCTTTTATCTCTGGACAGTTTTTTATGGAATCGTGTCACAGTATTTAACTTTGTTTACAAAAGCTTAGCGTATCTGTTTGTTATCTAATCTTTGATGCCATATAAATTACTACATTTTCTAGGTCAGTGTACGTCACACAGGTGTCCATTGGCAATAAAATTATTTGGCAAATATCGACTTATTGTTTATTGTAAACGTCGATTAAATTAAAATAAAATTGAAAATTGAGCAAGTTGAAATTATACAAATATTGAAACCATAAATAAAACACGAAAATTTGCAATTAAAAAAATATTTTTTAAATATTATGTGTCCATACATATCCAATTTTTTTTAATATTCACAATTTCCACATATATAGGTAGTTCTGCTTTTCAATTTAATAAGTAAAATATTTTTTTTGTTTCATTCATTCAATCATTAAATCAAATATTTCAATCTATCCACATTAAATACGAATGTTCTCTTTAAATTACATATGGACATTTTACGTAATAAGAAATTTGGAAAACCTTATTCTCAGAAGTCTTATCAGGTATTAAACACTATTTTTGTTTTTATTGTGCAATTTCTTTTCATTACTTCAGCCATTGAATAATAATATTACAGACTTTTCTAGAAAAAATAACCTTAAGCTGCCTTCTGAACCACAAAAGTCATTCGAACCATATAACAGAAATCAGTCGCTTAAATAATATTTTTATACGAGAACCATTAAAAACGACTAAATAAAAAAAAACTGACATAATTATAAAGTACAAATTACGGCACAGCTTCGCCTCATCTTGCGTTCGGTACGATATGAAAGTTTTCATGTTTTCAATTTTAATTTGTCAATCTATCAATCATATTGTACCTATATATAGCGACCACATCAACAGTTTCCAATCCTTCGCCCACGTACAGAATCTATTAGATGTATACATTTGATCATTGTTACATTGCGTAACCGCATTTCTCTGAAATACGTTTTGAGCGCGTAAATTAGTTACTACATTAATCGATCTTACATCAAACGGAAACGCGACCTTGTAACGCGACAGTCGTTGCTTGCAACAAAGTAACTTGGGAAAATAGTTTATCAATGTTTTCCCTCCTTAAGAGTGTTTTCAAAGTTAATTTAGACCGTTTTCAGGCGTCCAAATATGTGCAGGAGGTGCTCAGTCACAGCTTCTCTGTTCGCGCCATTCTAACCACCTTTCAAAACGTTCAACACGCCAATCGGACTGCGACACGTCGCACCGACATTTTGATCTTCACCAAAAAACAAAAAAAAAAGTGGCACGTCAAGCGCGACGAAATTTCCGACGGCGATTTCCATAAACAAACAAACGAAATATTACCATAGAGTAAAAAATACACCTGGAGGCGGCCGGTCGTTTGTTTCAATTAAAAAAATATTCGTGCTAACGAGCTCTGCCCGCGCCGTCCATTACGGCAGATTTCCCTGCGCGGCTCCTCCTGGCGGCGGGCCAAAGTCAACTGGGTTATCTGTTACGTCCACTCCACTGTGTACAAAAGTCTGCGCGTGTGCTTGCGTGGCGATAGTGCATCCTTTTTACATCTCCTTTCAACGCCTTATTGTACCTATAGTAAAGCTGATAATTTAATATAGAAGTCGAACTTTTTTAAAATACATGAATGATTTTTTGATAAGGGAAAACTTTGGAAAGAAACTGGACTATTTACAAAAAAAAATATTTTTACAAAAAGACTTACTATTTTAAAAGTGAAACAGATGTTTAACCAATCCACTTTGGTGATCTTAAACATCAGTAACTTTTTAAAAACATCGTCAATGCATTGATAAACTGCTCCATGCAAAGCAAACGCTTGAACACGAACACAAAGCTTGTAGCTGTGATCGATACTAAGATCTAGCCGATAGACCATCATCAGGTGCTTGATGCAGCGGTAGCGCACGGCACACCGGCAGTGATCGAGTGATTTAGAGCTTTATTTTTAATCCAGAAGGCTTTCCTGTTCCGTTTCAATCCTAACCACAGAATAAGAATCGACTGACGCGCTTTTGAGCCAAACCGAAAGCCGCCTATTCACTTCTATGGACAATGTGTGTTAAGTTGTAGGAATGAAGGACACGAAGCAATTTTCGATTCGCACCAGGCCAGCATGGCTGAGGGTCCCAGCCTCTCAGTCGAAATTAAAAAATAAATACGGCAGCGTGTGTAGCGAGGTGTTTAAAATCTGTAACAACAGCAAACTGCGACACGTCGGTGTCGCAGTCGCTTACGCTGAAAATTTAAAAGTCTCCTCATACTTGCAGATTTTCACGAGACGACGTCTTCCACTATTAGAGCTACTAACGATTTATGATTTTCTAGCGCTTTCGAAGGGTAAACGAGCTCGTGAGCCACCAGAGTAAGTAGTCTTCGCTGCCTATGAATACTCGCCATGAAGAGTCACCAATGCGTTGACGGCTTCTTGGGTAGGAATAGGATATCCGATTCAGAAGGGATCTATGGAGAGGGAGTGTGTTGATGGAGGCGAGTGGAACATCAGGACTATCACTTACCGGACGAAACGCAATAGCGAAAGCTATTACGTCACGCCTGTATTCTATGAGGGTGTCGCATGTCACCGCACGAGCCGGCGCATTTTCGTATTGTAGCCAAATTGATCGCAGAATGGCTCTACTACTCCTTGTGTTGAATTGTTGAAGCATTGTAGTAGAAATTTGTTGTATCTGTTGTACTATGGGAAATTTGCTGTATTTCTCCGATTATAGATTTTTGAGGCGTGTCGAAGGAAACATTTGCATTTATGTCGAAGTCAAGTTTCGAAGTTCTACAGGAAAGGACTGCTTAGCAAACTCGTGCGCGATTAATTGCTAATTTCGCAACAAGTCAGCCAACAACGTCAAACAATGCTGAGGTATAGCAACTGCTTAAAACTTAAACGTGTTTATTAATTAATAACACACATATAACTTATGATCGCTTCATTAACAAATAAGTATTTGGAATAAGAAATCAAAAAAAATTTTTTTTTTCTCGATTAATAAGTTATTAAATTCATATGCATTCATAGACAGGGAAAAATAAAGGGAAATCAAAAATAATACTTTGTTAAAAGTCTTATAAAATAATTTTCTTGAAGTAAGTTATGTATTTTAAAAAGAACGCGACTCAATGACTTCATCCTTCTACTACAAATTGTAAAATGAGAAGAGATAAGAAATTTTAGTACTTTATGTCACCGCATTCCTCTCATGAAGAACTCGAAAAAACTTAATTCTCATATAGATAAACGTTTAGAAAAAAAAAACGCCGTGAACAAATCCACATTTGAACTTTCCACCAAGCATTGAGCCTAATTGACAATGGACTAAATATCTCTTACGCTTGACAAATGGAACTTGATATAGTCTATACAAGCAAATAATTATTACCTACTAGCTTTCGCCCGCGACTCCGCGTGGGTTGACGCCAAATGAATTATTTCATCTTTTATATCCACCTATGACGCTGTCGACCATGACGATGCTGATCTTTTTCCTGCTTTTGATTCGAATTCTGGCCCCGCTTTTAAGTCTAAATTTGGAATCGATCTAGTTTCCGGTTATGTTCAAAATAAGCGTAATATTTTAAAAATAGAAGCAAAATGGATGA
Organism: Eumeta japonica; assembly: GCA_005406025.1. Lineage (NCBI taxonomy): Eukaryota > Metazoa > Arthropoda > Insecta > Lepidoptera > Psychidae > Eumeta > Eumeta japonica. The sequence goes on from BGZK01000578.1 coordinate 59,701, forward strand.
ATACGTGTCTACGTTGTAAAATAGATAAAAAGAACGACAGAATTTGAAAAAAATATATATAAAAATTGTCTATATGTCACTCCAGAATATAAACTATTACAATACCAAAATTTCATCAAATTCCAGCAGTTTTTGAGAAGTTCGCGAGCTAATGCACAGACAGACGCACAAACGAAAATCTTAAAAGCCATTGACATGTATTCTGTTAAGGTTTCTTATAATCACAAGAGTAGTTTTTCTCGAATATCTTCAATGTGCAAACTTTTTTCTCTCTACTGTGTTTTATAATAAAACAGTACAATTTTGCGTTATTATAATTAAACAATACCAGATAAGTATTCAGAAACATCAAATTAAAATGTCAGATCTGTAAAGAAACTAATATGAAGCGTACGATAAAGAAATATCATAATAAACATAAAGTTGCCTTTTTCTTCTTCAAACTTCACAGCCTAGACATATTTCTCGTTAGAACCTCTCCCGAGGGCCTATTTTGTTCACATACCGCCTTGAACAACTTATACATTCATCTCTTTTTATTTTGTTTCATTGTGGCAGAAACCGACTGATGCTAGTAGATACGTTGATAGTTAAATAAATTACACATACAGAGGTTAAAATAAAACTGAACGCATACACGAATCAAATAATCAAACGTCAGTAACATTACATATCAATTTAATAAAAGTAAAGACTTATCGAATACACTTCAGGAATTTATTGGAACAAAGTTCCTTAAGGGGGCTAGCGAGAGATGTTAATTGGTAGAAATCGTCAGATAAGGTAAGATAAAAAGCGTTATACCGGCTCTCTGCTACTATCTCTCTCTGTGTGTGTGTGTGTGTGTGTGTGTGTGTGTGTGTGTGTCTGCCTGTCTTTAATAGACATTAGTTAACTAAACAAATGTGGTAGAAGCTGCGCGCAAAGCGACGCTAATTTCGTTTTTCAACATTATAGCAAAAATATGTCTATCTATTATTGTGTTACATGTATTTGCAATGAATAATAATGAGACTGACGTGATTTCTTTATGATTATTTTCGATTTTTATTAGGTACTGGAGATGGAGTTTTCAATTTTAAGTCATTAGTAAACTAATTTTACATCTATAAAAGTGACATCTATCATCGATTTCAAAAATTATATGATTATGCAGCTTAACGAACTTAATAAGTTTTAGATAATATAAAAAAACTATGCCGCCGTATAGTGCTTTCTTTAATGTTTTGTTTTGATATAACTTATAATTCACTATTTTACATGTATTATATCCAATTTTAAGTTAGATAAATGTATTTCTTAAGATATTATCTTATACTTTTCGTTCAATTGCTCTCAAAAGTCATTAATTTATCTCAATATTCCTGTTATTCGATTTAACATAATATAAAGCGAAAGGAACTTCGTTTCAAAAGGGTGTCCCACGACACCTTATTTTTTTTTCTGTCACATTTCATGAACAGTTAAATTAAGAAAGTGACAAAAAATACTGAGTTTTTCGCTTTAGCGCCTTATTTAATATAAGCTCGCCGCTTTAAAAGCACTCGGGCCGGGCGCTCTTCTGTACCAAAACATTTCGACAGAATTCCATGAGAACTTTATAATTTATTTATAAAGTACAAAATGTAAAATTATCTTTGCCTGTACATGAATTGCCTGTGCCTGAGCGTGTTTTTTTTTTAATATTAAAATCAGTTTGATGTTGGTCTTTGAAGTACATATATTTACACGTATTTCCACGAATTGTATACTCAAAGTATGTGTGAAACATTAAATGTACATTTTGTATTAAAGTACAGTTGAACTTGTGTTATTTCTGAATATTTTTGTTAAGTTATTTAATTAATAATATGGTTTTTTTATGTTAATATGGAAAGAAGTGAGTTGATTTTGGCAGCAGCTATTGCTTTTATTTTTCATAAACTTTTATTCTAGCAAGTATTTAGATAATTATATAAACCCTAATTATAATTAGATCTCACACTATCTAATATCCCATAGCACGTCTCAAGCGCATGATCAATATGGAAGAACATCTTTTAATTAAACCTATATTAAAAACATATTGGAACAGACCTAGTGAGATGCGACGGAAGGGGTGTCATACATTGCTAATCGTCCCACCCTTAATAACAAGCATTCATCAGGTTATGTTGTATTGCTCTAAGCAATATATTTTAAAAACAGTAATGTTAAAAATTTCAGGAATACATTACATGTAACTTAAAATTGATTTGTATATTTTTTATTTAATATAACTTCATGGAAACTCAAATAATAGCATATAAAGTATACAATCTAAGAAGACCATACATTTTCTGGGAGTCGGTTTTTTAAAACAATATTGAGATTCACAAAATTTAGGTTCAAATTACATTAAACCATCTCACCAAAATAATTCCAGACTTTCGGTCTTCCTTCTATCTTTCTCAGACCCAAACTAAATAATATTTTATTTAAAAGATAAATAAATTTATTTTTAATTACACAGTACCTGGGCAATCGAACTTTGCTTGGCACCCTTTGAGTTTGCCGCGGGAATACGATAACATTCTACGGGAATGGTTGTTTTTTTTATTTTACTATTTTCGAAAATAAATATATTTGTATATTTTTTATATATTTACTACATACAATAGTACATATAAAATATATTTACATACATATATTTTATATATATATTTATATATAAAATAAATAAAAATGCAATTTATTATTGTATTTAAGTACTGCCATCTATAGTCTATGTATCGTAGTGACATTTGTTGTTAAAAAACAACAAATGTCAACATAATTAGCAACAATGTTATTTCCTCAATATTTCAAAAATGGCGCTAAGTACAGCAATAACATAAATTTAATTCTTTTTCAATATTTCTTACCGTTTCTAATAACAGGTGGCTGATTCACGAGAAATTTGTGCTTATATATTATATCATTTATAGGTATTTCGTATTTAGGCTCAGCTATGATGTTTTGTGGTTCAGATCGGAAAAATAAAAACACGACTCGCGATCTCTCTCAGTGTGCGCTGTTTATATTGCTTAAATTACGTGAGAGAGAAATGTACCTCTCAAACAGGTCTAAAGAAAAATCCTCGGTACTATCTGTTTATCCACTAGGATAAACTCGTAATAACAAATTGTAATACCGAAATGGCATTGGCGATAAAAGCCTCCAGTTAACAAAATACGAGTCTTTCTCAAATAAAATACGATGGGTAGTATTCCGTATTTTATTAATATGATATGACCACAGTAGCAAATTTTTTAACCGACTCAGAAGGAGAAATTTCTGAAGTAGACAAGCATGTTCTATTCTCAGTTGTTTAGGTTGTATTTTGCCTGCCAGCAAATCAGTCAATGCACTTTTTGTGAAAGCAAAATTCCATACTGGACCTTAGTATGTTTATGAACCAGTTTAGTTTTATGTGCTAACGTATTATAAACAAAGTTTCTCCATCTATCTGTCTGCCTGTCTGTCAGTTCGTGTCCTTATGGTCCTAAAACCATAATTTCGATTTACTTGTTTCTTTTCTTATGTGAGAGTGATCTGACGAAGTTTTAAGGAATCTCGCCTCACCTCTGTGCGTGTGAACATATAACTATGGTGACCAACTGAACTCATTTACTGAGTTTTGTACTTTTTTTTTCGCAAACCGTATTCTTTTCAAATCCTGTACTCTGAAAGTAATCATCTGTATAATTTTATACTCATTTGTATTTCTAAAACATTTTTTTAGATTATTTTGTTTCAATTTTAGTAATTAAAAATTTAAAATTATTTTGACAGTCATTTGAATTTCACGCGCGCATATTGCTTGCCGTTTCCGACACAATTATGGCCGTATTATAACCTGCACAGATAGATAGATACTACAGACCTCTTTCTCTAACAACGTACTCTTTTTGAACAAAAAATAGTTGGTCACCTTAATATAACGAATCCCTTAATATTTTATAAGAATGGATTACTGATAACTGTAATGTACAAGAGAAGCTAAACATCATCACCCATCTGGAATTGGAATTGCAAGTAGGATTAGAATCGAGATCAAGATTAGGACCAAGATTGTGTTGAAATAATAAAATCTATTGAACGGTTGACCCTGGAGGCCACCCTTAAAACTTTCCGCTATGATATTCATCGATGAATTTTTGAGCTTCTCGAGTTCGAAAATATAGCTTATCTCAAAGCTTAGAGACTTTTCTTTAAGCTTTTATAGTTCAAAAATTTGATAAACGGTTTAATTTATAAGCTTTTACTACTTTCAAACTCAAACACTTCAAAGATATATCTAGCAGTAATTATTGAGTTCGACCTTCAAAGCCCGATTTTTATACTTTTTCAAATTCTCTGAACTCCAAAATAAATCTTAATAACTTTTCAGGTCTTCGGATTTAAACAACAACAGATTCATTAAACAAAATGCTATTTTGTTAGATTTTAACCTGCGATATCTATCGAAAGCGTTTCTTGGATTTTGACCTTACTTTACAAAATTCAACACAGTTTTTTAAGCAAAAAACTTCGATCGATGCCAAACATCAATGTAATGAGAACTTTAAAAGTTCTTTTAAAAACATACTTTTGCGAATTTTCCGATAATGATATATTTCGAACATTGTGTTTGATTAGATAATCTGTCCAAAATTATGATAGGTTTACACACACAATTATACATACACACACACAGAAAGATAGATAGAGAGAGAGTGTGAGATAGAGAGAGAGAGAGCAACGCATATAGACGTCACTAGGAAATTGTCTAAATAAATTCTTAGGACCCTAAAACGTCAAGAACTGATGAAAACAGTAACTAATTTTATAAAAAAATTTGAATTTTTATAGCTAGAAGTTAAAAATTTGCTGCACTGCGTATGTTTTTAGTGTAAGAATATACGTTTTTATGGAATGATTTGATCAGAATCGAGATCTAGATCGAGACCAGAATCAGAATCTAGATAGGGACCAGGAGCAGTATCATGATTGACAGAATGATCGGTATATATGAAAAAGTTTACGAATTCATTACACATCCATGCGATCAGAGCCGCAAGTGAAAGCTAGTTTACTGTAATCTTACACATATATCTTCATGTCTTTTATTATCATCGACTTTTAAGGATTACAATCAAAAGCGCTATATTCAGGGTTTCGTCAGAGATGCTGAAGGGGCGGAGACATACTGGCAATCCTGTTGTATCAGCTTTTGAATAAGTGCTAGAAAATCCATAGCGAACCTAGTGATTGGTGCAAAGCTATCATAGTACCCTTCTATAAATGGAAAGACTCACGGCAGGTTTGCACAAATTACCACTTTCCAAGCCCCAGCGGTGTTGGTAAATTGAATATGAAAATCATTATTGAAAGGGTTGTGAATGAATGAATGAAAATGAGATCTGGGATGGAAAGATTTTGAAAAGGGATAGGGTGTATGGACCATGTTTTTTCTATGGGAAACATTACGGAAAAACTTTGTGTCAAAAGCCAAAAGCCCTACTATATTTTCGTAGATCTGGAAAAAGCTTAAGGTGGAAGGAAAAGAAATGATCTACGGAAAACCCTTGAGTGGCGTGAGTAGCAGATTGATGCAGGCATTGCAATCCCTATACAGGGGCAGCAGTGCTTGCCTCGAAATAAATGGGGCATATACTGATTGGTTTGACATTCGTAGGGTAGTCGGAGAGGAATGTGAAGCTTCAACGTGGCTATTCAATCTGTTCATGGATAGGTGAAAGTACGACTGAATGGGATATATATAGAAGGTGAGAGTGTCGAACAAGTGAAAGAATTTGTATAATTGTTAGATTGTTTAGAGATGATGGTAAACATTATAGACATATCAGAAACAAGAGTGAATGCGAGAAATGAAGTGAATAGGGCCTTGCTTGCTATTATGAATAGTAAAAGTGTCTCTCGATAAGCGCGTTTGACTATCCATAAGGGGGTCCTGATTTCTAAGCCTATGTATGGTAGTGTAAGCTACGTTTGGGAGACGAAAAATCAAAGTAGAATCAATGCGGTGGAAATGCGATCTCTACATAGTATATGTGGAGTAACACCGATAGATAGATGTAGGAACAGTGATGTCAAAGAACGGTGTGGTTTGAAGGCAGATGTAGTGACTAGAGCAGAAAAAGTTTTGTTGCGGTGGTTTGGCCATCCGGAAAGGATGAATGGAAGTAGACTGACAAAATAAATCTATAAAGCAAATGTGTGTAGTGAAAAGGTCGACAAGGGTTGTCCTATAAAAATCTATGCAGACCATATGGTCTGCCACCAACATGGATCCATATTAAAATAGGGCCAAAGGTTAAGCGCCCGAAACCGACGAGCTTGCATGAAAAACTTTGACGGAAGTCAATGAAGCAAGACAAATATGCAAAAATCATACCTTGTGGAAATTTATAGTCTCTGCCTACATTTCCAGAAAAAAGGCGTTAGTATATATTATAATTAATATTTATATTAATAACTTAAAACACAAAGAATAGTTTTCTAAGTTCTAACGATACCTATAATAAAATAAACACTATTCAATATTTTTTTGGAAGAATCAGTTCGTCAAAAATAAAAGTAAGATTAGAAATTGGAAACAGCTTATTGAATATTACGATTATTTTGACGTACAACTAAAATCATTCCCACCGTGACCATTTTACAAGATTACAACATTATAACAGCCAGTAACAAAACCAATTAGGTTGTCGTTTCAGACCAGCAATCGAGCAAACGGGGCACATTCTCCGCATTCCCTTGACCCTAACTGTTTATTAGTAGTCGAAATTCTATCAGGAATAACAACAAATCAACAAATCTCACTGTAAATACGATATTAATAATCATGGGGTTGACCAGAAAAAAAATGTGTAATATTCACTCTCATATACATACATAATATAGGTAATGGGGAAATACAATGTGTTTTGAATGTGTTGATAACTAATACAAAAAAAAACAACAAAATAATTTGTTTTTCTCAGTGAAGTTGCTCAGAATTAGTCCTGACATTAACGTCGGCTTTAAAGCTCGTGTAGCCTAGGCGGGTCGCTAGCAAGTCACTTTAGGATTTATTGAGCAAACGCACTCAGCCGAATTAAAATGTGAAGGCGTGTACACAGATACAGTGTTAGCTTATAAAAGTGTGTATTCAAAAATAAGCAAACCCTTTCGCCAAACCAAATCCGTAACACATACCACGCATTTAAATAATAATAGATTTTGTGAATACACTCCTATATATTACGGAAATGTTACCATGTAATGTACATTTGCTTTTAATTATATATTATAAAACAGCAGCGTATACAGCATTTTTTTATGAAATAAAAATGTTGCAGGTTCCTCACGCCTGCAGCCTGTCTGTAGCATGCTAGCACTCCATGGTCAAGTGTTCCATTAGTTAACGCAAAAAATTGTAAATTTCAGTTGAAATTTTTAACAGCGGCGACGATGAAAGCGATTTTCGAATCAAAATGTAAATCTAATTCAAATAATGATCAAGGGCGAATCGATTGACGAGCCGTTAGATTGGGTCGAACTAAACTATTCGCTAGATAGTTTGGAATATACGTTAAGCAGTCGTAGAGGAATTAACGTACCTACAGGCCCATCGATGTGAAATAGGGATATCGGTAGAGAATATGCCTTTACAGTCATGCGATACAAACTTCATACGAGAATTGCATTTTTACACTGTTTTAATTCATTACTGCGGAACATCGGCCTCAGCTGAATTATCTAGTATATACCTATTGTATATTTAACTAGTTTTCCGCCCTCGACTTCGGTCTGTCGCATAAAGTTTTTATCGCTACTCAACCCCTTCTCTCATTCAACGGTCCACTCCTCCTGCAACCCTTGTATTTTTTCAATAAAATGAGCGTGTCGCGATCAAAAGATCGACTGCCGTTTATTATTGAACGTTTCTCTATTCATTCGTATTGCGGCGTCCGTAAACTTTCGACACTAGCGATTGTTGTTTGCTTTTCAACTGTTAAAGCTAGATTTTTAAATAAGAATAATTTTCTATTTTGACATTCGATTTGAATAAAAGAAAACTTATATTAAGCTTCAAGCCGACTTCTAACTACCGGTAATAACTGCATTAAAATACGTTCATTAATTTCAGAAATATGCGCGAACAGACAGACAGAAAGAAAAAAACATGAAATATTTTTTTTGCTTATATCACATTTCTCTTATCGTCACCTTTGCGTCTTCTGTACATACCTTCAATATACAGACACACTGTCTTCTATTGTTTTATTATATGTATACCTATTATGTGCCTATTACATACATATTATGTATCTACGTCACGATCAAATAATATATAAGCACAAATATTACATCATACATTCAAAACGAAAATAGCTTCACGTTCGTAGTGAACTTCACGCAGATGCGCGGACTTCAATTCTAAGAATTCGTCAATTCTAAGAGCAATTGGCAAAAGGCACTCTAATAATAATGCCATCCGAAAATTATTTGTACTTTCCCGACGACAAATTGTAACATGAAACAATGTGGCAGCTTTGTGCCGGGAGCTATAATGGCGCGCCCACACGCGTCACAGCCAGTTAGAGTCACCTCCTCTCGTACAGTCGCCTACACATTCGCTTTGACTAAGTATATTATTTATGTTGTTTACTGTCCTCTTATATACCTATTCCGAAGGTAAACAACGTAATACAATCTTTTTAAATAAACGATTGTAGTTTATATAAATGACTCTGGTTAATATTGCTTAATTCCCGTGTCTAGAGTTATTTGTAGATTTTTCGAATTTAATATTTCGTAGTGATTTTGGTGCTTTTTCCTTTTTGTTTATCATTTTGTGTACATAATATTTAGATCAAAAAATATTATTAGCACAGTTATAGTTAATAACGCTCCCAATGGATAAATGATAGATCCTTCGAATGTTGAAATATTAAAAACAAAAATAAATGCATTATTTCTACTTAAGATAAAACACAAATGAAATCTTAGTTTGTAAAGAATCTGATTATGTGCAACATTATTCCTAAAATCAAAAGATTTTAGCAGAAAACATATTTACGAGATAATCTACATTAAAAATTTCAAATATCGTAAATTCTTCAATAAAAACGAATTTTACTTGGCATCGAATTTTCGGAATTAAGACAAAACTTAATGTTTTCTGCACAATATTAGTGAATTATTATTGCATTTTCTAATATACATTAATTGCATAAAAGGTGTCCAAAATCTTTTGCATAGATGGTTAACTGGACAATTAATAATTATTTTTCTTTCAAGCTCGACTTACTAATTTTTGTTATAAAAACGTCATCACGTATTATTGATACAGAATACCGATAGACTGTAACTGTCTTTCAGTTTATAAAAACTATAAATACAAAAATTATTAATATCGAGTACGAGTTATTTACTGATTGTTATCATAATATTAATAAAAAGGTAATTATTTTTAAATCTACACATTTGTTTCAGAAAAACAAAATATGCATACATTTTTCAAAACAACCATTTTCCTTCGTAATTCCTTTTAATTACAACAAATATATGAATAAAAGTTTTAAAATCGATATATATACAAGTTTTGTAGTGTCGTTTGTAATCGTAATATAATAATGTTTATATAGATCATTAATTATTTATTATGGGCTTTATTTTCCATTTGCCTAAAAGTCCTTCAAACGCCTCGTTTAATATACTATATACATATTGTTTTCAAATCTAACTAGACGTTATACGGTGCTTTGTAACTCCCTCGAGCTAAATTCGTAGGGGTTGTGTTTCTTGTATAAATGAAACGAAACTTTACCAAACATGAGTAAATAATGGCCCAACTACGTTTATGTTATGCCTACAAAATCTTTGTAGTACCTTCAAATTAGTAAACATCTCCAAGTATATGTTACTTTGAGATAAGTAAGCTTTGAATTTTATGATGCCATAGAGTTATAAACAGCGTGTGTTGTTAATGAAAATTAACCCTTTGTACGCTATTTTACTTAGCATCGATTTTTTAATATAATTAAATTACGTTTACATCTCTCTTACAGAATAGACGCCAATGATATCAATGTTGTCATATAAAGTCCGGCATTAACGATAAAATTTATTTTCGAAAACACTATAAATTACACAGCAAGAGCATAAATCGAAAAGCTAAAATCTACTATATATAAGTTATCCGATAGTACCATTCAAACTTAGGATAATACTCCAGATTCAATGAAAATTTACTGACCAAGACAGCTGTCTTAATCTATAGGGTGAGAGATTAGCCGTATTCGACTCCAGCTCGAATATTTCAAGGACTTACTCATAGCACACTACCCAGGTCTAGGTGTCTAAATGAATACTAGTTTGAGTTTGATCTGAATACCTACGGCCGTGAATTATGGTGAAGGTGAAGACCTCATTAGAAGTTTGACTTCTTTTTCTTGTTTAACGCGCACCGTCACCGCAGAAGTGCTAGGGTTCATTCGGTTACTAAATACTTTCGTTTTGATTGTACATAACGGTTTTGTAAATATATATATAATATTATAAAGTTATGAACGGGGACTCAAACTGATTTTTTTTTTCATTTAATACAATATTATTGTCGATATGCGATGCAAAATGTGTAAAATTATAGCAGGCTCTCACGCATAAAATATTTGAATGCTCCATATTTTAGGTCTTTCGCGAAAATTATTATTAATTCTTCTATGTCTGTTCATAGGGCAGCCGGATGAGTACTTAGTCATTGTTATATATTTACGCAAGTATTATTTATTTAATTATGTAGCGATGTAAATAAATAACAATTTATACTGTATATGAAATATTTATTGTATTTATATGAAAATAAAATTAAGTTAAACCATCATTTCATAAAAAATATAAAACGCGATCGGTATCTATTTCTATATCCAGATATTCGTGTGCGTAATTATTCTAAATTACTCTACAGATTTTAATATTGGTTTCACTATCATTTCGAAAATTTCTTCCGTAAGTATGATTATATGTATGCTTTATTTTTAGAAAACAGGGATAGATCTGTGTTTTGTAGCGTAGTCAAATATTTGATACTTACATCGCTAACGCTGGCCAAACCTTATGCTAACGTATTTTAAAATAAGGTATGTCTTGAAAGGTTTAAAGAAAAGTCTGCGACGGTACATGCCTTTTTTTTTTGGACGTGGAAAACTGTCATGGATACTCGGGACCTGGGGGTGATCGATCGAGTTATTTCGGACTCGTGCCAACTGTAAACTCAAGGTGCTTTTTTTCTACACCTTGCGCTGCGTTTCAGTAACGCTTGCACAGTTATTCGTTGTCCCAGAGGCATTTGCTCTTTCTATACTAAGAAGCCCTTCTTCTTACGGCCATGCACCGACCCGAATCAGAACCAAAATAGAATCGAGAACAGTACTGGGAGCGAATCTGTAACGGAGCTGCGTTTAGGATTGACGACAAGACCGATCGATGTAATAGGTGAAGGAAGTCACTCTACGTTCATACAGGATAAGCCGCAAGAGTAAACCTAGTTAAATGTTTATTACATCATTAAATTTATATTTAATATAATAAACATAACACCGCTTCAAACTAAAAAGTGCAAACTACCTGAAAGCTCGCCAATTCTGGAACTCGCTTTTCCCACAAAATAAGTATACGAAAAAGGTCCGTTCTCACAAGTACTCGATTTTAATTACCTACTGTCGCCAGTGGATTTAGGGCTAATGGTTCCGACTTTTGAAGAATTATATTTTAACATGTTTTTTTTCTGTAAAAACACTATTTTGAGTTATTAGTAGATAAATAACTCTAATAATAATAACTAGTCATTCTAAGATGTTTCAGAAAGATAGAAGTATTTTTGGCATAAAAATAATACGGATAAAAGAGGCGTATTTCATTACTTAACATTACATGTTCGTGATAGCAATGTACTTAGACGATTACCGCGATTATAATATTTTTTGCGGTTATTATCACATTATATTTTAAGCTACAATAAATTCTCATATATAAATTTTCTTGCAATAGACCGCTTGAGAACGAATACAAGAAATAGAAATAGAAAAGAAAAGAACATATTTCACCACTTTATGTCAATGCGGGCGGAACCGCGGGCAAAAGCTTATATATACCAGCTTTTATATATATATTACATAAATTTTCAAAGTCTTCGATTACATTTTGTTCATAAGCAAATAAATTTAATTCAACTATAGTTTTTCACGTCCCACTATAATAAAATTCAAGTTGCTTATAAATATTTAGGCCTGTAAATTCGTCCACTAACCACTTTTAAACTCGATTGTGCTCACCAAGTTTTCTTCGACATTAACGCTTTCATAATGAATTCTTCTGAAAATATTTTACCGTCCGCCGACGACATTTTTGGAATTCTAATAAAGCAAACGACCCCTAAATAGATAAATTTATACACAAAAAATTCAACGACTCCCCAATTACTTGTCACGAAGATACCTTATATAAGGTATTTATATATTATTAGATTCTATTTTCGACGAGTGCTTCCCTGAAAGGCGCTTATGAAACTTGAAAGCTTATTCCAATTCAGCCAGCTCACGCTTGCTACTGCTTGGTTCTCCAGAAAAAATTACACTATAAGATAATCAACGTTGAACATCCAAGGTCGAGCGTCTCGAATCAGTGGAGAACCTCAAGTATCTGGCCAATTTGATTCGTTAGCTTTGCAAAGAGATTTAGCATCTTTGTGCATTGGAGACTACCCTGAAGAAATATTTATGTAGCCTAATTCCTACCACTGAATTACCTCATAGTTCCGCTCATAGGAAATATCATTATCACCATCTCTATGGCTACCTTTCTATCATAGTACAATTCGTATTAAGTTATTTTACCACGTACGGTAATACTTTAGAATTGTCCAACGAAAGCGGCATTCTCAATGTACTACGACAAGGGTTTCTCCAAGAAACCATTGTCGTAGTTCTAAAATACTGGTAATTTTCAGGTGTCCATGGGCGACGGTGACTATCTACGTTCTAGTGGTTTGCATGCTCCTATGACCCTTAGAAACGCTATAAAAAACATAATAATAAAATTTTGCCAAAGAAAACCCAGGTTTATACATATCCCTTCTCTCAAAGGAATGACCATAAAACGTATTCTGCAACATTTCGCACGACAGATAACCAAGACTTCTCCTTCTATATTACCTTCCCCATTTCAAATGCTAACTTTTCAGAAAGCAGGCACCAATGGTAAATGGAATGTACGAAATCTTTTTCAGCGAAAAAAATAAAAGCTGCTTTTTCAGAATTGAGAACGGTTGAAAGACCAAATAAAAGCCACTATATAATGTGTTAACTACATGTAAGAGATAAAACTGAAACCAACACGGTTTGTAGATGTTTACGGAATAAAAATATTTTTGAACGGTTATTTTTTTCAATGAACGTCTGTGGTACCTGAATAAAATAAAATGGAATTCATAGAATTAACTTTTTCCGCGAAGAACATTTCAGTTTGAAAATTTACAAATCTTGATACATATTCTTATTTATTATTTAATCTATCAATATGCCATCCCTTTTTTTTATATGAAGATAAATCAATTAAAAAATTATAATAAAAGAAATTAAAACGTTTATAATTACAGTATTATAATATTGCAGATTATTTTCAAACAGCACTACCTAATGCCCACATACATACGATTTCTTTGTGAAAATATTATCAAAAACATTTTAAAAAAAAGTAAAATCGAATTATTTATACTATGTAAGAATGATATGACTTGTTTCAATGTATCACCGTTCCATTTGTGGATATTGTCAGTTACTTTCAAAAAAAAAAAACAAGTTTAAAATTTCTTTAGAATTTACATTTAGTACGATACGCGAATCGTAAGACCAACGTGCTTCGGCGACGCGCGATATTTTGGTGAATTGGCCGTAATTAGCAAATCGTTTCGTACTACCGTGAAAAAATTTCATTATGCTTTTAATAATACTTAAAAAATTGCTCAGTTCTGCCGATGCGTTGACATAACTTAGAAATCATGTAATTTAATATGAGCAGAATATCAAAAGAGTTAATGGAGAAAATTCTTTAATTTTAAGCTTAGACACGGTTTTGCTCAGAAGACAACTGCCGCGCCGTCACATGTTTGAGCTATTATTTTGGATAAGCAGTCATATTCTTCGAGGACACGCAGAAGTGTTGAACTCAGTAAAATACTTGTGAGATCCAAATTGACATCCACCTATTTTACAAATCGATCGACTACTTTGGAATCCACAAAATATCGCAATATGATTACGAACTGTTCCTTTCAGCGGACATACGACGCTGACATACGAAACCAATAATAAAATCGCCATAAAATCAGTATTGTGTGTTTGTTTTTTAATTTTGCTCTGTATCAGAGAGGCAGTACTAGAAATTAAATAATTTCAAATTCTTTTGCATGAGGCCGCAAAAGCCCGAGTGTAACTCTGTAAATGACTTTCGAAAATACCATCATACTTCGATAACAAATCTACCACTTCTAAATATTTCCTTCAGTTAACGAAGAGATTATTTCAACATGTCCTTGAACAGATAATTCATGTTTACCCAAAAAACATACTCTATCGATAAAACGTTGAAAAAATCCCGAGAAAAAATGATTGGATATGATCATATATTAGTAGATATAATCATATCTAAATGAGTATAATAATATATAAACCTGTATAATTTTTTTATATGATTTTACATAGTTACATCCAAGAAGATATAGTTATATATAATTATATATGATCGAATATAATTCTTTAACCCAAAATAAAACGTTGGGTATACTCAGATATGATTAGATCTTATGACTTTGTTTCATAGCTACATATTCAATTCATGAAAATTTGTGAGACTTAATCTGATATTTTTAGATATGATTATATATAATTTTGTATAATTATAGCTAATCATATATGATTATATATAACTAACAACTATATAAAGAAACAAATTATCAAGAAATTGATAATTTGTTTCTGCATGAATTTCTTGATTATTATGGCATGCAGTAAGACGATTTTTCAGAAGTTCAACCCCTTGAGCAATGATTAAAAAGTTCACGATTTCTTGCCCTAGATGTTTGGTTCCATGAACAATCTTGGCAATAAATCCATTCATATTTTCAAACAGGAAAGCTGATGTCATAGACAATGGTCCCCACCGCTCAACACACAGTTTTAAGTGTAAAAGCTGATGCATATTATAAGTTAATTCTCTGTCTGAGTAAAGTTTAGAATTTCTTCCACAAATAATTTCAATAAGTCATCTGCTTCTTGTAAATCGTCAGCTGTAATGGAACTTTTCAGTAAATTAAATAATGATTACTAGAAGTATTAAATGTTGAAAATATTTTTCTGCTAAATAATTTTCCAAAGCCGGTAAACAGTAAAACAAAATCAAATTATAAAATTCTGACGCTTTATAATGGTTCATATCCGCTAGAGACCTTGGTAATCTATTGATCGAAGAAAATGGTCGAATATTGGTTATAAAACTGTTGATATCTTCGAAATTATTTTTTATGTTCCATGGTCCTGGTTTATTTGTATATAAATTAAACATCTGATTTACTACACCTAAAAGTACAGAATGCATAAATTCTGGTAAAACACACGTCCCAAGATCAATAAGTGGTAAACAAGATAGTATTGATAAACCTTTTACTCCATTTAAATGTTTTACATTTGATTCAAGAAGTTCCAAAGCTTGACTCTCCATTCTTACCCCAGACCTCAATTATATTATTATAAACTGTTTTCGTTAATAAAATATAGTCTTAATTTTATAAAAATGGTAATTCAATTCTCATTTTTATATTGCATTTAATTTTAATCAAGTACGTATTCCTGACGCTAGATGTCGCACTAAGCGTTTCATATCTCGTGGGTGCCGTGACACCCTTAAGTAGTGTGGCTCTATCTTCGTCAATTTCGGTCGACGTTTGTCGTTAAGAAACTAAGATTTTTCTAGTAAGGCTTTTGGCTGTCGAATTGTACGGCCAAAGCCTTAGACAATTTGTGGAAACGTTGCGTGAGCAGGGATAATAATACAGTATTAAAGAATCGGATAATATATTGCTGTATATCATTATATATATTTATATCTTATTATATATAGTTAGATCCTGCCAAAATTTGGATCTTATTATATCTAATTGTTTGGATCCAATTATATATGGCCAGATCTTATTATTTTTTCTCGGGATGTTACGATTTCTATTTACTTTTGAATTGCTTTTTGAATGTCTAATTTACATTAACTGCATAAACTAGTTTCGATGCGAGTTTTTTCAAAAGTATTGTAATTTTAAGCACCACTCTCGCGTTTTTCTGACCGGTCGTGTTTTTAACGCCATTTTTTGAGTTATACAAATCAGCGTATTCGTGATTATTGCAAACCGATATCGTAGTTGCGTATAAAATACATAGAAAACATAACAATCTATTTATGTGTTTGCATGCAGCAAGTCAAGTAAACTTTTCAAAATATTTACTAAGTATTAAATTTTCTACTTACATTTCCTGTTTTTTTGAGTCGTCTATATTTGGTAACGGCCGGCCAGTTTGCAAGATTTGTAACTTTTCTATTTAAAAGAAAACTGTATTAGAAAACTGATTAAATGCGTTTAGAGCAATTATTTAATTTTAATAAACAAACATTTTCGTTACAAATTTCAGAACTGTAACTGATTGGTGAAAAGGCTTAGTTCTGCAGAATATGCAGTGAAAAGAATTTTGCAACTTACAGATGAAAGTACATACCGCGAGACTAGTTTATTCCAGTTTTGACGTGACAACGTCTTAAATTAGGTTGCGGCTGGGAGTCACTTATGAAAAAGTGTAACGCTCGGTAACGTAACGATGAGTCACCGAACGAGAGAGAGGCCCGCCGAATGCCTTGCGTCTCTCCCACTCAACTATGATCGGTCTGCCGCGCGCAGCACTAGAGATTAGTGCATAGCTTGCAAATGTATTGCAAGTTATTGTATGTATATTTGTATATAAATACGTATGTATGTGTAAAGGTAAAAATAAAATTTTGTTAATATGAAATTCAGTGCGAGATTCTTTGTATAAATTAATGTTTTAAATATAATTCTTTGTATAAATAAATGTTTTAAATTGTTACTATTATTTCATCCTTCTTCCTACTATACGAATGAATATTCACATTAAAATGATTTTACCATTCAAAGTCGTTGTCACGTAAAACTTTCGCCCGTATACCGACTTTACAGGCAACCAAATTTTTTTTTCATAGTCTCATGACTTATGGAATTTTGTTAATGAGGTCACGCAACCGATGTTAACATAATTTTCATGCTGCAGAAGCGAGCTATTCGTGTTGTTTATGACTTGAGATCAATGACATCTCTCAAAGAAAAATTTAAGAAAATTAATATCCTAACTTTAGCATCAGAATACGTATATGAAAACCTAGTATATGTCAAGAGACATAGGTATAGAATTGTTCCAGATAAGGAGCGACATCCATAACATTAACACTAGACATAAGAACGATCTTGCTGCTCATAAAACCTATCTAAGCAAAGTCAATAAATCGTTTAAGGGGCAATATGTGCGATTATATAATAAGATCCCAGCTGAAATTCAAAATTTGCCATTTTATGAATTTTAACGTTTCGTTAAAAGATAGTTATATGGCAAGGGCTATTATACTCTGTCTCAATATGTTAATGATAAAAACTCATGGGATTTAACTGCTCGGCTATCAGGTTGCTTCATGGTATTAGTAAGTGTTATATTAAATTATTATTCAATATGTTGTATCGATGAGTAAAAAAGAGCAAACCTTGAATTTCTTGCCCATTCCTCTCATGGTGAATCAACTTTTGGAATGGGTGGTAATTTTAATGTCGAAAACAGTTGTTTATGACGCATTTCAAGTGTAATTTCTATTACCTACGAAATAAAGATATTTTTAATTTGATTTGATCCACAGCCGTACAATGAGTGATATTTCATGGTAGTATGAACTAACAATAGAATATAATGAAATTGCACTAATGCAACTTATTGAATTTCCAAACAAACTATAACTATGTATGTGTCTGTCTCAGTGAGAAAATGTAATCACTAATTAATCAGACTAAGAATAATTTTAGAACGAGTAAATTTTTTTAAAATTAATTTATATTGTTAGTATTCCAAAGAAAGTATTTAATTTACCGAAATCGTCCTAAATCGCCTTTAATCTCTGAAGAATGGTAAAATTTATTAACAGGTATGTAACCCTAAAAATGGATTCCATGCATCAAAAGACCCTTATACGATCACACTATCAAGAGGTAAAAATTTGGATTTAATTTCTGTCTAGCTCCTAAGTAATATAGCATTATAAATTGTATCCTAAATTATAAGGAATAGATTTCTGTTAATAAAACATGGTTATTGATTTAAATTGTCCATTATTGTTTGAGTGATTCTTGAACAAATGAAAAGACAAATATGCAGACAGACAAAAATTTAAAAGCAGCTTTTTTTGAGTTCTTTGTATGGTACATACCACTTACTTTTGTCAAAACGTATTTAATGTGCAGGTTGGGCTTCCTCATGATTTTGTTATATGTACAGATCACAACGTTCTAAATATGTTATAAATATATAACGGATCTGATCTGTCCGAGATATAACAATCTGTCCAAGTGAATCCGTGAAAAAAACGGAACAGAGTACCAGAAAGCCCAAGAAGCGCGCGTTATTTCATTGGATCAATGAGCACGCGCAGTGCTTGAGTTAGCCGTCAGATGGTACCGTCCCATTTTCCAATAAAATAATTGTATAAATTGGGGCAATGATCTTCGATATAAATATTGCTGCGATTTTTCCTCCTAAATAATGCATTAAAACCAAAAACTTTGTTATGAAATATTTGAACTGTAGGTACAACTCCCATACACCTCACAGAATAACCAATGTAAAAAAAATTATATATTTATGGTTGTTCATGACTAGTACATTTTAAATCACTTCAGCTGTTCAATGAGAAAATTATATGATAGATAATAGTATTATTGATGAAATTTATTGTTAAAAGGATATTAATTGGATTTAATGATGGCACAGAATAATTTTAAATATTTAATACAAGTCATAATAAATTTACAATAACTACACATATTTTTTATGATATAATCTATACACATGCTTAAATCTAGTTTTAATAGGTAGATAATCCGATTTGGGCAATCAATATCATTTCTGTGCATTCTGTACAATAACAGGTTGTTTTATATGGTTTACGCTACAGTGCCAGCACACATATGACATTAAATCTAGTTACTATTGGCTAACAAATTCAGACATTTGTTAAGAATATTTGCAAGTACAAATATATAATATGAACATTTTCTTTTGATGCTGTTTTATTATATAAACATTGTCTGCATCTCCGCCCATGTAGACATATTGTGTAACAGTTTTCTTCCCCTCTATTAATTAAATTACTCATTAATACTTCAATTTTTATTCCTAAAATTGATACAGTCCTCCCGTGATTCCTCATCATTCCATTTTGGAGTTTCTGATTTTTACTTCCATCTACCATCGATATGCTATAAGTATCTTATGATCCTGCTATTTTGATTTCTGGCTTTTATCTTTCATGTTTCTATCACTATTTGAGCAAGAACCGGTACAGTACTCCACATTTTGTGCTCATAAAAGTAAAGTGATCTAAATAGTGAATAAAAAAACAAAGGTTTCTGTGTACGACTAAATATAAATTTTCAAAATTATCATTTCACAAGAACACGATTCAATTATTAACAATCCGTATTGTCCGAGAATAATAAAATGAATATCACATTATGTTATAGTTTTGCAATAACTGCCAATTGGCAAATAGTGTTGATTACCTTCTACATAACGATGAACTTTTTGGCCTCTGTTGGTTATCTTCTAAAACTACAATACATTGAGATATTGATTCCATGCCAACAATGATGGTAGTATGGATGGTAAAGCTAATTCCCGAATGGGTATTACAGAAAACAGAATAAGGGTTCTATTATGAACAGTTTTTTATAATCTATTGCGTTAATAAATCGTGAAGCACTAAGTTCTCAGAAAAAAAAAACAATACTTTAATACTATGGGTTGGTATTATTTTACAAGTTTACAGTTGCATATATATCAACATGTGGATCAAAAAACCTGAGCAATTAAAACTGAACAAGTTGAAATTGAAGCTTCACACAACTGAAAAAAAATCTCCTTACAAAAACTATGAGGCTAATACACTAGAATTAGTGATGTACTTACAATTTGATATTCATATATTTATCTTACATATACTTTATTGTGTTGAAGATATTGAGAATAATAAACATCATTGCCTGAACAAAAATTTACATTGAATACTTCTATTAACATCTACCATAATATTTATAGATTGAATTTGTGAACTGAATTAAAACAATAAACTTTTAAGTCTGAAAGTGTACTAGCACTGTAACACAAAACTTTTACATGATATTTGAATAACAACACATTCCATTATCATTTCAACATTTAAAGTAACAAAAAATAAATATACTTTAGAGCCAAAAGTATCTTACGATTAAAAAAAATGGTAAAAAATATTATTAAAAAAACATAATAAAATCTATAATTGAAATTATAGAAATTAAACTACCTACATTTACTGACAAAATCAAATAATAAACTCGCCATCCTTAATACAAAATTTATAAGCAGTACCAATCAAGTTAAATTTACATATATATATATATAAAACTAGGACACTAAATTAAATATTGTTTATGGTAAATTTGTTTTTGCATTCACACCAACAATCCTTAGAAAACCTTTAGCTCATACAATTTCAGAGGTGATTTACAAAGTTTTTATCAATATAATCAAGAACGCTCATAATTTTGATGACAATAAACAGCTTGACAAAAATTAAAAGATTCAGATGAAATATGACACATGTCACTTATTCAAGCGAGTAAGCAAAACTAAATTATATAAAACTATTTCCTTGAAACATTATTTGTTATGTGGCAAAGATGTTGGAGGATGCATTTAATGACAGATTCATTTGACCAGTAAAATGACAATTAAAAATGTGGCTTTCAAAATGTTAAATCATATTACGATATTACAAAATTTGCTCTCTCTAACAATTAAAGTTTTCTATATTCCATAAACTCTAATAAATTCATAATTGTACTTACAATGACAAAAAAGAACACTACCTGAAAAAAAATGTAAGATAAAATTTTTAGCATTCTAAATTTAGACAACCTATAAACTTATTCTGTAAGTGTTGCAGAAGAACCTAATATTTTGCTTAATATGCAGACATATTATTGTTTTGTGATGTCCTAAATAATTAATTTCAGGTTGCAAAAGCATTTTCAGTTGAAATAACTTCACTGACCAATTTTGACACAAAGAAGATTTGGTAAAATGTTGATTATAATTTAAAACAGTAGAGGCTTGCCTGCAGCATGAATTAACATGCAGCATGCAACCCACTGTTGACCCTTGAATTTGTTTTTCCACTATGAATCTCTATTTAAAAAAATGAATGTTGATTCAAGAGGATCGACAGATATCGTACACCTAAGCAAGGGTAAGCAGTGGGATGTATGTTGCATGTTGCAGACAGGCATCTAATTATGGTTTTCTGCAAATCAACACTTCACACAATAGAAATTTTAAGATATATTATGAGAAACATTAAACCAAAAACTTTGCGGTAAATTAAAAACTTCTAAATATTATTTAAAATTAATCAAGAAAAACAGCAATTAAAATACCTCCATAGCTTTAAACCGAAAATGAATTTGAACAACCATGTCATAACCAATGAAAATTAATAACCATTTCGAAATCACACAATTCAACACTGCATTATGAATACATAATTCCATATCAGAAATATGGTGTTAGTGAATTTTGAATGGATTCGTAGTAATTATGTTTTAGCTATGTATTACATTTTGAACTTTTCAATAGGCAAAATAAAACTAGTTTTCTTATACAATAAATGCTTTCTCTTAAATTTTTTTATAATAGTTATTCTGTATTGTTAAAAGTATTAATTTGTGAGCGTTTTTCAATGCTATCAATCTTGAGTTTTTTTTACAAAACTTGCCAAGGCGCCGTATTCGAAATGGATATTTAAAACAATCACAATGTTTATAAGATAAATTTAGATACATGAATACAATACAGCCTATTTTGATGTTCCAATATTCATATTATTAAACGATGTACAGAATGCGGACATACATTTTGGAAATAAAAAAAATCTAAGCATTATATTAATAGCAGAAATTTGAATCAATCAATTACAATATAGAAACAAGCAATAGACATTGACACACGTTTGAGCCCCTTGACTTTCAGTATAGCGCATATAATATTACAAAAAAATTACTAATAATTTTTTCATCCAAAATTTCTCTTCTGTATCAAAATCGGACAATTTGAACAAAAACCTCACTTTACCAGCGTTACTCGACCTTAAGTATCTAACTAGCGTAAATTATAAAATATTTATTAATTAAAAGAATGTGGAAGATCAAATATTTATTTTTGGCTTAAGGAGTCCTTTATGTGGTTTTTCATTAAGAGCAAAGAGTAAAATATAATGATGTAATATTGAATAGAATATGTCGTTGGGAGTTTTGAAACCTTCTCCTGGTTTTACAAAATCAAAATGATACAAATAAGGTTTGGTTATTATGACCTTAAAATGTATAAAAAAAATTAATAAAAGTAGAACTATACACCATGGTCCCAAAACTTTACAGTGTAATATGAATCACTAGGCAACACCCTCCTAATTGATTCACATTAAAAATACAAATTTTTGCAATACAAGGAGAAGGAGTTTGAATTAAAGTTTTGATATATTATTGATATGAGGAACAAAATAAAGTCAATGTAAAAATATGATTCATTTGTGCAACATTGAGAACTGTCCAGAGTTGAATAATATTTCAAATCACTGTAAATTATTGTTTATAAATATGCATTTTTAACCCGTGTCATAGGACAAGTGCAGCTCTTTTCTTAATTAAAAGTCTTCGTTTAGAAATATAAAGTTTAGAAACAAGAAACACGTTCTTGAAACAAAAAATTACACATTACCATTTACACTTTGGTAAACAATCTACAAAATTCAGAATTATATGAATGAGCAGAAAATTACCTAACAATTCCAGTAGGTATAAAATTAATAATTACATTGATTGACCATTCGGCAAATATAAATTATTAAAAATAATGTTTCGAAGGTAGAAAAAAAAAAGGTTAAAAGTTCAAGCTTCAACAGTACAGGAAGCCAATTTACTTCATAGTTACATAAAGAACTCCCTACTTTCATGTGGTGGTCAAGTGTGCCTTATTTGGGAACTTGTTGAATTTCCAGTTGGACTTTGACAGTTCGGTGGATCCAGGATTGTTACTTCCACGACCCTCAAACCTCTGAGTATGGGATCTGTTATGTTAACTCCTCTTGGATTATAAATTCGTTCATTCTGAGTTGTTATAAACTTTCGACACTTTCCTAAGATGCTGCAAATTAATAGTGACAATGATTAATGGGGAGTGTTTAAAAAATTATACAAGACAAAAAATACAAAAAGAAATACTAGAAGCGCAAAAGTAGTAGTTAAAAAAAATTACTGACTATATCTATTTTTTTTATCTTTCTCAATCATAAACATTTTTTTTTATATTAATTGGTAGGATTTAAAAGTGTAACCACTTAATACTCATTCACAACTATTTAAAAAGTACTATTGCTGTTATATCAGCACATAGTATTTTGATTATGAATAGATTTGTTCTGTAATTATATTTTTGATATAACTATGGACCTAAATTTAGTATTCAAAAAAAGTAATGTTGTATTTTTTGGGAAACTTTCAACATATATTCCAACTTCGAAATTTGGACATAGAATAATGCCATAATTTCTACTACTCTTTATAACAAAAATCTACATCATTTCAAACTCCATATTAAAGCAAAGAAAAAATTGTAAGGACAAAAAAAATCATAATTCACCGAAACTTGCCCAAGATGAGTTATCAAGTTATCATTTTGGAGTTCCCTGTTTAGATGATCAAAAAAAGTGTTAAACATTTATCTATCGGTCTGTACGTTGTGGCAATTTTTGTATAAAATAATATGCAATAATAAGAATAATATTGCTGTAGATTAAAATTAAATTCACTTGAATAGAAATAAAGCCGATACAGGGTATAAAAGTCCTCATTTGTTTTTCATAAACACAAAGAGTGTATGTCTGTACTACATTAATTTTAAAAATTCTATTCTTTGTATGCTAGCCAAAAATACTAATAAATACTATCAGAAAATGTAAGTATGCCGGCCGAAATTTTCAATATTAGTTTAAATAATGAAGGATATTATAAAAATCATAACTATCACCATTCATTTACTATTCACAATAATAAAAAATCGGTACCTTTTCATAATGTGTTTCAGTACATATATATATGAAGTACGCAGTGAGACAAGCGAGGCATCCTTCACAGTATGTACTACAGTCTGCGGTTTCAGCCATTTCAAAATGTTCGTTTAAACGTTCCATTGTCGCTTCAAATGTTTGCCTATCTATCTGTAACATAATACAAACAATAATTAATTATTTACAAAATTCTACTTTTATAGTTAGTTACTATTCTAAATGGCTCCATGTAACTATAAAAATGTATCTAAGTAATTTAATTATATAGCATGGTTCATTTATAAAAAAAGTACTAATACATTGGCTCATGTTGATCCACTGTGCGTTAGAAATTATACAGGATGTTGAAGATTTTGGCAAGCTTTTTTTAACACGAAGGTTTCAATAATTTCTATAGTATAAAAGAGCAAGTTATAATTTATATCAATATTCATGTATAATAAAAAATATAAAACCGGTCAGTATAGAGACCACAAGGCATTGAATTCACATTTCCTGCAATGCAAGTGCATGTGATAACTACACTGTGCTAATTATAACATTTTACATAATTAATTATTACCTTTACCATAATAACGATAGATATGTACCTAGTAAATGAAAGTTGTAACTCCATTTCTCAAATGATGATTCATAATATGACGATATATAGAATTTATCTTACTAGCCGTCACCCTCCCGTTTTTGTTTACAATTATAGATTATAAAAGTAAAAAACTGGCCAAAAGCATATAGGACCATGCCCATTATAACCACACATTGATATTTGCTGAAAAAATTTTTTTTCAGTTTCTTTTACGTATATGGAGTGCCCCCCTAGAAATATTTATTTATGTTATTTAACTAACAAACTAAGAAGCAGTTTATACAAGACGCCTACACTATAAATTTCATCAATATAAATCTTGTAGTTTTTTAATAAAGTGCCTGTGATATATGGACAGACGGACGGATGTACCAACGGACATGACGAAACTATAAGAGTTCCGTTTTTGCCATATTCTCTCGAAACCCTAATAACAAAAAGAAAATGACGAAGCATGTATGGCATTTGAAAAATACATAGCCTAAAACAATCCATGCATGATTTCACATCAAGCGATCAGTTACAAATAGATAGACAAAAAAAAAAACCATTTTCACTATATGCACATGGATTTTAAAAATTCAAATATTTTAGCTGTAGTATCACTATATGTCATCATACTAATACTCATTTAATTGTGACTACATTAGTTTAAAACAACCAAAACATTTAGAAAAGTCGTAATATATTTCAAACTAAAATTGGAACTATTAGCAATTCAACAATTTCTACGAAGTATGCAATTAACAGAAAGTTAATGTTATATTTCTTTTGATTTTGTTCTTACAATATTGTTATTATTTTATAAGTGTGTACTTCAAAACCACAGAATAGGTATTTAATATGCACTTACTCCCGTGAATATAATTTGTATAGAAATATAATTTCTTAGGCTTTGTATACATATACAAAGTCTGACAAATTATATTTCTTTTGTGAATTATCAGTCTTATTCCACGACAAAACGCCCATTTTGATAATAAATGTGAATTAACTGATTCATTTAACACAAATTAAAACTTCTTTTACAGATACAATTCAAAAAACATTAGAATTATAAAATTTATATTTAATACAGATTTTTTCATGAAATCATTTAAAACAAATCTCAAAAAAAGAAAAAATTATAACAAAACATTTATAGCGTTCATAAAAAGGGTATTACATGTATAATGTATATTTTTCATAAAATATTTGTTTTATTTCACATAACATTAACTATGGTTACAAAAAACATTACTTAATTAAGAATTTCTATACATCAAAAAATATTCAAAAATAGGTTTTTTTATTGTTGCCATAATTGCTAAAAAACTGTATGTTTTATGTTAGTATTTTAAGTTAATTAATATTTTAAGAAGTAAAGGTATAGACATACATAAATGTATATTTTAAAAATACAAAGTATATTTATTTGGTATGATGTTGCATTCCAGTGATATAAATTAGACAAAATTCATTACTGTAAATTAAACATAAATATCAACAAAGCTCAAATTCCAATAAGCATTACAGAGGTGCAGTTAACTTGCAATAATTTTTATGATTATTTTTTCAAGAGATATTTGAAAGTTACTATAAATATGCTTGTAGTGTTTTAATTTTACCGATTTAACCTAAACGAGAATTTTAGATAATAATCTTCGACAACTTAAGCAACTTTATCAATGAAGTGGATTTGACAAGTTGACATCATCAGATAAACAATGTAACTTACCCTGCCTTCTAATTCTTGTGGAAAACGTGTCTGAAATTTCACTGCCGTTCCTTCTGAATAATCCCTTTGAATAAATATCTTCACGCCTTGCTGTGTAGGGGTTTGTTGACTACCTGGTGTGTTAGGACCAGAAGGTATCCTATTGTTTGCCATCGTAATTCGATTTAGTTAATATCAATGTCTAATCACGTCACGCTATAACATAGACTCTAATAGCGCTAAAATGTTATACGTATAAACATTTCTCTACACAAATAAAGTAATAACTATAGACAAGAAATTCAATAGGCACATATTTCTACAATATCTCTCAAGTCAATTCTAGATTCAAGGTAAAATTGACGTTTCGCTTGACAGCACGAATCAACTCTCGAATTGCTCTAAATTTAACAGTGTTCCGTTATGAATTTCAAAGACTAATGTACCTCATCATGTATATTCCACACATTTATAGTAATTCAATGCTCAACCACCATACAGTTAGTATAATGATAACTATGAACATTAATACAATAAAGCATTAAAGTTTTTTTACTTACTTTAATGTTTAGTTAAAGGTCTATTAAAATATAGGAGATGTCAATAGATACATAATTACAAAAAAAAGCATGCTCAATTTTGTGAGCATTGTAAAATAATATCTTATTATTGAGAGATATATGATGTTATATATTCAAAAGAAGCACTTTTAGAAAAAAATATTTTGAACTATAATTCTCAGCTTCTACAACCCTACCAGTATTAAAAATGAGTTTTTAACCTTCTAAACTATAAATTCTTCATTTTTTAGTGGCACCTCTAGTTGTTATTTTACATTTTGATGGATTGTTAAAGAATATTGTAATTAATCCCAGCTGAATGTTTAATAAAATTATAAAATGACAATATTTCGTAATTATTAAACACGTTTTTGAATTAAATCTATATAAAATTGTACTGTAGCATCGATTATAGAGTCGAAACAACTGAATGTGTAATTATTACTACATTTTGCACTACGTAGTATGAATAACAGTGGCAACCTCAGATTAAAAAAAACATATTTACTGTAACGTGTTAACGAATGATTACGAACGATACTCCTCAAAATAAGTAGGTATTAATTCACTATTTGCAAAGTGTGTGATAGAGGAAACATAATCGACCACAGCGCTTGCTTTAAAATGAAGAAACGTGAAGACTATCGGGAAATTCAGTCCACATAGATAAATTTTGTTTTAAATTCAGTATAACTATCAATATTACATTTATTATTGTAAATTGAATGATTATGTACAAATAAATAGTTTACTGAAAGTTGTATTATCCGAAATCTCTTTGTAATCCAAAATCTCTCAAATATTAGGGCATATTGGTTACATGGAGGCGGTTTTGTCTTCATAAAACCACAACTTTAATGATATTTTAATAAATTTTTCGAAAATTTATCCTCTGCCATACGGAATTTATTATTTTTTTTAGAGCAAACTGCTCATATATTATGCAAGTCACAATACTTAAGTATTTTTGTTTCACTTAAAGCGAAATATTGTATATCCTTAATTGTTATTTATTATTAGGAGTACAAATAAGTTTCCGCCGTTTTGAAAGAGATGGCATGGCTCGAAACTTACGTTAGAATTCGAAGATGATAACCGGCTTGAAAATTGGGTTGCTCATTCAAGAACAACATAAACAAATCATATGATTTATTTCATGTTAGCATCATATATCTTTTTTTATTCAAAAATGTCTTAATTTGAGCTAAATAAGCGTCATTTGAGGGAACTTTTAATTTAGTTCTTTAATTTAAGAAATTCTGCAGCTGAGGCATATCGATTGCTCGTAGAAGTGTATGATGAGGCTGTCTGAGTGAGAAAACATGTCGTGAGTGGTTTCAAAAGTTTAAAAATGGTGATTTTGACATAGAAGACAAAGATCGCAGTGGAAGGCCAAAAATTTATAAGGATGCAGAATTGGAGGAATCATTGGAGGAAGATTTATTTCAAACACAAAAGGAACTCTATACCAAACACAATTGATAAGATTGAGCCGAGCTCTGAAGGAAAAAGGCCCTCAATACTATTTCAGAGACGACAAAATTATTCTTCTACATGATAATGCTCGTCCGCATGTAGAGGTTCCGATGAAAAACTATTTGAAAACACTTGATTGGGAAGTACTACCCTAGCCACCGCATTCACCAAACATTGCGCCGTCCGACTATCATCTGTTCCGGTTAATGGAACATACTCTGTCAGAGCAACGATTCACATCATATGAAGACACCGAAAATTGGGTTGATTCGTGGATAGCCTCAAAAGATAAGGAGTTCTCCAGACTTGGAATCCCAACGCTGCCTAAAATATAGAAAAAGTAGTTGCTAGTTATGGACAATACTTCGATTAAAATTAAATTACCGTTCTTTAACAATAAATATTATTTTATTGACAAAAAATGGCGGAAACTTATTTGTACTCCTAATATAATTATTTCAACAATAGAGATCAATATATTACATGTTACTCCGATTCCAAAAAGATGTACACAACAAAAATTTTCGTCCGTATTATTCGAGAATAGTTTATTTCTTTTAAGCTGATGTGTCTAATGGATAATAATTATACTGGATTGGCTGTAAATAATTTTTCATTGATAATATAATTATTAAAAACTTGACAGATAATTATTATTGTTGTATGAATTGAAAATGGTTGTAGATCAAAGGAAAACTAATTAGATTGTCGTAGCTATAGTGATAACAATAACAATACATAATTTTTTCATTGTGAAAAATAAAAAGAAAAAAGAAGGTACCTACTGTTTCTGTTTTCTTATAACTGTGTTGTACAAACACAATTGTTAAGGCGACTACATATTTGAATCAGTAACCGACCTGAAAAACTTGATTTTTCAAGTACTTTCTGAAAAATACAAACATATGCTAGAAATTAAAACATAGGAGCTCTAGATAATAATACAAACTATAAAGTAAAACAATATTGATAATTTCTAATAATAAAAAAAACTGTTTTAACATTTTAAATCGAAATGTCTTTGAAACTTGAAATTGAAAGCAATAATTATTTTTACACGAGCAGAAAAAAAAATTCCTTGTCGAGGGGAACTATGTCTCATATTTATAATTTATTCTACACAATTAGATAAATAAAATAATGAAGTACAATATGACATTGATAACGTATTATTTTATATATTAGTAATAATGTTTAAAATAATATTGACAACAACAAAAAAAATCGACAAAAAGGTAATAACGTTTCTGATGTCTGTATTTTCAATGGTTTTTTTTAACACGTTGAGATAGTGTATTATTATTATAAAGAATATACTGCCTTAGAAGTTTAGGAGAAAGATATACAGTATTGTTAATAATCGTAACATTATTTATAAAATCAGGAAAACGGTCAATAATATAGAGCAAGCCAAATTCACTATTTACTCTTTTATACTTATTATGTATATAGGCATACAACAACAAGAAATTAACCGACTTCAATCAGTTTTTTATGTAATTTTTTTCTCTAACAACGTTACCTCTAGATTAGGTCAACCTAAATTATACGCTTTACACCTTTCAACGTATTTATCAGTAGTTAAAACTGATAGTCTGTTATGCCAACGATTCATAAAATGTTTTTAAAGTATGTTAAATAAAACAGTAGTGGAAAAATTTTATCTGAAAATATACTAAATCCAAGAAACTGATGAAGAAACTTTTCACAAAACCTAAGATACATAAGTATGCCGTTAATTTGACCTTGATCAATCCATTAGCGCTTTTGAAAATGATTTTGAAGAAAATCGTTTTGTAAGTTTTTCTTCAATCGTAACATTCGATCAAAACATCTTTTATGCATAAATAATGCATTGAAAATGTGTTTGGTCAACCAAAGTCGAATTTACAGAAATGTTAAATGGAGTGAAACGCTTTTGAATATAATCCAAGTTAGTTCAATACTGAACCGCTAGTCTGTTCTAAATCAATTTAAGCATTCAAAAATCATAAAGGGTTGCTTTATGTTATGACGACTTATAAATGCATAATGTTCACATTCTCACCTACAAATACACATGCGATACACACGCACACATATAAAATATAAAATGTAACTTTCCAATTCCTTGAAATGTCGCGGTCTGCCATAAATTAAGTTTTCGATAATCGATGTGAAAGGAATATATGTACAGTTTAAATAAAATATATAAAGTTTAAATAAAATTAGCATTATTTTGATTAGTCGGTAAATCAAGTGACCGCTCTTACAATCGTAGGATCACGTATAAGTATAGCTTTATAATTGCAACCACCGCGCTAAACATTTGAAACATACAAAACTATTGGTATGTTTCAAATCATCTTTTTGTACATCTTTTAACGTTATATATATCAAAGTATCCTGACATTACTAATGACATAAAGTTCATATAAAATTAAAGTTATCTGCTTAAATTTTGTAAATCCCATACGTACTTGCATAATGGACCTTTTGTTGTATTTATATATACCATTTACCCATCAAAAACATAAACGATTGCGTTCAATAAATCTCGCTAACGAGGCTATCTGGTATCAACTATATTATTTAAGTTAGTGAGTATTGGGCAAATTTTTTGGTGATACCGTTAAGTACTCAATGGACGAACGAAATCAAAATACACTATTAAACCAATTTTGTTACTTAATTTCTCGTCGAAAATTGAATTGAATATGGGACCGTCTATTAAATCAGGAGTACATAATCTTCAGGAACTATAAAATATGCCTCCCATAAAACATACGATATCCTCTTTCCACGTGTATTTTACTTAGCGATATAATTGTAGTCGACACGGGTACTGTCTGTCAACAGGACTTGATTATCGCGCATCCTGTTCAGAACTTTCCATCGGAATCAGTATGCGACGCGTGTAAAAGCTATTGCTTTCAACTTTCGCTGTTGCCATATGTTGAACAATTAAACTAACGAATACCAGTTGCTGAGTTATAAGAGGTGCACGTTTGAAGTTACACATTTCATAAAATGTGGTTATTTACGCTTATTAAAATAATGGCGGAGATAATTTTGACCGTTTTTCTAACCTGCTGATGGAGCGTTGTTGAACGCTGGATCCAGCTGGATCCAGCATTGCTCCAGCATTTAACGATGCTGCATCAGCAGGTCTACAGGAGAAATATCACTGTCTGCTCTCGCGATTAGCATTTATGATACGACCGCAGACAGAAAAATGTTATAGTAAGTCCGTACGGTCTATAGTAGAATTAATAAATATACCTTTAGAGATTTAGGAAATTTCCTAAAAGAGTGTCAGCGTCAATTTTCTAATTTAAATTTATTATGTGTTTATTAACTGCATTAATACTATGAATTTATAAAATGGAACAGTTGTTTACGATCTCCGTTATATTTATTTTATATTTATACAAATAAAGCAAATCCACTCAAAAATAAAATTTCGCTTCGACGAAATATATATATACGCTCAATGATTAAATAATCTGACAATAAATGTCTACCAACAATGCGTAAATGCGTGAATGTTTAAGTATATATGTAGTTTAGAATTTATTTAAAAACATGTTGTTCTCCAAGGATAAAATCAGGGAATATATACAGCCAATAAAGGACGAAAAGTCTATGATAGCTTTCCAAGAATTAAAATTTGGTATAGAAAAGGATAGTGATATTCTTGCTTTAAAACATGATATAAAAAGAGTATCTATTATTATAAAAAAATGAAGAATTTGTTGCGTTCGCTCGATTATTACTCATATTGTTTATTTACTAAGTATAATAAAGTTGTCTAGTATAGCAAAGAAGAATTAATTGCTATATTTATTCAAATATAATAATGCGTCTTTCTAATACCATCTCTTAAATATATAACGGAATATTTATATTTTTTGGAACCTATATTCATTTTGAAACAAAGTATTCAATTGGATGTTTCAATTATTGTAGATGTTGGTTTAAATAATTATTTATGCTGAAATATTAGGGTGTAAGGGATTGTTTCATTATTCAGATAAAACACACGTTCAATTTTCTTTCATATTCTTATTACAATACGTTTATTATTTACAGCGCAAAATAAATAAATAAATTAATCGGAGGTCCGCATTTTTGGTATAAAGCTTTTCTACATTTGACCAGCATACGCCAACTCCTGGGCTTCTTCGTACGATCTGGCCTGGTATGGCGCATGAGCGTCCCAACCTGGGGCATGATGGTCTACATGATGCTCTACATGATGTTGAGGATAATGTATAACTTCATAGTTCACCACTTTAGGCTTAGTGAACTTGAAGATGACCATGGCACCTGGGGACAGATTTTGTTTTTGTTATTATAAAACGGACTTTCTGCGTACACAGTTAATAGCTTACTAGTTTAATGTCGTAAACAATGCATAATTTTGTAATCTCTCTCTTGACTATAATTAATTTTTGTTTAAATAATGTTTCAGCTGTTTCCAAACATGAATCTTTTTATTTTTAGATAAATAAATGTAACCATATTTATCACCCATAATTTTTTTTCTGGTCTACCTTTTTGTCTACTCTACTTATTACGTACCTTTACCTATTTATACTGTTCCTACAGATTCAATACAATGTAATGCATCTTTTGACTATCGAATAACTACCCAAGGTTAAATATTTTCTAACAAAAATTATGAAATGTTAATAAGAATTTGACCATATAATATCTAAATATTAAAAGTTTCAACTTACCAGACAAAACTAGGGAAATGAGAGACAGCGTAAGCGCCTTCCAAGTCTTCAGAGCGATGAGGGCCAGGGCCAAAGGAACAAGGACTGAAGCTTTGAATTTCAGACCGAGCAGGAAGGGGATGATCACTTTTTTGACGAAACCGTGCTCTGTAAATCAAAAAATACGTTATAACGTCGAAGAAATCCAAAACGGAGACAAATTCCAGCTTTTCGAAAACCTTACTCGACTTGATCTTAAGCTTAGGCAGCTTAATCTTCTTCTTTCTGCCTTCGAACACCTCCTCATCGTCGTCGGAGTCGGCCAAGGGTAGGTGTAGTTCGCTAGGGAGGTCGACGAGCAGCGACCTGGGTACGTACTCCGATGCCGCCGTGTTAGTTATTTCCTCTGGCACTTTCACTCTGACAGCGTGCGTATCCAGGAACGTGTCGATTTTATCGAGGATCTTATAAGTCGGATCCTTCGCGAACCTCGGATCAACTTCGGACTCCTCGGCGACGCCGGTTCTATATATCGTCAGGTCCTCGGTGATCTTGATTTCGTCGTCGTTGGCCACCCTCGCCATCCATTCCA
Organism: Eumeta japonica; assembly: GCA_005406025.1. Taxonomy (NCBI): domain Eukaryota; kingdom Metazoa; phylum Arthropoda; class Insecta; order Lepidoptera; family Psychidae; genus Eumeta; species Eumeta japonica. Next base: position 93,833 of record BGZK01000578.1, read on the forward strand.
GGGTCCTCGGCCTGACGCACGCTATAGAATATTCACTAAGGCATTCCCTGTAGATGTTCTGCACCAGTCTCGAAGCTGAATAACTTTCGGCGCTCGCATAAGCTAATACAGCCAACAGCACGATCGTTTTCGCCATTTCGCTAACACTGATATCTTCCGTTGCGACTCCCCGACGTTGGACACGGCCTGCTGCCGTGTTGCGGGCACGATGTATGCCGAGGTAGGGCGGGGTCGGGCTTATATACAAGCATTAATACGTGACAAGTTAGTGGAATGCTCGGACACTATCTTCGGCGAAGGAGAGCCCGTCGTACATTCTAATGGCGTCCGTACACAAGCGACAGTGTATTGGAAAACTATCACTCCGCGACCAAAGCGGCGACGTGAGGTTTTGATTAATGATGTCTGTGTGAGACAATGTGGGAGACCTTTAAATGGTTGGCGATTGATTGCGAATGTCATTATTGATTACTTTTATTTACCGAGTTGTAAACACGTATTCATTGAAACTTAAAATAGGACGTGAAAGCCAAATATCGTAGAATCACATTTTTTTATAACAAGGAAATTTGTTATTGTATTATAATCAATCTACATATTTCGTTATTAAAGATTTCATAGGCATTGTAACGTTGCATGTACCTACAAAAAAGGTTTTTGGGTAACCTAAACATGATATGAAACAGCTTAGTGGTCAGTACCTCCACATGTAACTCAGGAGGATGGAGTTCGAACCCTTATAGTTTAAAACGTTGAATATCTTATAACCGATTTTCAGATTGAATATATCGATCATCGCTTGTCGGTGAAGACAAACTGGTGATGAAGCCTGCATATCGATGAAGGTTCCTCGAAAGCTTCAACGGCCAATGAAGTGTGGATTGATCTATATCAAGGATTAGATTGAGGAATTAAGTCGTTTTGTTAATGTTGGTTAAATGTATAACGGGGACATCACCTTTTTAAAGCATTCTCGGTCTCAAAAGTAGGACTTTATATGGATTCTATAATTAGAATATTAAGACTAGTTATTTCTGCCCCAGTTATGGTTTCAATTTTCTTCAAGTCCTTATGTGTATGTATATTGATTCATTTGCATATCCACCACTTGAATATTTGTATCGTTATTATTCGTCATTTTTTTTTTAAAGTTTGATGTTCTTGAATGAATAATTCTCAATTTTTTCCCTTTGTATTGATCTATATGTATATCTGTCTATATGTATTTATTAAACCGACATAGGTATAACAAGATATGTTTACATACCATTAGCATTAACGGCCGAGTGGCCAGCGCATTGAATTCGAATCAGAACGTATTAATGAACTCTGACGATGGAAAAAACTACCTAACCATTAAGTTTTTAATAAATTTAAATTAAACCAATTACTCCCAGTGTTTGATAAGATCATGAACAATTATGCAGTGATTTGAATCTGTCATGAAAATAAATTTCGCGATGTGCACGACATTAACGCCTTCTAGCGTCCGCAACATTTCTGGACTTATCTAATATTTTTCATGTTTATTAAATAATTAAACCGGCTAAGCGCGAGTTGAACTTGCATACAAATAGTTGCGTACCACTATATAATATTGACCGCTACATACTGTTTAAGAAAAATTAATGAAAAACAAGAAGAAATATTAAGATTGAAAAAAAACGCCGATAAAACACGTTCATTCCATGGGATCCCCTTTTCATTTTTGACTCTATTTTATTTTCATTGTTCATTTTTATAGAAACTACATTAATACACCCTGTGTGAATATTTCTAGCCTTTATCTAGCCACTATTAAAATCAAGCAGCAAACGCTACAAAAATATGTACCTTATATGGCGCCCCCCTTTTAATTATTAATTTAATTTTTTTTTTTTTTTGTTATAGCTGCAATAGCAACACATTCTGTGAAAATTTAAACTGTCTACATATTACGGTTCATTAGATACAGCCTGCTGACATACAGACAGACGGATAGGCAGAGGGTCCATTGGAGGCTTAGTAAAGATACCTTATACACCTGAGGCTGTGATGGTTGGGTATGGAACCCTAAAAAACATTAGTTAAAGAGTTGTTCATTACTATTACATTATTACTATTAATATTAATAAATTTTACTATTAATAAATTTTATTAATGAATAATTGTTTATACCAGGCAACTATAAGTAAACGGCAATAATATCTCTTGTTTAAGAACGACTAATCCGGATTTTTATAGACGATCGGATGTTGTTATTTCTTTCATCAGTTACATTGACTCGAAACAAATAAACTCTTCTCGAATGATAACTATGATAAGTTTTACTGTGGACTTGTTTTTGTAAACCAATCAACAAATAATCTATTGATCTCTGTTTTTGACGAACAAATTATTATAAATGACTATTATGTAGATATATATCCAATATTTTGCCTTAAACCTGAACGAAAAACTGAAAAAAAAAAAACTAACCTAACCCAATTCGGCTAAAGTTTTGTCCAATTCATCAAAGTATCATCGCATCTGTGGTTTTGCGAAGACCCGACCGTCCCCGTGTATCAAATGTGTCCTGACATCTTTCTGAAGATTGCTTGGATAATTCAACTTCTATTTAGCAATTTATTCGTACATAATTTTTCGATTTCCATTAATAAATATTGTACCTCGTTCCGATAATATTGATTATTATACTGAAGCTTCGCACAAAATTTGCCCGAATTAAATTTGCAATTGACTCAAAATTTGTTTGATGGTCGGTATTAATGCGTATCATATACGAACATTCTTAAACTTCAAAGCAATTCTACAATTTATTAAAAGAACCTATAAACTTTCTGTACGTAAAAGTAAATGTGCGCTTTAATAAAGAAAATGTTTGGTAATCCTCATCAATCTTCAAAAACGCGATTGAATAGACGCAAATGTGAGTACATTTGCGTCTATTCAATTGTGTTGTTTCGCTACGTAATTGTCATGTTCATTCTCATAGTCAATAAGAAAATCTGGGCACGATATGACTTTATAGGAGAGTCACAAATCTCGAAAAAATTTAAATTAAATTGTGTATTTTTAAACTCTTCAAGTTCAAAGTTATCAATATTCTCTTTCGAAGCATTAAACATAAAAAATGAAAACAATATTTTTTTTAATATTTTGTCACATTTATTTTTTGAGCTTATCAACCAATCAGATCCAAGCTTGCAGTTTTCTACACAGTTTTTTTTTTAATACAGAAATCATTGGAATAAAAAAATCGAATAGCCAAGAAATCTAATAGGTATTTTTAAACAGTTTTTCGAATTTTTTTTTAACATCAAGACCTTTTTATGGAATCAACGGACTTAACACAGCTTTTTTCATTAGATACAATTTTTTGTAAGAAAAACTTATTGAGTTTTATAAATCGATCCGTCGAAACATTTAAATGTAATTTTACAAAAACTTTTCAATACCTCACAAACGAAATTAATTGTAATGACTCCACTGGACTTGCAATTTCAATGCAGACTTATTACCGATAGTTACCTGGTCGATTGATGTTAATGTATACAGAAAATCTAAGTTAATTGGGACTCTTTCGAACAAATCCAATTCCGGTTGATCGTTCGTTCATAAAATATTCTAAAAGCTTAAATCACATACCCACACAAACGCACACACAAAAACTAAACTGAATACAATAGTATCCCATATTTGCCTATACTCTTCAATTTTTATGGGCGAATATAAAAAAATCTATAACCTAATGATGAAATAAATATGTAAGTAATTTTAATGTATTTGTTTAACGATAACAGTCTCTAAGCCTACTTCCTTTTTTAGAATGTTTCTTTATTTTAATAAACGAGTACAAAAATTGTATCAATTTCATTTGAATATAATACATTCATTTATTGAAGTAGACTAGATTCATTTCTCCTGTGAACCTTTTAAAAAAAAAATTGATACTAGATAACTGGAGAAACTTTAAATGCAATCACATTTTATTTCTGGACGGCCGCCTGTATGTGGCTCCTTCCCTCGTCCGTAAGGCCCAAGTTTGCCACGCTTAGCCCATTTTCTCTGCCCACGCTTGCCATACGTGCTACAGGGAATCGTTGTCGCTAATAAATCATTCATTGGACAACATCCGAGTAAACATTTCTTACGTAATCCGAGAATGCTACATTTTCGTCTGAAATTATATTCAAAGCGCGTGGTCGAGTGAAAGATGCTCAGCGGATGCAACGCGCGATGCGTGACACGCAACTTGATTAGCATGGCGCTTATTGGCCGATGGCATCCTATTTACAACCGGAATTAATGTTGAAAATAATTCAGAGTCGTTTACATAGGAATTTGTTGTTTGTAAATAATGCAAACTCATTAAGATATATAATATTTTTTTGGACATATAGATCTATTTGAAATAAGTATTAATTATTTAGAAATAATTCTGAGTGTTTAAGTGATTATTGAAAAAGCTTAGATACCATGTACGATTTATTACATGCGAAGTTTTTCATTTCTTATCTCAAGTCAATAGAACCTTACTTGTCGTTGGGAAATGAAAGTTTAATAAGTTATTACATTTTTATACCAGTTTTTTTTATGTTTGTGTTAAAGCTGGTATAGACAGTACTTGCACTCTTTCTACAACTTAAATTCTCCGTTAATCTTAGACAAATTAATGTACTTTGGTAGAAGTCATTAAGTAAAGAAACTATTAATCTGAAAAATTAATAAATTTATATAGATATTTTGAAAGTAAGAATGTTTCATACTTCATTTTCTTTTAAATATCTATTTATCAACACATTTTTTTTATCCGATATCAAAAAAAAATCTAATAAAAAAGATTTTTGAACGTAAGTATTACTTCTTACATGCGGACCTCGTTTTTTTAATTTCAGATATTTATTTCATATCAAAATATCAGAAAACATTTCATTTGTCAGTCTTCAACTTGAATCATGGTCGTTTCCGAAGGCGGTACGGTACGTCGGTATAATTGACTCTATAAAACAGGAAGTATTATAGAGACGTTAATACAGTAGACTCTATAATACAGTAAATATCATAGAGTCGATAGTACAGTAGTCTATAATAGAGTAAGAGTTATAGAGTCGATCATACAGTAGTCTATAACAGAGTAGATATTATAGAGTCGAGAATACAATAGTCTATAATATAGTAAGTATTATAGAGTCAATATTACAGTAGCCTATAAAACAGTAAGTATTATAGAGTCGATAGTACAGTGGTCTATAATACAGTAAGAGTTATAGAGTCGATAATACGGTAGTCTATAATAAAGTATGTATTATAGAGTCGACAATACAATAGTCTATTATATAGTAAGTATTATAGAGTCAATAATACAGTAAGTATTATAGAGTCGATAGTACAGTAAGCTATAATACAGTAAGAGTTATAGAGTCGATAATACAGTAGTCTATAACACAGTAGGTATTATAGAGTCGACAATACAATAGTCTATAATATAGTAAGTATTATAGAGTCGATAATACAGTAAGAGTTATAGAGACCATAATACAGTAGTCGATAACACAGTAGTCTATAATACAATAAGTATTATAGAGTCTATAATATAGTAAGTCAGTAGATGAGCGCTAAGCTGGCCGCTATTCGGGACCGATTTCGCTTATCGTTGATTGGAATTCCCCATGCGATTGTAAGACCCTTAGAATTTTTAAATTGTGTTGTTCTAAACATCATAGAAGATTGATGTTGATCATTGAGGTTTCTGCATTTAATCTAATGACGCGAACGAAAATAGGTTTAATTTGATGCGTGTTAGATATTCGAATTTAGTTATTAAAGCACTGTTTTGTTAAGTTATAAATCTATTATAAGTATCTACACAGATGTCGCTAATCATGATTCTACGTGATCAAAATTGTCTATTTATATAATAACTGTGTAATTTTTAATATAACTGCAAATTCTCATTGTACCAAAAATTAAAAATAATAATTTTTTTTTTCTACCAGTAACAAACTTTGTTCAAAAACTGCCCAAATTTAGATGAAACAAGTTTTATTAAGTATCAATTGATGACGACACGGAAAATAATTAAAAAAAAAACAGTGTACAGAACTTGAATATATGAAACGACTGTACTTTTGTGATTAAAAATGTGTGTTTAATTCATATGAATATAGATTACTCAGAAAATATTCCCAAGTATAACATTCAGCCATTTTTGTATATAAGCATGTATGTTTTTACACGTTTACTAAGAAAACACCTACCGGAAGTGACAGAAAACAATAAAATTATAACAATAACATAGACACGCGCCCATGAAAGACCTACCCTTTATCCCTACTGTGTCTGCAGTTCGAGACTTACTGGTGATCTTAACCGATTATATATATACATATACAGTCTTTATTTGTATATATTATATGCCAACACATGTGTATAGTATTTTTCATCAAGTAAACATTATTAGTAACCAAGTAAACAAAATCGTTCAATATTCCATATCATGCCAATACATCGTTTATAATATACTTGTACCATCGCGGGACGGCTTTAAGTTTGACAGACACACATCGCTCGCATGCCGGTGTCATTTTAATGAGCACAATGAAAGTGTACCGATTGTCTATGCTTCCTTTGTTATCGCTTTGATAACAGCTCGATTTATTCGCTGATGTTTCGTCGACATTTTATTAACGGTCAAGTTAGACAATTGTTTGCTATTTTTTTTTTTTTTGTAATTCGTTATTTAAATTACAATTATTCAATTTAACCGCAATGCTTGTATTTAATTCAATCGATGATTATGTAAATAAACATCTTTATATTAATACTAAGATGTCGGACAAATTAAGTACAACAATCTATGAATTACGAACTTCTGCAAGTATATTTTCATGTAGCGTGATTTATAGTTTAATTCGAATTGATTCTTGAATGCTTAAAATTGTATATGGATCATATTGAAATTTTCTGGAACTGGCTGTTTGTAATAAGAATGTAAAAAAAAAAGTTATTACCGTTTTAAAAAATGTAAGTCTTTGGGAGTAGGTTACGTTTCAGTTTGTGTGGATTGTCATTTGTTTTCATTATGACGTACGTAATTGTATTTCAGCATTAAAATTACAAGTCGAGAGAGCGTTCGCCTTAATTTTACGAATTTGACTGTAGCTCAAGTGAACATGGTAGAGATTTAATAAGCATTTGGTGATGCAGCTCCATCTCTTAGCTCTTTCTGTATCCTGTTCAAAGAATTCAGGCGTGGTCATTATCGTTTCTTTGACGATTTACGTGAGAGTCGGCCATTAATACTGATACTGTACGACAACTGATTGGAGCTGATAAAAGAAATGCTTGTGAGCAAATTCATACTGCATTAGGTATTTGTACGAGCTAAGTGCAAAAGAATTCGCATATAGGTACATCTGAAGATTCAGATGGTTTAAATGATAACCGGAAACGACTGCACAGTCACTGGAAAGTGATAGGTAGGTACGTGCTTGCCCAAAGTGTCTGAAGAAGTTCATTAAAAACGTCCTCACTGGCGAGTTGTTCTTCTTCACGACAATGTGCGCGCGGTCCGCTAAGCTAACGAATGAGTTTTTGAAAGCGTCAAATGTAGAATTAATGACGTTTTTAGCAGAGTCCGGACCTTGCATTTTACATTTATATTTATTTTTAAAAATTAAAAATAAGCTTAGAATTACTAAAGTAGATTCGGCCAACAGCTTTTTTGATAATTGGACAAGAAAATGCAAAAGTGTGTAAACATTCAGGGAATAACTTGGAAAAAACATAAATGTATCATAGAAATAATACGTGGTCTTCAACATCCAGAAATTTACAGCATTGTCCACTTAGTGTACTAGCTTTCCGAAGCGGCTTCGCCCGCGTGAATATAAAATATGTTTCATCGTCTTTTACATAGAGCGATCTTGCTGTAACTCCCAATCTGGTTCCCGCTTTCAATTGCGATCCTGAAACTGTTCCTGATTTCGGTCCCCGTCACGCTCTTGATTCTACTCCCCGCCCCACTTCCAATTCCTATAGCGCTATCGGTCACTGTTTTGATTTGCAAGAGATCGGGTCAGAAGCTAGTGTCAAAATAAAATATGGACTTTATTATTCTGGGTTGGTGTAGCTTTCTACTAGTACAATATTTCTTAAATCGGTGTAGTAGTTCGGTTCAATGGCATAGAATGCAGAAAAAGTCGAGAACAAATGCCAAAATAGATTGCATAAAAACTTGCTGCATAAAAACATAAATACATGTAGCAACTTTTATGGTATTCGGTCAAACGGTGTTCAAGTCCATTAACTTCGGGCAGACCAACATCCATTTTATAACTTAAAAAAATAAATTCACCCGTCTTTCACATTTTTTTTCCTTTTTAAATTGTTTTAATTGTTTAAATTGTTTTTCCTTTTTAATATGTTCATATTGTACAATAATTCTGTATCGTTTATATAAGACTCTTCCGTGTATCTTACAAAAACCATTATGTAGGGTCCAGATACTAATTGAATCGTGTGCGTAATGCGTGTGCGCACTGATATTTTAGTTTAAATGTGAAGGTGGTTAATGACTCTGTCTACATATAGCGTGTGTATTTATGTGAATTTATCATATTCTGTGGTACTATAGAGTTAGTTGTGACATAAATAGATTCGTCTTACTTAAATAATTATTACCATCAAATGTATAACAACAAACAGTGTCCGCTAAACGACATTGGCAAGGTAGAAAGTCAATGAATCTCCTGAACTACGCTATTTTTGAATAGGTATTTTAGTTACATTTTTTCCATAACTGCTTTAAATTTTAAAAACATATACTCACTATGAGTCATCTTTGCATTCTAACGGCGTCTCTATTTTTAGAAACATGCATCTTAAATTCGACACAAAATTTAAAAACCAACATTTATCTAGAATAAGGATTCAAATAGTTTTTAGTGAAGTATTTAGAATTGCTTTAGATATTAAATAAGCATATATTTTATATGAAAAACTAAGTACAGCTCTGCGAATACGAAATATATAGTGGAACACTGGCCGTTATACATTATTATTGTCCGATCGCACCAAATAAAGAAGAATAATGTATTTATCACATCTGGTCGTATGTATCTATATTAATGTATTTCAGAGTTAAGCTATTTGCTACAGTGATTTCTATACCTAAAATTAACGATGGCGGCCACTGGATCGCAAATCGGTTTTCAGTTCAAAAAAAAGTAATTGTCCGAAGTCTTTGCATGCGACATATTGCGACGCATCCTGAAACGTAGGAGGAGACTTGTCACGATTTTTAAGGACATATTTAACGATCTATAAGCTGCCCAGAGATTTAAATAGAATAGTAACAGAGCGAGCATTGGCAATACTTCTATAGAAAACTTTGATCTCACGCGCAGCTAACTGTTGCCTTGTTCAGGATCGGGCACATCACAATAGATCGAACGATTTATTACTTATAGTTAACGAGTTAGAAAATGCAATATTTCAACATTATACGATCTAATATTCTAGTGCAGTATATTTAGATTTCTTTGATTTTCTTTTGGTTGATAGATTGACCTTCGCCAAAATTATACAAACTTCATCCAGTTAAAGTTGTGTTAAAATATATCGGCGTCCAGTATTTATGTTAAGTTTATTGTGCATCACGATTATCATTCTCCTTCTAGTCTATCAGAATTATTCTAATGATATATATAATTATATCATAATTTAACAATAAAAACTAATCAAATTTATATTACCTAATCAATAAATGTGGGCTTTTAATCGCTAATGGCCTCCGATTGTGCTCAGCTAGCGTTGATTAACACGAGCTTAAAGAATTATCATTTTCGTATCCTAACTTCTTTTTATTCATTCAGTTTCCATATTCATAATCGATTTTTCGCATTTTTTTTTTTTATGTTTTTGAAAGAAAATTTTTTTCTCGTTTGTAAGCATTCGTGTGGAAATATTATGAATAGCCTATGGTGCTGTTGTCTATGAGCTTTAGGCTTTGACAAAACAACGGCATCATTTTTCATTAATGATAAATAGCGCCTTTTTCAATGTAAAGAGACTTGTTTAAATTATAACTTTTTTTATAATATCGTTTCAGAAAACTCAAAACTCATAAAAAGGCATATAGCACTACGTCAGTCTCTCGGTTTTTTGGATTTTTAGCAAAAGCCATTGTTAGGGTTCGAAAATGGAAAAATCGCCCACATGTTGCTTATCGTTACTACAAGATGAAGCAACTCAGCACTGTCATCAGTTGGTACCACTTCATTAAACAAATTGTTTATATAATTTGCTGATGTGCTTCAAAAAATTAAAAAATGTGCCCCAACGAACCCCAAACGTCGCTAGTTCCTTGCCATCAGTCTCATAAGTAAGCTCAGAATTATTTAACACACAATTAAAAGACCTATGCTCGGGGTTTATCTGCGAAATAAAATCTGAAACGAATAAATCCTCAGGACAACCAGAGTGATAGACTCAATATTTAGAAGTGGCAATGGACCGACCACATCGCTAGTAGAACCGATAACAGCTGAAGAAGAAGAAAAATTTTCTAGTGGTATGTAGTATATAATACTAATTGATCGTGTCAGCATTATATACATTTACATTACATTATATTATACATAGAGTAGTATCGTGTATGATAAACAAAGAAACATACGAAAATGTGGGCTCCTACGTGGAATTAATAATAACCAACAATTCATATCATATATAAATAATTTATTAAATAAAAAAGTTAACATTCAAGTAATTAAAAAAAAATCTACTTATACCTAGTTACATAAATACATAATTTTTGAGCAAGAAATCAGAGTAGAAACTCTACAACCGACTATACTGTCCTAGTGACTGGATATTTACAATTACAATAAATAATTTAAGATAATGAATTACCTAATAAGACTTACTTCAAGAGAAACATTATGAAAAAAAAAAATTAACCATAGACGACTAAAAGCTATAAAAGTTCATATCGATGTCATAGAAGTTTCGAATCTTATACTTGACGGCTTTTTACGCTATGAAAAAAATCTATAAGCTTAAGAATTAATATGACAGCAACTTTGCCAACTCGATCTGTTACAGTATATAAATATTAGTGGCAAATAAAGCGCTACACGCAAAATGTATACAATCAAAGTAAGTCCCCATGCAAACTAACTGACTATAATAACTATTTAATAAAACTAATACTATATTTTGGACACAGCTGCAACAATTTCACACTTTTGTGTAGACAAATCATAGATTTTGTTATTAATGCGTAATAGTAATAACAATATATATATATATGAATCACAATAGCTATGATTTTATTTTAATTTTGTGATGATAAAATAAAATTATACATTTATTAAAATGCCCGTTAATGTTTAAACAGACAGATATCTGTTTTTTTTTGTTCTGTTCATTTTATGAATGATCATAAAAAAAAATTATGTGCTCTATAAGTAGCATTGATAAATAAAATTTTGATTATTTAAATATATAAGCATGCTTAAACAATTAAAAACCTTAGAAACAAAATTCACTTATCGTTTCATAGCATACGACATTATTCATTTTTAATGAAGCAAATTTTCCTTAGACGGTGGCTTGATTATTTTAAAATAAATCAACAAGTCTCAAAATATTATGTGACAAATCAAGCTACATACAGATTTTAAATCTTTTTAAGCATAAGCATTATTTGTGATGAAAATTACGATCTTTTATGGACACCTACCTATATTAAACATATAAAAAAAAATAACATAAACGGCCTACATCAAAAAGAGGGATAAATGTAATAAAGGTAAAATAATTCAGCGCATGTCCTAACCATTAAGTTTCCATTAATTAATGACGGCGTAAATTATACGACTTAATTGTTCGAATAAATATTTGTTACGCGTATGGAGAACACACAAAGGAGAACGGAACATGTCCCGTCGTAGGAGGGTAGTAAAAAAGCGATAGTAGCTCATCGGTGAAGGGGGTTCTCCTCGAACCGGAAGGTAACGGGTTGAATCGTAACCACTAAACCAAACCGTTAAGTTAATTAAATGGGTGAATAAAGCAAAATCGACCGCGTAAAACATCAAGGTACAGTACGTACAACGCACGAAACCCTACCGGTGTGAAGTTAGTTGCGAAAGCGTCGCAATGGTGTAAAATTGCTATGCGGGCGAGAAGGAGGAAGGATTGGGGAGCATTAACTCCGCGCATTTACATTCATTTGCAAGAAATTCAGAGCGACAGAGTTTCGTGCGTTGTACAGTAATAGGGTAGAGTTGTAAAGGTCACCATTCACGGACGATCTGCACGCCGGATTGGTGCGTCAGTAGATCCGCTCTTGAGTGGAGGATTGGACCATCGACAGGCCATGCGCTAGCGTCCGATACGGGAAACGGATAACTGCTCAAAATACATCGGTTTTCCACAACGTCTCGAAGACAACGGACCCCTTTGAGAGTTCAATTATATGAGTAAGAAAAAATCTCGCTGATAAGATTGAAAAGCTATAAAAATCAGCGGTTAATAAATATTGATTATTGCGATTTGATGGCGAAATGCGAGGAGTTATATCAGAATGATGATAAATATTTTGGTTTTCTTTTTTCGATGAAAGAATCACGTCAATAGCAAATAAAAATTATTTTGATATAAAACGTTATCGATACAGTTGATGGACTATCGCGTATCGGACGGGTTGGTACAGTGAATGCAGTGTTCAACTATCTAGTGCCACAAGCGCACCCTGTGAAAACTCGAAGCTTGCTCAGATAAAGGTATAGACTCCTTTTTCAGGTTCATGAGCTTAGCAAAACCTAGAAAAAGTTAACTGTAATTTTTCAGATAATTTAGGCAAATTTGTCTAACGCCGTTTATTTTTCTCTCCGTGCTTTTAAGACTTTTTATTATTACATAAAATACTGAAAATCAACAACACGATACAAATAAGGAGACAGTCGAGATAATGTAATACTTGACTGCTTTTTTACAAATATGTCGCACAGTAACGGTAAAAAAATTAATGCTGTCAAACTAAGTTTTACACGACGTCACTCTTGAATCAATCGTTATTCAACTGATCAACGTTAATCAGTTTTTAATTTAATTCTAAAGACTTATTTTTTCTTAAAATGTATACTACAGCTGTTATAAAGACTTAGACAATCTTTCTCCTCTTGTCCGTCACGCGCCGCCTGCACGTATCTGTAATACGTGAGAGCCAGTTTGCTGTCTGCTGGTGCAAGCAACTCATTTGAATCTCTAAAAAAAAAACAGATTAATAATTAACTAAAACATCCACACCAACACATGCAAGCACACATACACATAGGTGTGTGTGTGTGTGTGTATGTAAAAGATTGAAGTGAAGGCCAAACACATACAACATTGTACGCGTTTCAGGCATTGCTGTTCTCTTGTCTCCTTAAAGTAAAAATCTATTCGAGGCCGAATTGGACTCGTGCACATAAGGCTAAGCCCCGTTTTCGTTTGACGCAAGTGATCCATTAGCTAACATATATAAAAAAGCGGCAAATCACGCGACGGTAAATTAAAATTTGATTAATATAACTGTTACCCAAAAAAAAGAGTGTCTAAATCATCTTAATACCTTATGAAACTGTCACCCGTCGTCTTTACATTGAAAATATTTGCGAGAGATTTAAAGAATGCAACAAAATACAGTAAGACTATTTTTAAAAAGTTGTTTTTTTAACAATCTAGTCTCTGTAACTCTTAGAAGAATTTTCATGGAATTTTCAAAGGTAACTTGAGCGTAACTTGGTGCAATATGTAGGTTTTATTTCATCAAAATCGGTTCATGTTATATGAGTAGATTTTTAAAAGATGATCACATAAGTTGTCTAGTCTACTTCTACAAGTTTTTTACAAGTCTTTGTCAGTAATCACTATCAAAAGACCAATAGCAAATTTTTCAAAAATTAAATTCCACACGAACGAAGTCGCGAACGCAGCTAGTATAGAACGTTCACGAAGTCAAGGTCGAAATTATCAGTTCCTATTATCCTATATGTAGCGTTCTCGTGACCGCGACATATTGAATTATTTACTCATAGACAGGGTTTATAGTGAAATACCTACACCAATACAGACCAGACACAAAAAAGAAATACCATGACAATTATTTACATGTTATTATTGAATAATGGATCACTGGGAACTATCACCCAAAGTATTTTTACGTTAGTCCAGTTAAATTCTCACGCAAATGATACTAAAAACAGATACTAAACACAGAAGAAATGGTAATTTTTAAAAACCCTAAACTACCAAAAAGTTTCATATTCAAACAAGTCGAATCACATTAGATGTAATCTGAAATAATACGTCCTTTTGGAAAGAAACGCGTAATAATCTCTGCATATGTGATAGCTGTTACCGTAAGAAATCTACCGTGAAGCGAGTGAGATGGTAATGACCGTTCATTTTTCTACCCATATTTCGCACCGAAGGATATGATTGTGTACAATGTTGCGAACAAGTTTCTTTTTTACGATGAGCGATTCATAACTGCGCCACGGCTATTGGCTTCTTCGGCTATTAATTCCTTTTTTTCATCTAGGTTTAATGGAACGTGGCGTATTATTCTTAAGACCTGTAAATTCTTTTCTACTCGATCAAGTTACATTACTATGTTACATTATTCTATTTATTCACGCATTACAGTAGGTTAAATTTACTATTTAGGCGGTCTGTTTTATTATCACAGTAGTGATGGGCACTCACTTGCTAAGCTCGTTCGATACTAGATTGCTATAAGGCGTGTGCTGAAAAGGATCCCTGTACAATATACATATGGCCCGCTCGCGACATCCTGTCTCTGTCGCTCCCAGAGGTGACAGGATCTTGTTGACTCTATCCAACAGACCCCCGTAGAATTTCTCAGCTGCTATTGTTGCCTGAAAATAGAAAATATTTAATTAAACATTAAAATTAATTTGCAATTTGTATATATAAAAATTTAAGGTTAAATTTAGTATTACAAAAATAAAAGTGATATTTTAAAATCAACTATTTAATATAAATTACTTCCTTCATAGATGAAATTATTACAAAAAGTGCTGACTATAAGTTACATTACGTTCTTACTATCTTATCGCAATGTACGTCATAATATATGACTGAGGGTCTAATAGATAATATAATATCGATATCGTCGGTCGTTGTTGAATTAATCGTCGTAATTATATAAGTCGACTTTGAAATATTCGAACCTGGGGCAAACCCTGCGCCGTCAGCGATGCGAAACATTATAGATATTATCATCAAGCTACTGAAATATCAGGTTTAATCACCTCTATTCTAATGGATACTCTCCTAGATGATTTATTTTGGATTTAAAGACTTGGAGCTGAACACATCACGCGGGTCTTTCGCGAGTTGGAGCCGTCAACTGTGGTTTTCATCGATGCGACGACAGCGTCAGTGACTTAACTTGCTCTCCCAGACAGGGAGTGTGCGTTATAACATGAATGAAAAACCCTCTTGGTCAATTCGCCCGTGGCCAGATTCGAACTCGGCACCATCCGGTTTGAATGCAGCTCAGTTAAGCATTATGCCACCACCGTTTGGTGCTTGGAATGCAAGTGTAATCGGTGGCCTGCCGAACTCCATTAAGCGATCGTGGTACTAAGTACGACCATAATGTGTGAATTTGAAAGGAAGTCGATATCGTCTAATGTTACGAAATGAAAAAGAATGATTGAAAATTAATTTGACGTAAATCATTAATTTCCATAAACTTTCCGAATCGTAAATACGTACAGGGTCCTGCGAAGCCAGTATCTGCTGCTGTTGCTTGACCAGCTCGGTTTCCGTCTGCACACGATTGACTTCTGTCAGCCTGGCGGCCGACACCCTAAGCAGCTCGTCACGGACGGGCGAGGGCGGCACCCGAGCTGCTAAAGAAGCTGCTCGGATCTGATAATAAAATAAACCCATTATTAAACCCATCATAGAATCACGGTTCCGTGCTAGACCTCTGAGTAATAAACAAAAAAAACTGACCAAGAGTATGTCGGGTCATGCCCATTACATGGTTCCGAAGCCATAATTACTGTTACGGACAGCCGCGCTTTTAATATTAATGTGGATGATTTTGTTATATAAACGGACTTAGGTTAAGAATTATTTTGTGTTTAATTGTATTTTTTGTGTGTTTTGATTAAATAGTTTAAATCATTGTCTTTTATTACTCGCGTTATTAGGAATTAGTTATTAGGAATTGTTCATTTTATAATATCAGTTTTGTTTGGGTATATTTATTATGTTTTATTGAAATATTTCTTGTTTGGTTATTGTTTCGTATTTAATAGTAAATATAAAATTATTGTAATGCTAATATGAATTGCATATTAAATTATGCCTTTACGGAGGAGACCAATGAGAGGTCGAAAACCGGGATGCAATTCATATATGCAGGCGGATACGCCATCTATAAATTGCAGCGAATTTGATGCATCCGTCGCATCGAGTTCCGGTTGTTTCGCCGTCGCGATCGGTCACCTTCGGTCCAGTCCCCTGGACCACCGTTTAGATTAGTGTGTTAGTGTGTGTGTAGTGTTCCTTTGAGCTTTGTTCCGGGGTGTCTGGCTCCGATCATGTACTAGTGAGTGTGGTACCGTAAAGTGTTCACTATGAAGCAATAGTCAGCTACGTGCGTTTGTCCCGAGTGTTCATTCCGGCTTGCTGCTCGTCTGCACGCCGAGCCCGCGCCCGGATTCTGTGTCTAGGGTGCGCTCCCGTAGGATCACGCTTCCAATATCGATCACTTTTTAGTGATTCTGTGTGTTTTAAACACATAAAGGATTATCATTGTCTACGTGAGGGCGACCGCATTTGTCGACCAGCGGCGGTCCTTGGGGGGCGGACTTGCTCAAAGTCGACGGTCAGCGGCCAAACTCTGTTATCGGTAGAAGATCCAATTCCGCATTTAATTTAATTTAGTTACGTTATATTACGTCTTTACGTAACGATTATAGGTCATGTTTTAAATTTAAATTCAGTGTTTTAAGAGCCTACAGCCCTCTACCGGAACCGTTAGGTTTTAACCTACTTTCGCGGTTTTTTGCTATCCCCTCCACTACTCGCTTTTCTGTTATTCTCGTCTTATGTTATTTAATCTAATACATAATGTAATGTAATAATAATTTATTATGTTATTAAGTTATTATGCCTCTTCCCGGGGCACCATTGTCACCTATAACGTTATTACGCCGTGGTCACCCGGAAGGGTTTCAACGCCTTTTCGCGCTTTTGGCACCCCTTGTGCCTCCTGGCTGCTTCAGATGAAACTGTAAAAACCTTCGGGCTAACGGCAGGGCCGTATTATGTTTCAGCGGGTTTTCAGTCCGTGCGAGTCGGACACATCCCGTGCGCCCGGGCGCATGGACTGCCCATAACGGGTTTTTCTCCTCCTACCCCTTCGCACGGGGAGAATTACAAAAAAAAAGTACATCCGTCGCAGTTGTACTCCAGCCGCCACATATGAAGCTCGTGCTAAAGTACAGAAGTCTGAATATCAACGCCGTCCATCATTCCTGCCCACGCCGCAAGAAGTCCGTTCTCTGAGGCGATTGTAGCAATCTGAAGTGCGAGCTCACGCGGCGGTGGAGAAATCGCCTTTACAATTACAAAAAAATGCACTGCAGATGAATAAAGTACGTTGTTACACTTTTTTCATGTTTCCCGCACAGAATAGTAATAAGTACTTTAGTTGCCTATTACTTGAAAAACAAGTAGATATGTCGACTATTAATATTAAACTAGTGTAAACTAAAGTGAATTAGCACAAGAGCGTTTTTTCGTGGCACTTACGTCTTTTTGTTGAGAAACTAAGTTTTTCGACTATAACTCAAACACAATATATCCGATCATGTTTAAAATAATTTTTCTTTAAAGTATTTATTAAGCGTTACTATCATTATTTTTTTAATATTTTTGGACATACGATTTGAAAAATTAAAAGAGGACGACATAATTTATACTAACTTTGGAGTAATTATTTTCGAAAATATTCATTAAATAAAAAAAAAATACTTAAGTACCTTTAAACATTTTTAAAAGAACTGTCGAAATACGGGTCACACGTTGATGTTTGCTGAAAAAATTTTTTTCAGGCTTCTGTTAAATGTATTTCCCTCTAGAAATATTTATTTTTATTATATAACCACGAAAATAAATAGCGGGTTATACAGGACACCTACACTACAAATTTCATCAAAATACGTCTAGTTGTTTTTGAATAAAATGCCTGTGACGTACGGATGGACGGACGGACGGACATGACGAAACTATAACCTTATTTGCCATTTAGGCTCGGAACCCTAACACCGGTGACCGTCACCGTTAACTTATGCTACGAAAATTCTATTTATTCGCACTTATTTAGCTGGTGGACTGGGCTCGGTAGGGTCGGTAGATTATCTCCTTCTCTCTCTATCTCTCTCTTTCATCGTCTCTATCTCTCTTTAGCACTGTCTTTCAATATTTTACAATAATTTTACACTTGTCTATCTGCTATTACGTATAGATTCTACTTTGATGTTATTGAGCAAAGGAATTGCATAAAATGCCGCTGAGTTATAGATTGCAAAAAATACTTATAATTTATTTGTATTTTAGATGGAAAATATTTTCATGCGATGCAAAGGTACATATTAAATATTAATATTAGGGCTGGTAAATTCTGAGGATTTTTTTCCACATGTAATAAAATTTTAGGTTGAGAGTAAAAAAAATTGTTCAAAAAAAAAGCACACTAATATTTATGTATGCAATACCAAAAGAAAAGAGAGAAGTATCTTTATATTGTATCGAGCAAAAATTGAACTTAATGTTTTGTAATAGTGTACATTTTTATGGAAATACATACATTTTCGTTGAATATTACACTCGGCGAAAAGTGTGTGGAAACTCGGTCACGGTAAGACGTCCACCGACAACACCCATATAATATTACGTGGACAATTAAATTATATAGTTGTTATTTTTTGAGATCTGCACCAGTAAAGATGTCAACTGTGACGTGAACGACGTGCGTGCGTTGCCTCCATTAAAGCCAAATGGAAGCGACTGTATTTCTAATTTTTTTTTTTAATAAAACTGAAGTGTCTGATAGCAGGTGTTGCATTCATGTGATTTTGTTTTTTTTTTTGTTTTTTGCTTTCTCTCCTAAATATATGATTAGACATATGAGAAATTACGATAACAATACATACGACTACACATATGTACTATTTTATATTTTATTTCAGAGCCCTGTATGATATATATTTTTTGCAGAAAAATAATTGTGTGATCATTACCAGTAATACCGACAATAAACCAATAAAGAAAATAAAGTATTTAATTTATTTGTTTTCTGTTTTTTCGTGTGCCATGTAGAAGCTATAGGACAATTAAAGTGTATGTTTCTATCTTAAGGGGCACTTACACCATTTCCTTTTGAACATACTTTTAACAAAACGTCACTTTTCTAATTAACTTTGCGTTCTACATCTTCCCCTTAACGGTTATTAGGGCTAAAAACCGTGAAAAGGAGGACGTGGAACGTAAAATTAATTTAAAGTGTTTTTTTGTAAAAAATGAGTTTAAAGATAAGATGGTCGAAAAAGCCTTATACACTATTTCTCCATTAAATAAGTAAGGGCAGATAATAAGCAAACTTTATTTACTAGTGCCGTCTTTGAAGATAAAAATACTATAGCTATCAATTCTTCTTCTTACTCAATCGGAGGACAGTCTCTACGATATAGCATACATTCAAAAAAATTTTTATAAGCAATTTTTAGAGCTACAAAATCATATATATTTAAACGTCTTAGAGCCTTTTATTTTTCGAAGGTTGAAGGTTGAAGGGCTCATAATAGATGATTCTCTCACAATAAAGTTAATTTCAAACGACGATATCTCCGTTATTTTTTAACCTACAAAAATAAGAATAAAACTACAAATTTTTCGTTAAAAAAATATCTACATTTTTGTGTTGTATCATTTATTACTTATCTTTCATAATTTTAGAGTTATGATAAAAGGCATTTTTTGAGAAATTAGCAAAAAAGTTTTACTATTTAATCCTCCTTTTTTTTCAAAAATTGTGCATTCTAAACTAATGCATACTATTATAGTCTAAAGTATATATTTACCTCCTACAGACTAAAGCATATTAAAACTAAATCAAGCTTATGAATCACATAAATAACACTAAAATGAAATAAACTGAAGGGGGAATACGATTAATCTTACTATTCATTTTTTTTTACTCAAAAATTCGGACGACCCAAATTTTTTTATCACAACTCTTTTAGATGTAATTTATTCGACATATATGAGTGCTTCTTTTTAAGATGTTTAAGATACATTTTATAAAAAAAATTCTGGAATACTTATCGATTTTCCGTTGTTTAATTTAGAAACTGCAATTATTATACTCAATGAAGAATAAGTCCCTTCAACGAGTTATAACTGGCTTTATATTTAACTTAGAATACTCATTAAAAAACTAATACCTTTCATTTTTATGAACTTTATTTTTGTTCACCGATTTCTTAGAAGAAATGCGTAGATTTTGAGACATTTGTAAAATACCGTCTAAAGATGAATTCTTAACGTGAAAAATTTAAGATTTCGATTATGAAAAAACGCAAAAAGTATCGATTTAACGAAAAATCATTGTAGAATGTTTTTTTAAATAAAATATATCTATAGATTTCTGGAATTATTTTGAGTTAAAAATTTTCATCAACAAAGAGCGTGTGTCATCCACCACCAGGCTAAAAACTAAGATCGACGATATATCACCTCTGTTCCTTGACCCATTCTCTACTTAACTCATACTCATAAAGTTTTCTTTCAATCGGTGATCATTCAAAGGATTCAGAGAAAAAAGCCTTCATTGTTTTTACCCTAAATATAAATAGAATGTTTGACTCAGTCTTCTAACAAAATTTATTTGAAATTCTAACTCTGCCTTAACTTAAGCCAAGTCAAGACAGAGTTAGAACTTCTTTCCCAACTTTCAATTTCAAACCGCCATGGCATGAAATTACTGTTTGTTGCTGAAATATGTATATATTAAAAAAGAGCTGATTTACCAATGCTTCTTTTTCGGCTTCAGTCGGATCCAACGGCGTTATTTTCTTTGGCCTGATGTATGGGTTTGCGGGCGGGCCGACCGGTCTGAAACATATACAAGTTTTTAACGTAAAAAAATAATTACAATAAATGTATACAAACACCTGAGTACAGGCCCTCATGCTTTTATTGAGTTTACGTTTTTTTTTTGGTATAGAATTTATCAGGGGCAAACGAGCATGCGGTCAATTCGAAAGTAGATAGTCACTGCCGCCCATGTAGTCCCAGAGGAGTAGCTTGTGCGTTGCCGGCCGTTTACATATTTAGTTGAATTTTTTATAGAAATATAAAAGTAACTCGGATTGTCTTCTTAGACAACTTTTCAGTCTTTTAATTTCCGTTACTTTTATGTAATTGTATAAGGCAATAGGCGACTTTACATTTTTTTTCATATAATTGTAATATTATGTCTGCATGATAACGTTAACTACACATGCTTATAGCTACCACAAATTTATCTAAGTCTGGATGCAGATGAAATTAGTCTAGAAACATCTTAACCTATTGGAATTGAATCTATTACGTCTTCAAAGCAAACATCTTTCTGCTACACCATGAAGTTGATTTGCACAATAAAACTAAAAACTAATCGAGTTGATGTGTGATCTTGTTTATTAGATATATACGTCGGCTAATTGTAGTTTAAAAAGAAACATCGATTCAAAATGACACAATATATTCTTACATTAATGTATTAATCATTTTAAATAGACGATTTGACCTAAAAATATAGTAAATACACACACACACACACACCAAATCATGTAATTCGAATAAAATTTGTCTAAATTTAAATCATTCTGAGACTATGCATTTTAGTATTTATTATGTTCTACAGGAACGATGCATTTTGCCGGAATAAAAACTAACTTGTGTGTTATTCCAAGACCAAACACCTTCACACGAAATGTCATCAAAATACGATCTGTCATTTTAGCAGTAGGTAATTATGGAATCATGTTTCGGATTTATCCCGCAGGAATCGTGTATTTTTTCTAGACAAAAAATAGCCTATCCCGCTCTTCGATAACTTAACTATTTCTATACCAAAACTTACTTCAATATGTTACTCAGTTGCTGCATGAAAGAAAGACATGCTGACAAACACACTTTCGAATTTGCAATATTAACTACGACGTTATTAGTAAAAAAACATGCTTTGAGTTTTTGACCACTTGTTCGACGAAAGACATTAATCAACATGACTCGAACTTTCGTTCGACTGTCAAACAGTTGACCGGTTTTGAAAGTACGAAGCGTATTATAAAAAAAATCTACCGATTCATAACTTTTTTATAGTAATTTGTGCATGTATATAAAAATTAAATGTTATTAATGCTTTTATTGCAGTTTTGAATTTTGACTTAAAAAAAAAAACAAGTAAATATTAAAACAAATGGGAAGTTGTAAAGACTTTGAACATATTTTATGTTACACATTAGAACGAAATGAAATTGGTATTTTTTTAACTTTTTGCTAAAATAATTGAAAATTTTCATACAATTAGACGAGCTATTGTTACGGGAATCTAGAGCAGGACCGGAACGGGTATTAAGAACGAGATCAAATTTGTGACTGGAATCAGAACTCAAATTTAGAACAAGATAGAAATCGGCATCATGATTGAAAGACAAATCGCTCGATATAAAAAAAATGAAGATATTAATTTTATTCATAGGCGAACGGAGCTGAAGGCGAAAGTTAGTCATATAAATAAAATGATAGATTATGTAGTTGTATCTATACATGTAAACAAACCATATTCATGGTTCATAGAAACGCGTTGTAAGAATCTATCGTCAAGTAAGCGTTGCTAAAATTACGTATCTTCAAATTCGAACCCTGCTATTTTGAGAGCGCTTATCCTTTTGAGAGTTACGCCAAGAAAATATAATACAGATGTCGACCATTGATATTCAGATCGTTTCTTTAATTTTGGCTCTTGTTTGTTTTATTTCTAAAAAGTACTAACGGCCTTTGCTGCGGTTAGGGTTGCCAAAATTGAGTATTTTTACTCTAAAACTGAGTTTTGTACTCTATATGATGTAAGCATACTCCATAAATCTATAACACTAATAGGGTATGTTAAAATATTCTTGTTATTTGTTTTGTACTATGTTGCTATGTGCTGCAAAAAGTATTAATAAATACCTTTTTAAAAATGAATGATACTTTTTTATAAGTCCGTACTCTTTATCCTCCCTTGAAATCAGATATACTCTATTTCTTCTATTAAAAAGTTGGTAACCCTAGCTGCGATTTTCATCACGATCAGATGATTCCTTGACAAAAGATTAGTTAATTAAATATGTGATTTATTATTTGACTGCCTGCATCAGCGGATTCGATAGTGACCATGCCTCCTTTAATTTTAATAAAAATTAGTACTCGTCTTGGTGTGGGTGTTTCTGTGATTATGTGTGTGTATCTATAAAAAAAGTGCGTATGTACTCTATTACTTATCTGATACTCACAGTATAAGCCTCGTTGCTTAATTTGAGACCAGATGGGGGGTCCGAAGACATTTATTTATTTTATTGTATTAATAATAGAGAAATCTTGGAATTTTCTAATCAAGTTATACAAAGTCCGCGCCACGGGCGTTTTCATGGCTTATCAACTTTATAATCGAATGGATGACGGATAGACGGAGAGCCGGACAGACGAAGCAAAAATTATAAGTGCATATAAACGCGCGATTAAAATATAACTTTCTATTCTGCGTTGTGACAGATATTACGGTTAAAATGAAAATCAAAAGTCCTTTTTCAACTTTAATGGTAGGACCGAGATCGGGATCGTGATTGAAAGAGACATCGTTCGATATAAAAATAAAATGAAAACATATTATGAACTCGCCGCTTTCAGATATCGGTCAACTTGAATTTGAATATTTCCGGTTTGGCGACAAATTTGTAATTCATATTATAAACGCGAAAACTGCGTAAACAGAATACAGACAACTGAACGTTACTGTCGTCCGAAAAAAAATTTCTGTTGCTCTCAATCCACGCATAAATAACTTTTACATTAACGGTTATTTATTGAAAAACATGATAAAAAGAAATATAGTTTTATTTTCGATCTAGTCTTTAGGTAAGTATGAAATCACCGGTTTCGAATATCGGCCACTGTCAACGCGTACACTTGGCATTTGGCGACAAATTGGAAATTTGAATTATAAACGTTAAAATCCTGTAAAATGACTACTGATTCTATAAAATGTTGCTTCAGTCCAAATAACGCCTTCATTTACTCTCAAGTCGCGTCTAAACAAGTTCTACTTCTAAAACGGACACGAAAGGTACCGGTCTAGGGTTTCGGTTACTTATTCTCAATATGGAGTTTTACGCTCACCTGGCCCCGTACGGGCCCCGATATGGCACGATGTTGGGCGCCGTCGGCGCCGCTGCTGGCGCGTCGTGGCCCGGCGTCGGGTACTCGCCCACGTTCAACGTAGATGGGCCTAAAATAATCATGCGCATTCGGGTCAACTAGATCAAAAAAAAAAAAAGAAAACTGTTCTCATACTATTTATGGTTTTTCTCGCGAAGTCGTAGGTACGCTTTCATCTTTTCATGTGAACACAAGAACTTTATAAGAAATTTCGATATCTTCATGCGGACAAAAAAAGAACTAGAAGTGTTTGTTATATGCAAATTCTAAAGGATTATTTAGTTTTTACCTAATGCAGACATGTATGAAAGTAAACTTTTAAAAGATGTGCGCATACATCTTTTAAAAGTAAAGCATACCAAAAAAAAAATTAAGCGGTTAAATTAACCACACATACGGTTCGTTATCCTGACATGAAATCAGGGTCATCGAATCAAATCAATCGAAATCAGAAAATTCAGCCTGATTAAGATTGTAATTTCACACAGAAAAATTGTGACATATTAAAAATCAACTGACGCTGAAAATAATAATTTATTTATGGTGTCATTGGATAAGGATAAAAAGGGCTGGGCAGTCAGGAGGACCGCCGACAGAAGTGAAAACTTAAAACTTTGATATAACAATGGTTGTACTTAAATATTAAAATTTATTGTTATATCATAAATTTAAATTTAATAATCCGTAAATTAAAACTGTTTGCATTAGTCTGGTTTTGAGATCTATCTGCATTCCGAGCAACAATTATGTTCATTTTCATATGGTTTATTAATTACCAAAACATGATTGACTGCGCAAGCCCAGGATTAAATATAAATTAAATAACTTAATAATTAATATACATTTTTGTTATCTATATACGTAATATCTGTATTCAGTTCACTACATTATCTGCATTATTATCAATAACTTCAATAATATTAAAGCTATTTATACTGGCAATCCAATCATTTGATTATTTTCTAAAAACGATAAAATGGGCTTATGGTAATTAAAATAAGAAACAATAATTCTGTACGTAAACTATAAACTATATTTCTATATGAAAATATCAATATTTTTATACTCATTTTTATTGCCCAGTAATCATATACTTAAACATTTAAAATAATAATCAAACAAGAACACAATTTAAATAACGCAGAGCATGTACGTCACGTGACAGTGATGCTCACAAATGCTTTTAAATTACATCCCATTCAACTAGCCTAAAGAAGTATTCACTTGCCTCTTTTTCTTCAAACTCTATGGAAATATACAGAACTGTCTATGCTATGTCCACAGACTTAAGTTGGCGGTGAAAATGAAATTGCTCACTTTCTACAAATCAGATTTAACAATTCCACACAACAAAAAAAAAATAATGAACCACAGTACTACTGTCCGGATAATTTATTTTCATAAATTGCATTATTTATGAGCAAGTGCAAGAACAGCCATAAAAACAAAACAATAGATTAGATAATAACACACCTCCGTTATATTGAAAGAGAAAGGGCGTGGGCATTTTAGGTCAGATGGATCGTTTGACTTTTAAGGGCGAATCTTAAGTCGTTTAACTTTCGTCTCGGCATTCGAACGTGCTTTGATATGAATCATAAAAATATAAGGTTATCGTATTTTCTGAACGTCGAGAACTTTGTATAAATGGCTGGTTGAAGACTTTTTTATTAATTTCATTATGCACGGACTTATGCCAAACACAGTTAAATTTTGCAAGAATGTTCAACAAAGGAGGCGAATATTGTTTTATGATTATCTCAAACTTGGCATAAGCAAAAAAAATTAATATTTTTAGTTACATCCTTTGAAATGGAACTTTTCAACCACGTTATATATGTTCCATAATTATTAGATGTTTCAATTTTCATAGGACAGTGCAAATACAGTCCAATGTATAAAAATTTTTGAAATAAGAATAATACATACAACAAAGACATAATATATGAAATAATATAACAGAATAGGTATAAGTAAATATACTAGAAGTAAATAAGAATACTGCTGAAGTATTCTTCAATATACTTTTGAATGGAGACTTCGATTCTAAAATTCCTCATTTCGAATAATACTTATATATACCAAATTGTTTTATGTTTTTATTTTATATTTATGTTATATAATAAATTATAAAGACCAAGAAGAAGCAAAGTTTAATCTCGTTTCTAACCAGGTGGCATCCCCAATCCCCAGGAGTTGATGTCATGAATGTCATCCACATGGGGCTTGAAGTTCGCGATGGCATTTCGATGTATTGCCGATGACAAGTACCTAAATAAAGAAAATTTGTACTTACAATATGTTTACGATATTCCAAAATTAATCGCAGGGCCTAATTGAAAACAATTCATTTCAAAACTCTTGGCATAGAGTGATTATAAAAAGAAGTTAATTTCAATTTATTTGACGATATTTAGACATTAAATGAAAAATTGAAATATCGAACATGGAATTCAATTAAATTATTCTTATGAAATAATGAATATTTTCGTATATCAAATAAGAATTCATATTCAAAATATCTTTATTTCTCAAGTTATAAAATGATACTTGAAATATGTCATAATTCTTTGCGAATTTACACTTTACCGCTCTTTCGGAAGACAGTTTTCCCTCAAGAAGAACGAGCAAGAAACTTAAGGGTAGCTCTTTTCTAATTTCATCACGCATAGACAAAACAAATACAAAACCATTAATGAACGTAACAGCCCGGTAAAAACTCGATCCGCAATGTATTCTAAATATTCTGAAATTGTGTAAAACCCTTTTTTACTGAGTGATCGTTTAATAATACTCTTAAATCGATATAAGGATAAATATTATATATCCACAGGAACCCTCTTGAACATGCGCACACAGAGTCTTTTATATGAACTTTGCATAGTCGACAGGCAAACAACAAAGTTTATTTTTATTTCAGGTACCGAATTTATGTCGATCGCAATCTCTTTTAAGTATTTCTATATATTTTATTTGTATATAATAAATATTGATATTTGAATTATTCAACCATTCACAACTCACTCGCTTCCGAGCCCGGGTCCCGATAGTTCCCAATCCGGTGTGTTGTAATCGTAGGTCGGCGCCGGTTCGTGGTGATGAGGGTGGGTGACCACCAGGGAATTAACGCCGTGTCCGTGCGGGGGCCCGTACACATGGGGTGTCTGAAAAAAGAAAAGGTTCTATGGAAATTCCACCTGTGACGACGTACGCGCGTGTATACACGGATACACGTATACATCGTCACATCTAGATCCCCTTTATTTATTAAATAGACTACGGATTTTTGTAAACAGTGCAACGCATCGACTTTCATTACTTTACGTTTTACTAATAAGTCTTTGTAGGTAATTATGGCAATTGCCCACCAAAAAAGTATACTTTTTTCTCTACTAACTTATCCATTTACCTTATGATGATGGTGCGTAATCAAATGGTGGTGTTTATGGAATTTCGTTGTGTGGTAGCTCTGTTGATACCAAGAGCACAACTTGAAGATATGACTCAAGGCGGGGAATAAGAAGAGCAGGAATTTCAGTAGCATCTTCTTAGCTGTGGTGACACCCACTATCAGCGGCAGCACGAACACCAGTTTGAGAGCTATTAGCTTAATTACCAGTATAATAGCTATAGCCGCCATGAATAGTTTCTTCTTTATCTGTTTCTCTGAAAGTAAATGGTCATTATTGTATAATTCCCCAGTTTTATCGAATTTTAAACAGAAATAAAGAAATTCGTTGTTACATAATTTTGGGTTAGTAGGGGAATTAATGTTCAGTATTTTATAAAATCGTATCCAGATATAATTTGATTACCTAAAGTGAATATCTTATAAATTTATCCCTTCAGATATATCTCCATTCTTCTTCAGAGCCAGTGTCATATTTTTTTTTGCAGCTATATAAAATCTTTTTCAGAAAACTGTTCGTAAAACATTGAAAAAATTATTGAAGTTTAAGCAATGAATTTGAATTTATGCAATGGTTCTGAGAAATTTGAATGATCTCTATAGATAGAGAGAAGTCTATAAAATAGTTTTTTATAATTAAAAAAATATTGTTATGGTAATTAATTAAAGTACCGTAATACAAAAATTCCACTAATAAGCACTCTTATACTGGTACGAAAAGTTAAAAACAGTATATTTCAATATTACCTTGAAGTAAATATTTACAACTTAATTTATGTATATATATATATACATATAAAGGAAGACTTAGTCGTTTACTTGAATGTCTGTCTGTCTGTCTCTCCGCTTGTCTGTCATTGCTCATTTCTATTTTAAATAATAATCCAATGTAAAATACAATAAAATAATAATATAATTAAGGATTTGAAAGCTAGAATAATTATATTTAATTCATATTTCAATACAGGCTTGCTATTATAAAACGATCACACAAAAAAAGTTAGGATATTAAAAAATGTAGCTTCTATATTTTATTAGAAATTGGTGTAATATTTCATCAAAAAGTGGCAGAAGTGTCAATGACTTTGACCTCGCAAATTCTGTTCGTTTTTATACAAAATGACAGATTTTAAAAAACATTATATTGTAAAAGATAATTGCTATCATTGTTTAATAGTTTCTCTGTTACAAAAAAAAAATTAAAACTACCATCACATTATTTTTCTAATGAAGTAATTACAATGTACAATCTATTTACTGAACCCAAAAATCATACGAGAATATCAAAAATCATACGAAAATAATATTAATAGCCGTCGGATATAACTTATTCATTGTATAACCTAAAATGCAGCATAGAGTATTTATTTCTTTATATTCGTATTTAGCAGATTTTTAGTCACAGCTTCTGATAAATACCTTTATACAATGCTTACTTATTTTTTGAAATATAAATAGCCTTCCTTGTCCGTTGACTTCTTCTTTCGGTTCTAGATCAACGTGAACCAGCGCCCCGGTCTTGGTCAGAGCCCTCGGAGATATCTTCAGGACCGTCCCGTGGAAGAACGTCTCCGGCAGTCTGATCCTCATGTCGTGTGTCACCAGAAACTGCACGCCCTTGTCGTATAAAGCGTCGGTTACTTCTTCTAATGGCGTCTCTGGAACAATAAATACGGTGGTCAGTGACAAGCGAGTAATCGTTGTATACACAATTAGTGATTATTACCCTTCAGGTTGGAATTTTGGCGATGTATTACTTCTTTTTACAGTTCCTCTACATGTCTACTGTGACAGAAAAAAACACCACGTATTGTTAAGGATGAATTCACACAATATTCATAATTTTATTGTCTGACTCATGTTACACAGTTTCTAAATTATTGCATTTTTGTGAAGAATTTTAACAACGCTTTCGACTTAACAAGATAGCGTAACTATCGGGCTTAGAAAAGTGAGCGAACCAATCTGTTTTTTGTAGGGTCCGTGACAATAGCTCGTTAAGAATTAGCTATGTATTAGACTAGCTTTTGCGAGTGATTTCATCCGCGAACATTTTATTTGGTGGAAATTAGATATTTTAAGTAATCCTGAGGGATTTACAATGCATATCTCTATGGATAGCTAATTTCGTTAATATCAGACTATTCTACCTACCCCTAATAATATTAGTAACATATATGTAAATCTGCCTATCATTGTTTTGCTACTTTTTCACGACTAACCCGCTGAATCGGTCGTAATGAGACATGATGGAACGGGACCCTGGCACTTGGAGAATTATATAAGAAGGTTTTAATACAACTAAATTCTTATCAAGATAACGGAATTCACAGGAATTAAATCCCGGGCAATAACAAGGCAGAGCAATATCGAAATAATAAATAATTTAAATTAGAATGGGAAAAAAGGAATGAAACTACAATAGAAAAAAAAGAATCTATAACGTCTACCTCAAAAAACGCAACACAACAGCGACGTGTGCCCTTACGCGTCTGCCCACATTCGGGTTGCTCACTCGTAGACCTAGGCATTAACAGTTCGAATTTGCTTGTTAATGATCGTTTTCGATCGCGCCACTCTACCGCGCCTATATTTCACCAGCAGATTCAATGTAGATACCGCACGGCGCCCACGTAGCCTACAGCATACAGTTTGCAAGATTGCTTTACGTTTCTGATTATTGCTTCAGCATTTATTATATAGTTTGCATTATACACTTGCATATGATAATGGACTATCTGATACAAAACATTTGCAAATCCGGTTGGTCACCGAGATCTTCAATCTCAGTAACCAACCGATTTTATCAATCTTTACAGAATTTCCCCTAACTCCCAAAAAAGTGGGAGAACGTAAAAACGGTATAGCAAGCAGTTTTACTATGTTGCAGTGTTGAGAAGTTCTCTTGGTATTTCACACTCTGTTGCACTTCACTATATGCATTTGAATGTAAGTTGCTCAAGTTCATTAGATAGCTCGTGGACTCCATCTTCAGTTACGTTTGAAGACGTGCATTTCGATGAGCACTTGTGTTCATCGAAATGCAATCACGACGAAATCTCGACTTAATCCGTAAAATAATTATCACTGAAGAGTTGTTATTTGTTGTTCTCGTCATCATTTTCACTTCATCAAATGATACTTTCCGATAAGAAATGCATACTATAAAAGATATTCAAACTGATATGATTATATCAATGTTGGTATAAAATAATTTATGAGGATTTCCATCGATCGCTCATCGATCATACTAACTAGGAGTACAATTTTTGAAACAAAGAAAAATGTCATCGAAATCAGATTACAAATGACGGAGTTCTAAGTCTTATTGTTTTTATATTAAAAAATTCAATCTAATTATCAACCTCTTTTTTTTAAGTCGGTTAAACAAGGCGTACAGTTATCATGGTTAGGGAAACTTCTCATAAGCGTGCATTACACGAGTTTATGTTTTTCCTTCTGGATTTTTGTGTGTAAGCTGATAGCCTGTACCAACTGAATGTTTTTCTAATTCATATGCTTTATTTTTTTTTATATATATATAAAATGGGTGTCAAATAGGTGTCAAATATATAAATATATAAATTTGACACCCAAGGAAAATATGTTGTGGAAACTTCAACCTTGCTCAGGTTCAACAAAGATAGGAGATAGGATCTTCAAGGATAGAGATTACATTAAAAAAAAACTTCAATATCGTGTCACTAGTATTAGATTACACTCGCGTTTATATAGAATATTTCATACAATTCAATCTATCTTTGCTAACACTATAGAGTCATCTGTAAGTTACACGATATCAGAATGAGCGACTGGCAAAATCTCACCAAATCTTACATAAGCGGAGAGAGGGCGAATGAAAAATCCTACGGCAACCTTAAAATTCAGAGAACATGGAATTTCTTTTGTATTGAACATGTGTAGAACTATGAAAATCATATTAATCGAGAAAGAGGGGAGGTCTGAATTTTCAACAAAAAAGACCTCTCGATGAGAAGCACCCATTATTAATTATGAAAAGATACAGAATTAATAATGAATGCTTCTTATCGATATTCAGCCGACAGCCAAAGACTCTTTAATCGATATAATTTTAATCGATTATTATACTATGTGGACGTAGCCGCTTGCAAAAGCTAATCTATACCGTATAGCATAAAGTTTTAAACGTCGATTAAGCCTTTTGAGATAATAAAGGAACGCGACTGAGATACATACGAATATCAAAATTGTAAATATAAATGTTTTTTTCCTCCGATTTCAGAGCTAATCAACTATATAAAAAATTCGGTCAAGAGCATGTCGAACCATGCTCAGTGTAGGGTTCCCTAGCCGATACTACACAAAAATGCACTACAGACGAAATTTTGTATTCGTTTTTTATTGTAAAATTTTGGGTAGTTAAGTGTATCCCAACATTACTTTTTCAGTTTGTAGGGGTAAACAATAGGTTTTTATTAATAATTATGTGAAAGTCTTTATACAAAATTAATATTAAGTGTATTATATTACTATTAAATGATTTTACTGTAATGCATTATTACTTTAATTTATTTACAATGCGTAAATATTAATAAAATATAAGTAATAATAATATTTTTCTCACGTATGTATTATAACAGAATTATGTATTAAAAATTAAGTGTGGTAAAACGCAAAATTAAAAGTTTTAAAATGTAAAAATACGATGTGAAAAAGTGCAGCACCGAAACAACGTATCTTCATGGTACTTACGATCTTTTGTTGAGAAGTACAATTTTCGGTAATAGCTTAAACACGGTGTATCTCACCATGTTGAAAATAATTTCGGTTGAAATAATTTATTAAGCGTTAGTATTGCAATTTTTTAAATATTTTTGGACATACCGTTTAAAAAACAAAGGAGAGGACATAATTTATACTAATTTTGAAGCAATATTTTCGAAAATATTCACTTAACAAAAAAAAATTGCTTAGAAACCTTAAAACGTTATTAAAATAACTATCAATATATGTGCCACATGAAGATGTTTACTGAAAAAAAAAATTTCAGCTTCAGTTACATGTATGGAGTGCTTCCCTTAAGATATTTTAATTTATAAACTACCAAACTTAGTAGTGGCTCATACAAGACATCTATAATCCAAATTTCAACCAAATAACGTCTTGTAGTTTATGAACACAATGCCTGCGGCATACGTACAGGCGGACGGACGGACGGACGGACAGACATGACGAAACTATAAGGGTTCCGTTTCCACCATATTGGTTACTCAACCCTAAAAATTTGTTTACCTTTCATGAAAATATTTTCATCCATTAAATCAAATAACTTCATAATAATAATGATTATTTAATAATTTTCCTTTTGCTTGTATTTGGTAAATAAAACTTTTTATCTACTTTTATTTGTCAAGTTTTTTGATAATTTATGACACACAATAATAAACAATGAAAATGTCTACGTTCTAGATTCATAGTGGATAATCCGTACCATAAACCTATATCGATCAACCTTTGATTTACTTAGCTTTGTACGTCTTCTATTGTTATATAATAAGTTCCAATTCCCACTTCGACCTTGAGCCGAGAGAAGTAGACGCGTGGTCATTATACGAAGGTCGGTCAAACACTTCCAAGCCGAATGTTAGCATCGGCGTGTTTGACGCGTCAGAACAAATCGAAAACCTGTTTCAAAACCTTACTAACATAGGCAAGAACTGCATACAATATCAAGACCGTAACCAGGTTTTAGTTTCGGGGTGTTTTAAGAAAACAAAACAACGAAACTAGACCCCCCCTCGCTGGACCATTATATGATATTATTCCATGCAAAAATAAATTTTTGTTTTTCATAAAAGAGTAAAAAGAGAAAGTATAATTTTTTCTTTGTGATCGCTAATTATACAATTTTTGTGGGTATAAAAACGTGTTTTGTCTGTAAAAAGAAAGAATTTTCATTCGGAAAGTGTTAGACAAGGAAGTTGATAATGCCTAGGACGCAAAGCGGATTGCCTATTATAAAAGCGGTGATATGGAATTAAAATCAATTCATGACATTGGTCACACATAATTATTTTGGAAAGTCTTTAACTTTTGAGGTCTAATTAATGAAGTTAGGATTACGCAAAACACTATAAAACGTACTTTAGAAAATGAAATAAAAATGAGGCAAAAAACATAAAGAAAGTTTTAATAATAAACTTTTTATTGATTTTCGAAATAAGTCATGATGTTCGAAATGGAAATTATGACAAGTGAGCCTGTGTCCTATAAAAAAATATTGGTCGTTCTGCTTTGAATACTGAATAAATGATTACAATTATATATATATATATATAAACAAGCCTATTTCAAAAACAAAACTTTATATGATATAACAATATCTATGAAACTTCAAAAAGTTAAAATCTTAAATTGCTTCCAACCAAACAATTGGATAAAATTAATGTTATTATTATAATATCTAAAATAATAGTTGTTTTATTAGTTCAAAATCAAATTTCCATTTTATTTCATTTCGTGTTCATTGAATTATTAATTCAATGGACACGAAATATACAGCGACGCGCAAATTACTGTAAATGTAAACTTTTCGTATTACAGAACTTGTTCATAATAATAGTAGACAAATTATATTGCCATTGGACCAGCTTAATTTAATATAATGACGTCACGTCATCATGGTATTTATTATAGTAATTTCGTCGCAGCTCCTGCTCGCCGAGAACTAGTTTTAGTCTTGGTTCTTTCATTTTGTTTGCTGACTTTCACCGTTCCGAAATCTACCGGTCGACTGGCGGATGCTGACGCGACCTGGGTGCTGTGACCGCCGTTAAACAATAATATTTAACGTTTTTTTGATGGTTAAACAAAACTACTTCGTTTTGGATGTCCATTTCAAATGTTTGAATACATATATTTATAAAGGATAGTGATCGCTTTGGGATTGAAATTGAACCCTAGTTCATTAAATTTTTAAGTTCAAACATCATTGAGTTTCTTTTGTCAAAGATTTTATATCTGTAATCATTTATATCGTAATGCGAGTGGTGTACAAATACGTCATTAGCGTTTAAGGTATGGCCTAATTTACTGCAGTACCTATGAAAATACATATAGAATGATATGTAATAGATGTAACAGTTTTAAATGGTAAAGAGTTAATTGAGTATTGTATAAATATCGTAGATTGTAGACTTAAGAAGCATGAAGTATTCATTCTAAAGAAAGGTTTCGACTTCAACTGCGTCGTAGGTGGGGTTAAAACAAATGATTTCGAAATTTTTTTATGATAATTGCTCAATGGCTACTAAACCAAAAAAAGACAAAGAAAATCGTTTGACAAACTGAGATGAAAAATACTGAACGGTCTTATTTTAGCTTATTTATCTATAGATAGTAATCACTTATGATTTAGTATTAAAGGTTCGTTAGAAGGAATATCAGCAATTAAACGAAATAAAAAGACGCGACTTTTTTGTTGATTTTATTAATATATGTTCAGAGTAGCTCAATTTTTTAACCAACTTCGACAAGGAAGACGTTTTTAAATCAACACGCATGTTTTGTAAAGACCAAGACAGAGTTTTTATATCTTTACCTATTGCAAAACACAACTCTTTGAGTGTGTCTATTTATACACTTGTAACTCCTTATCGTGTTCGATTTAGATCAGGTATGGGCAACCTTTGACGTGTTGTGGGCCAAACTTTAGTGTGCAAATACGTTCGTGCGCCTCGTTCAAAAGTAGCGCATTTTAAAGTAGTGTTTTAAACTAGTGTTCATAATTTTTAGCGATAGATATCAGACATGAAATTTTTCAAAATGTCTCGCGGGCCGGATCAAATCTTACAGCGAGCCGGATGAGGCCCGCGGGCCGGTTGTTGCCCACATATGATTTAGATGATAATTTTTTTAGCATGAAAAAATGCTAAATAACCAGTTTTATTATACACTTGTCTTTGCCCACGGCTTTGCGTGTGTGAACGTAGAAAGAATTCCTTACGTTTTGACGTGGATACATATTTATGTTTCGTTTGTAATAGAGGTCATTTCGTTTACAAGGGATTATATGAACTAACGTCATCTGTTACTGCATAAGCGAACAAAGTTACCGAATACCAATAGATCACGTTGATCTATGTTTTCCATTTCGTGTACCAGTCCTTTTGTATATCTTTGAATTACAACTATACAAGTCAATTCATTACTTCCATGTTTACCAGCCCAATTTGTAAATATACTTTGAAAAAGAGAAATATAGTTATTTCGTTAATTTTGTATTTAGTTTAGAGTTAATATTATCACTTTCATTGCATTAAGATACACGCTCAGGCGTTTTTTTAGCTCATCAGAGATTCAATTAAAATTTAAGCATTTCTAGCATTTATAAAGGCTATCTAAACATATAATAAAATCGTAAAGAAATTAAATTTGTACATTAAATATACACGTAATTTAAATCCCAGAACAGCTTCTTTTAAATTTTTTGTCGGTCTGTTTGTTTTTCTGTTTGCTTGTTCAAGCATCGTTCAAAAACTAATGGACCGATTTGAATAAAACTTTTTGTGTTTTTTATTTGGTATTTATCTACTGCTTACCTTAGGATGTTATTTATCATTCGACATTACCTAGGAACTAAACAGAGAGCAAATTCAATTTTTTTCCTCTCTTTAACTTTAAATACTTACCGAAACGATTTAGATCAATAGTATTTATCTATCATTAGATTTTTTGAAAATGCTAGTGTCACAGATAAAAAAATGTGTCCAACTATCCACAACTTTCTTATTTTTATAAATGATTAACATTTATGAAATGGAAGAAATCCCTTCATAATCACTGTGGCTTTGAAGAAGACTATGACATGACGTTTAAGATTTCCTATGGGTGATGAAAGACAACGAATAAATGAAGGACTACTTTCATTAATTTTTAAAACGTTTCTATATTTCTTAATCACCACGCGAACGAAGTCACGAGTAACAGCTAGCTTTGCATCGGAAATGAGCTAAGCTGCATACAAATAAAGATGTCATATCCAATCGATTAAATTAATATGCAAATTATAGGTTGTATTGTATTTCTTACAAAGGTTTGAAATATTTTCTACTTCTGTAAACGCTAACGCTTTTCAACGGCTTGAGCGGTAGTTATAAGCTCAGCAGTTAAGACCATCGACTTTGGACAGGAAAGTACCGGGTTCCATCGTGACCACATCCATAATCCCGACCATATAACATAAATGTCAACCTGTCTCGTTATATTTCACATATTTCTTATCGTCGACCTGTGACAAACTCAGCTCGAAATAAACTCAGTTTGAGACATTAATCCGTATTAACTTGTGGCTGTATCAAGGATACAGTCGATACAGGTTTATATATATATATATATATATATATATATATATATATATATATATATATGTTGTTATTGATAACAATAACGTCCGAGTAAAGATCGAGATAGTACCGGGCCGGGACTTAAATCGCCAGCATAAGGACCAAGGTCGGGACCAAGCGAGATCTTTTCGTGGTGAAATAATTTAGCAGAGGTAGGTGTTTTCGGCGATAGGCTTAAGCGACAGGAAACTTTTAAGCACTCGTCCAATTTGCACTTAACGTCTTCGTCACCTGATGACGGTCGCCAATAGAAGCCAAGTTACCGATAAGCGAGGTCAAGTGACGCTCGCTCGACGCGGGACCATTATTTTGTCGTGTTTCTTGGCGATGCCATATTCGGAATCACTTTCACTTTAAAATATCTCCAAGCGTCTATCACTTTTACTTACTTATTACCAACTTCGCATTAGTTTTCTTCTTTTCACTTTGTTAGGTATTAACTCTTACCCGTGGCTTTGCTCGTGTTAACATAGAATAATTTCTTTTCCTACTTCGAACTTAAATACAAACCCAATCTTGCTCCTCAATTCCGATCCCCATAATGATCTTCGAAATGTTCATTATATTTTACCATTTAGTTCTTCATTACACTTTTCATTAGTTGTAAACTATATTACGTAAAATTATATTCTGTAAGATGTAAAAGTTACTTTTTATTCCATTAAACACATTTACTTACGACTTAATTGAATTTGCTAAAGAATTAGTCCTTTACGGTTAGAAATAATTAATATGATTTTTATTATATTGTCTATACCTGTGTCATTGCATAATTGAAATTGTAGACTGTAAAATTTATTTGTTACTGTTTATCTATTGTTTAATATAATATATAAAAAAGTATGCGATACCGTTTGATTTTAATTTGAAAATATAGTTCATGCTACATAATTAATTCCTACATTACAGTATACCTAACCAGTAGCGTAGCTACGATAGGGCGGCGGAGGCGACCCGCACCGGGTGCCACCCATTTAAGGGTGACACCCGAGTTCATCCAACCACAAATTTTGATTCATAAAAAATGCACAACGAAATATAAAACATTGTTTTTCATTAGAGCTTTTCTTCAACTTAACAGTTTTGATTTTTAGGATATCACTTCAGATACGCCCCGGGTGACACCCAGGCTGGCTACGCCACTGTACCTAACTAGCTTTCTGCCCGCGTGTTCGTCCGTGTGAACATATAACGTATTTGTTCCGTTTTCAATTTTGGTTCTAGTACTATTCCTGATTTCGATCACCAATCAAGCTTTTGATTCTAATCGCGGTCCCACACTCGATTTCAAATGCACTTGCAATTTCAGTTCCGGTCCCGGCCCTCGATTCTGCTTCCAGTCCCGCTTCCAATTTCCATGACGCTATCTCGGTCACGCTTTCCCATTTGCTTGAAACCAATGAAAATGCTAGTATCAAAATAAAATATAACCTACAATACTCGGTAATAGCGTAGCTTTCTATGAGTCAAAGAATTTTTACAATCTCTCTGACACCTCCGTTGAAATAAGAGACAAATGCTAGTAGGTATAATAAAAATAGTATTCAAGCGCAACGTCGTGACGAAATTTCAAATCAATCTATCGACTACTATTCGAATTTTGCCACCACAAACGTATGGAAGCTGATTTTTTTAATAGATAAAGATCACAATGTCGATGAGAACTCGTTCGCGGCAAACATTATCCTCGGTTTTACTCAACTGCTGACTCAAATGTTTTCCAAATCAGCAATGATGTATCCTGTATCATACGATACATGGTATCATTGTCTTAGTGAATGTAAGTACATTATAACACTTATATGCATAATTGTCACACAGCGCTCATTAGTCCCTTGAAGGTAATTACGACATTTCGTATATCGCTGATACTATTGAATTATCATACTTTTGCTTATATTGTCGCTTCAGGATATGACAGAGAAATTTAGCGTTATGAAGCATTTTTTCAGACCTTTGTTGCGGAATTTGCAAGTGTCGATGATACGACACCACTTTGGAATATTTTATCCGGTATGCTTAATTTGATATTAACATCGACGCCACACTTGAACGATTGGCATTTTTGACATAGTTATGTCGAGGCCAATAGAACTTTACTTCTGAATGCAGACACGCTTTGAGTAAGTTTAACACGAATGAAATTAGCTATGAAACAATTCGTACAATCGTTATTTCACTAACTATCACGTGAAAATTAACGAAAATATTCAATCAGATTTAGCGGAATAACAATTTATATTACGAAATACCAGTTAATTAAAATAAACGTTTCTTAAAATTTTTGCATTTACTTCACAGTCAAGAAATTCCTGCATTTTCTTATATGAAGTGATATTTGAACATACAACGATTGTATGTTCAATTGAACATTATTTTAATAAAAAAAGACAAGGTTGATACAAGATTTTATAGCACAAGCTTTTTAACAACCAAATACCAAAAACATCGACTGTTTGTAGAAAGAAATATACATCTTACTGAAGCTTCCAATATTAATATTATCTTTTTCACTTCCACATACTATAAATTATCTGTCGAATGACATACATTGTTACATCAGAGAGGTGTCACAAAATGTCCACAGCTGACAAACGACTTACAATAAGCTTTTAAAACTGGTTTCGAGCACCTTATACGTCAAAAGCGATGACGTGGCAAATTGTTGCAATAGCTCTCGCTGCTATTGTTTGCAAGCGTAATAGTCAATTTTGTGATTCATACGTACCAATGGTATGCAAAAAGAAAAATTACTTGCGTCTAAATTTAATACATGATTTGATAGAATTTGAAAATTATTGGACGAGAAAGACATTAGTAATATTAACAGTTTCCAGTATTTGGTTCGGTCGTAATAATTTAGTGACGAAACGTAGGGGAAAATGAATTTTAGAATAACTTTTATATGAATTTATTCCATTAAAAATTATACGAATTAAAGACATTGTCAAATGTCATTGTCAAAAAACAAAAATACGACAAGAATCGTTTAATAAGCGAGGGATTTTTTTTTTTCTTGTATGTATACCTTTAAAACATAGCTATGAAATCTTTAGATATCTGACAAATCTATAATATTATAAAAAAATAAGCAATTATAAATTTCCGTTAAAAAAATTGGATATTTTTAATAATTCGCCAACTTATTACTATTGCCCCGTTTTTCAAAATCCGAGTTTTCGTCAGATGTCAACGTTTTGAGATTCAGGGTAGCTGTTTTGACAATTTCGACCACAAAATGTGTATGTCAAGTATAATAAATGTTAAATATATAACATTTTATAAATGCTTAAAATTATTTCGGATATAATCGAATTATTAAGACAACAATGGAAATGATACTCAAACGTTGCTTGATTACGTATTAAAAAATATTTAATATTAATAAGACTCATTTTGTTAGTTCAATCCATTTTGTGTAGAGGTCGCGCCTTAATTATTCACGCATAATAAGCGCGAAAAGCTGGGAAAAAGGCGCGTAGCGTCAACTTAGGCCTACTGTCCACAAAGGCTTCGCTGCATAGGCGCGTACTCGGCATTGTACGCTTGCTTGCTGCATACGTATAAAACTGCATAGTTTTGTACGTAAGCAGCAAGCAAGCGTACAATGACGAGTACACGTCTATGCAGCGACACCTCCGTGAATAATAGGCTTTAGTCTTTTGACCCGGTTCGTAAAGTAAGCCGATCAAGATTTTTTTTTTAATCTTTTATTTATTTAGGGACTTTTGTCTATTAAGAAATATCAGTCCCGTCGAGCAAAGCCTTTGTTACCTTGTATATAAAATCATAAAAAAACATTAATTGGATTGATTTGAATCCTAGTCGTCAAGGTTAGAAAAAAAATATGTTGTCTCCACAATTAGCACGTCAGAAGTGTAGACGCGCCTTCTTTTTTACTTACGAGTGACATGTTTGACGTGAACACGTTTGTTTGGTGTTTACGTCGTGATTTTTCACTTTCGCTTTGTCCACTTTTAAGGTGATCACTGTCAATTGGGTATTCTTTGGAGACTTTCAAAATACGAGACTGCGCCTTCTGTGTCTCTATGTTATAAGTATTGTATAAATTTATAGACAAAATACTGTGAATGTTTGTCATTTTTCCATTGGATGTGGAATTATTCAATATATAATTATAACACAAATAACTAATACTTGTGAATACTCCTCTCTCATATCTAATTATTATTAATCAACGAATTATACATCTTTGAAAGTTTAACAGTGAATAACAAAAATTTGTTTATGTAATATATACACACGTGAGAAGTTATAATTCTTTGGCGGAAATTAATAAAAAAGTTTTTGCTAATAATTTTTTTTTTTGTTATATTCCACATTACATTTTTTATAAAATAAATGTCGTTGTACTATTTCATACGTGTGCTGTCTTGGTACTCGCTTGAACATTAACGGGCGATCGAGACACCTTTAATTTCTTATATCAAAATATGCCACATTATTTAGTTATGAAATAAATGTTGCACTGTTCTGTTACTCCGTTGAATATATCTGAATTATTGTTGTGTTATTACATCGGCGCATTATATGCTTAAAAAAACACTCTGATCAGATTTTCCTAATGCGTCAAAAGAAATTTCAAAACTACCTAAAATCCTAATCACTTATATTCATATTAATTTTTGAATAATTCTAGGAGTATTATCGAGAAGTCAGTATCTCGAGATATATTTGGTGACGAGTAAAAAAAAAAAAAGATAAACAATAAAGTGTTTGCTAAAACAAAAGAATAAATAATGAACGGTCACAGAAATTAATTTTAGCGCACGACTGTACGTGACCTTATGCCTCTAAGGAAAGCGACACACTTAGAGCTTCCTTTAAAATTCCACTTTTTACCGCTCGAATGTGAGCTGAATGCGTTTGGAAGGAAAACCGCCCATTGTTTTCTAAATACAGAATGGATTTTAAAAGCTTTTACTGTGAAATCTACATTGATGGGTTTGTTAACCCAAGACTTTTGTACTCACGAGTCATAACCTGTGAATACATAAACAATCAAACTACAAGTTATTTACATATTTTCCATTAATATCTCTTCTCAAATGCCTTTTAAACATTATTAAATTAGTAAACGAATATTCCATTTCTATTGTGAATTGACGCTTTAAAATCTTCATTTGAACTTCAGAAAAATAATATCGCTTAAAAAGAAACGATCGTTGTTGGCCCAAGTTGGTCCAAGATAGTGCATTGCGAAAATCCACGGGGGGAGGCTTAAGTCCAGCAATGGACGTCGAAACACTGAAATGAACGAAGCTCCATTGTATTCTTGGTTACGATGGATTGTATATCCAGTTACTTTGGATTACAATTCATAACTAAAATGACTCGGTATTATTTAGTTATTATTAAGTTCTGAACTATAAGTACTTTACAATTCATAGTTACATTTACTCGACCTATATTTAGTTACAATTAAAAATATTTCCAATTGGCTGATAGTGTGGATAGTATTTTAAGAAAGTATATGTTAATACGATAATATATGTAATACAGTAAAAGAACACAAATAGGTCACTAATACACAGTTATTCCTAATACTTTTCTGTTGAGCGACAATTTTTTAATTGACCATTAGAACTGTAATAAATTTAAGTCGTTTAAAATATGTAACTTTTACATGTTACCATATTCGATAGACTTCCTGAGGCCACTACCTTCTTTTAAAATAAGTACACGGGCAACCGAGCTTTGCTTTGCCGCATTAATAACGTCACGTAGTGCCATCTATTGTTGACAACGTTACATTTAGCGTATTGATATCTCGACACTACATCCAACAGCATAGCAACAATTTAATTACCTCAAAATGATATAAAGCAACGCTTAAGGAAATAATCACCTCTTTTTAGAGAAAACACATGTATAAATTTAAAAATATTATCAAAGTACAAATTTATGCCAAAATCGTCAGAGCGGTTATCGAGATAACAATCTATAAATGTACGTGTATACAAGAATTGCTCATTTAAAAAATAATGACATATCATAGACATCTAAATATTAAAAAAAAAATCACCTGATTCCTCATCATCGTCGACTTCATTATCGGCCACGTTGTCTCCATTTTCATTTACCGAATCCTTTTTAGCGTCATCACCAGCACTACCCGTCAGATATATAACGTTCGCTTCTTT
The DNA here is from genome assembly GCA_005406025.1 of Eumeta japonica. Classification (NCBI taxonomy): domain Eukaryota; kingdom Metazoa; phylum Arthropoda; class Insecta; order Lepidoptera; family Psychidae; genus Eumeta; species Eumeta japonica. Next base: position 137,338 of record BGZK01000578.1, read on the forward strand.
AGTATACTTCCTAACATCCACTTTGTTCTTCTTGAAGCGGAGACCGTCCAACAAGTTCACGTCGCCGTTGAACCCTAGGCCGTCGTCTATTATGCCGTAGACGTTTTTCTGCAAACAACTGACACTAGGATCCGCAGTGCACTGATTCAGGAAATTATCCCACACAACGCTGCCGGTGTCGAAACTTCCATTTTTGTAAACATTATCGAAAAACGATCTACCTCTATCGACTACTTCCTCTTCGTAATCGGTCACGTTCGTCGATATATCACGACATACCGCATACTCGATACTATTTATTAAGAATACGAACATCACTATTTTACATATATCAAATTTGTGGCCATCCAAGCGACCGACTCTCGATGAGCATGATTTTCTACGTGTGATCCGTCCCATTTTTAAGGCATCACTGTACGGTCGCCTTTAAAATTTTATCTTTTCTTTGGCGTCAGCTCGAACAATACCTCATGCTTTTCGAACCGTATTGCGATTCCATGCTCTTATTTTATGGGTTTTCAAACCATGAAATTGGGCGACGTATTCAACTGTCGCGCGTCCTTTTCGCGGTTTTGAAGTGGAAAGCGTTCCGTTGGCTTAGCTCATCTCGGCGCTCGTGCCTGCGAACAGATAACGGTGAATTTTCGTCAGTACGACATCACGTGAAGTTAGTAGCAATCTTCTTGATTGCGACTATAACGAGCAAAATGGCAAACGAGCGGTAATGTTAGATGATTAATTTTGATAAAGGTCTTAAATTGTAATCGGGAAAGTGTATTCGTGGCAGTAAGTAATAATGATAGACTAGTTTACTGATATTTAGAATACTATATTTGCTAATGAATCATATCAGTGAAATTAAAATTATAATCGGTTAAAAAATCAATGATCTTATAAGTCATCGAAAATTGTATTCCATCTCTTTCTTGTAAAACGTAATTTTATATTGTTCTTTATGGAGCTAGTAAACAATGACGTCACTGGATATTAGTGCTTTCTCTGTCTAATTAGCAATTTAGAAAAGTCATTATTCGGGCATTTTTATAGTTGGCAAAAAAATGCTTTCACTACACACTTACTCAAATAATAAAGCTTTAAATACAATAATATTAAAAAAAAAATAGTAAAATATCCTATTTTGGAGCCAAGTAAATCAAAACGTCTCATCGGCAAATTGATTTCAAGGACAAGAAATTATCTAAGCGTTTTTAATGGTTAAGTTTATTTACAAAATTATGGAATTTTCAATATTAATGTTTGATCTAATAAAATCTTACGAAAAATTGTTACTTTTCATATTTATAAACATTTAAAGGTTATTATGTAATTAGTATTTTAAAAATTGGTAAATACAAAATGGCATACCGCTAAGTTTTTTATATTAATAAAACACGTAAATTATAGTATTACATAGTATTATGTGGTAAAATCGGAATGAAAATTTAATTGAAAAAGTAGAATAGAAAATTTAAAAGTCAAAATTACTGCTCAATTTACTTGCAACGATACTGAGATATTCTGAGAAAAACAAAAAATGAAGATTTTTAAACGCTAGGCTAAGTTCACTCATACGGTTAAAAATACTCAGACAATTTTGCCCAAAACTCGTCATTTCTCTCAATAAGTTACATTTGTTGATTTAAAAATTTGTTATGAAAAAAAAAATGCAAATGCGAAAGAGCTCACATTCAATACACTCATATTACTCACGTATCCGGTTATATTAAAAATATTTAAATGAATTAATAAAGCCAATCGAGCTAAATTGTGATCACATTCTTACGGACCAACTACAGGCCAAATGAAGGCTCAAGCAAAAATTTTTTCAATGAAATATGTTGTTGTAATTATAGTTTGTGAGAGATTTGAAATAATATAAAGTTTGAAGAATAAAGATTCATCTTTATACTCGAGTTCTTTTTATACCATTATTAGTGATAGTGATTAAAGTTGAGTAGGCTTATTGTTTTCTGTTTGACCGACTGTAATACACAGCCGCGTTACGGCGAGCGAAAAAAGAAATTCAGAGGAAATACCATATCGTCTTTCGCGAACAATAAACCAAATATAAAACTCACAACAACGACCCGTCAAAGAACGTCATGTGATGTGGAAATTCCCATCACAGGTGGTGCACGAGGATGGGCTAAATGATGGGGTACTTGATTGTAATGAGCGTCGCAACGAATTCAAATTACTATAGTTAAGTCAGTGAAAGTGCCATGGTAGTCGTATGAATTCGGCATATGGCTTCGTGTTTTCTTCTACGCTTTGTTCGCTCTTTATAAAATGTTACGTCATCTTCGTAGTAAAATCGACATATCCATAAAACCAATTGGAATTTCACGATCTATTGATCGCACACAAGATTACGGTTTCTTATGGAAGTTTTAGATAAAGTGTGTGGAAAATTTTAGTGAAAATTTTTCATTTCGATACGTCACAACAATCAACAAGCAATACTGTAAATCACACAAAATATTGTGATTGAAAATATAAACAAGTTATTGAGATATTACGAAGCGAAGTTATGATATAGTAATATATATTATGCCTATGTTATAATTTCAGCTCGTAATTTTCAAAGTGTACAGCTTATTTTATTTTTGTAATAAATGTTATAAATTGCAAATAATACATTAGTAAATAATTCTCTAACTTCAGTAAAAATCTCATTACATTAATTACAATACGCATTACAAAAATATGTTGTTATTATAATTATCACAATAATGTAAAAACACGTAAGTTTTTCAATAAATTTGTTTTAAAGATATGATTATTATAAATCCATTTCGAATTTGAAAATTGGTTGAATATGTTTTAACATTTCTGTTTTGAAATATGTAATCGGACGAATGTGTAAAATACTACGAGCCCTAATAATAAATTTTATTACATTACCTAGCTAAAGTCTTAACCTAAATTCGATCAAACGTCACACAATTCGCACAAAATTCGAACAAACAAATTGATTGATTTTTATATGTTATCTAGCTAAACCTTTATCTAATATATAAAATACAATATTTATTTGTTTTGCGAATTTTGTGCGCTGCCACACCGTTCATCCGATTGCAATAAAGTTTTTTCAATTTAATTCTTGAATTTGCGCGAAGCTTATAAGTTTGAAAAAAAATGCATTTGTACCCGACTTCATCTGCATATTTGAACTATTGAATCGAACTACTGAACCAATTCTAAAGATTATTCCACTCATAAAACGCTTTATTATTTTCGAGTAATATAGTCCAAATTTTATTTTGATATTAATATTTATCTCGGCTTCGTCCAAATCGGAATACTGACCGGTAGCGGAATTAATATCACAAGCGGGATGGGGCATGGAATCGTGAATCGAGAACCGGAGTAGGGTCGGAATCGAATGTGGAACTAAAATTAAAATCAAAAACGTGACCGGAATCGGAATGAGGTGTCGAAATCAGAATCGAGAGTGGATCCACGATCGAGACTAGGCTCAGAATCAAAAGCGGGATCGCAATTTGAACCGAGAGCGAGTCAAATTGGCATTAAGAGCAGAACCGGGATCAGAATGGAGAACGACATAGCAACCGAGGTCATGATTGAAAGCTCGATCGGTCGATGATAGCATTCATTCTGTCTCCGTGGGCGGAGCCGTGAGCGAAAGCTAGTCCTATACAAGTATATTCACATCATGTAATTATCGTTAATTTACTGAAAGTAGTTTAAAACAATGATAAGTCGTCGAAAGTTTTTTTTAATTGTGATTAAAATATATGGTAACTTAAATTTATTAGACGACGATATGTAGAACGCGACACCACAGACCACAACTCTTTGAAAAGATGAAGGAAAGTGTTAAACCACAGTTTAGCCGTGCACCGTAACGTCGTGGAATTTATATTTAAACCTATTTTGAAATAAATTTATGCTATTTTCACTTTCCAGTTCTATTGTTTATTTTCTATATATCTATTCTCTAATAGATATACAGAAAACTCTATGTATGTATTGGATAGATTCTCAACTCAATATGTGTTTATATAGGAGATAGGACATACATAGGTTACACGGCACAACATTTTTAAATTTCATAATAATTTTTTTTTCTTGCTTTTCAAACTTTGTATTATTAGTACACACGCTATGATTGACGCCTGACCATGAGTTGCACGAGAACATAGTACAAAAAGCCTATTTAAGACAATGTTACGTGACCATGAATCGTACAAAAAGCTTACAGAGTTTTACTATTTGTTGGCTCGACCAAAGAAAGCTGTTTAATGATCCTCATGACAGACCCGGATTTAACATAATAGCGAAGGCGGTAAAGATTTTGGTTTTGTAATAAATGTTGTATTTTATAATTTAAAAATATTATAGTATATAAAATACTTTGCAGATCTGACCTTAAGCTAATATCAGTAATTAAAATGTATTAAATACATCATCGTATTCTACCATTATTTTGTTTTTGTCGTATACTTCATTATCCATATCATATTATATTAATTACCCTGCTATATTTTATCAAATAGTTAATCATACATTAACTTGATTTCATTAAACCACCTCTCACGCTGGTAGTCCATCCTCCGTACCGTACACCATCGTGCCTTATTATATTGAGCGTTGGGACATTCAGGAACCAGAATCGGAATCTAAATAGATCAAGACCTGGTTCAGAAGCGGGACTGTGATCGGAATCAGAAGTAAGACGAATTATCATCGAGAGCAGGATCGGAATCAGAATCGAGCACGTGATAGCGATTGATTATAACTGAGAACGTGATCGGTCGATACACAAGATGAAGGGATTCATTCCATGTCCATGGGCGGAGCCGCGGTCGAAAACTAGCTTGTCTATCTCTAACGTACTCGTTGAGACTATTCTCATGAACCCAAATACAATATTTCTGCTGTATGTTGATGGAAGAGTTGGGTGTCGTGCAAATTTAAGGTGATGCCGCAACATTAGTTTATAATTACTACGTTCTTATGTCATTGAAGTAACAGAATACTGAATTTCGACTCGACCAGACTTGTGAAAAATACTAAATAGCTGATAATTTTCAAGCGGATGAACAGATTTTTTGGAATCACAGCGAAGAACATTCTCGACCAAGTCATCTTTGAAACAAAAAAAATTAAATCGAAATCGGTTCAACCGTTTGGGAGCTACGACTCCGTAGACAGACATATAGATGCACACGTCATACCTATGACACCCCTCTGTTCGAGTGGTGTTAAGTACCATAAAACAGTAGAATTTGTCGTGTTTATGAGGGTCAAACCAGAGTGATGGAGACGTGTAGAGGAGGGGACGATAAAAAAAGCAATATAAGAGAAAATAACGATTTTTAAATATGTTGTCGTCTGTTTGTTTGTCTCTCTGTTCGTGCACAGTTCTTAAATTACTGAACACATTTTAATACAGTATTCACGGATAAATAGAGCTGAGCTTGCAGCAGAATACTGGCTTTATATTATTATATGTATTTTAATCGGATGTCTGAAAAAAGTTATCTCTATTTAAAGATCTACCTTAAGAAGTTATAAGGAAAATAATAATTCTTAACGTCGTATGCCTATAGAGATATCACATACGAACAAACAGCATTTTTCAATAAAAGAAAATTTACACTCGACCTTCTGAGCACGACGCGCTCAACTTATCGAACAATACACAAGGGGCGATGGATTGGAGAGGAGTAGACAGGTGAATGAGGGAAGGGGTTGAATTGCGATAAAAGCATTATGTGATAGGCCGAATTCCACGGGCGAAACCGCGGACAAAAAGCATGTATACAATAAATGAGCAAGTATTAAACCATTTAAGCGCATATAAGTGAAAGTGAGAAATACTTATAAAAACGTAATATGCAAGTTATGACGACCACTTTTACTAATAGTGGTTGTTAGTAAATAAGTAATCGCTTTAAAACAGTTAAACGTATATTTCCTGTTAACGAAAAATGGGATTGAATAATACACGGTTCTTATTTTAATTCTGTAATTGTTAACTCTGCTCATCGAAGCCGCATCTGCTGCGACCTCTACACTAATTTCGTACCTCCACGTTCGCGCCGGTCATTAAGTCTTGATGTCGCAACTGGTTTACTCGCTTTGACCAAGAGACACACTTAAGTATAACACTTTAAAGAATTGTCACATTTTCCTGCTAACGTGCGCACAAGCTCGTCGATATACGATGTTCTGATATTGTACGAAGAAAGTAGGTAAGTACGCTGGTGATTTTTCCTCAAATGATCTCTGGTGATTTTCACAAAATTCAACCGCTTGTCGTGAAACATAAGAATTGATATTTTAAAGATATTTTGTTTTCTGTTATTAGTGAAATAGCAGTCTATAATATCATTAAGAATTTGATACGAAAAGTGTGAAAAAAATTATGAGCGTTATGCTCTTCAATATAGTTAGTTTGTACTATAATTCCCACTCAGTAACTTTTTTTTATTATTAGATTCTTTTTTTTTTCCTTTTAGACTGAAGTTAAATCTGTGATATCCCAAAGTAGCTCTAAGGTATAACAAAGTATAATGGCATGGTTCTAGTTATCAGTTGATATATATATAATCCAATTTATATATATTTGTATATATTGGATATAATCCAATTTCGTTTTGTGCTAAGTTCGAGATACCAAATAACTAATAAAATAATAGTGAGTTGCTCGTTCTTTATTTCACGTCAAAGTTCAAAAGCGGTAAATGAAGAATGACTATTGTTTAACTTTTGCGCATTACTAAACGGAAAAATAAATCATTTACAGTACAAAAAATAATAAATTGTAATATTACTATTACTCCTATTTTATTACTGACTTATGAAGTTATAAGTTATATTTACCGATTTATTTTAATACATTAAGTTTCATACAGCTGTTGTAATATCAACGCGTAGATAACTTCGTTTTTTTCTAACAAACGTCAAGTGTTTCGCGAAAACTCGGGAATAATACTAGCGATATCGGTAAAACGCAGACTACATCTGGTTTTTTCCAGTAGACCGCTAACAACGACGGCAACACACGCACCTGCGCTCACGCAATCACATACATTTCTGTGTATTTCATTGAACATGTTAGTTGTCCCCTGTGACTTCGTCTGGTACTTCTTTGAAACACAATAAAGTCCTCTATCTTGCCATCTTAGACCCGGTTTGGATATTTAACCGGTTCCGCTCTACGTTCTGATAGGCTCCGGACCTGCCTCACTATTAACTCCCATATCGGTCGCAGTCTCTTGACGAACGTTTGTGATGTGAATGTTTGTTTGTAACGAACGTTTGTGTATCATAAATATACGTCACCACAATCCTGCTAATATTATGAATGTGGAAGTTTGTATGTTTGAATGTTTGTTACTCAATCGCGTTTTGACGGTTAAACAAAATCAGTTAAAACTCTCATGAATAATCTATATTGCTATAAGGTTTATTCATCAGAGTAACGTATTGGTTATAATTTATGAAGGTACTCGCTTTTGATCGCGGCTTAGTTTGAGTGATCGTAAAACGAATTCTTTACTTATGGCGATTTGTTATTGGTGACAACAATGAGATGTCCAAGAAAGATTCAAATTCAACAGCGGGATTAGAATCGCAAACAAGACCGGGATCATGATCAAAAGCGTAAGCGAGATCGTCCCATATCATAAAAAAAACAGAGGAATTGTATATGTTTTCGGTATAAAAATACTGTTATTTCTATTATGGAATCGATGAACAGATATAGAAATTATGGCTGATAACGTTATTGGTCGACATAAAAGATGAAATAATTCGTTGTATATCCATGCGGACGAAGATGCGAGTGAATTATGTGTATCTTAATCGGAACCGGAATCAAGATTGGGACCAGTATCAAAATTAAAAGCGGAGCCAGGATTGAAATCGAAAGAAGAAACAATAGCGGCATTATGATTGTCAGCATGATCGGTCGATAGAAAAGATGAAAGAAATTCATTCGACGCCAGCACGGGTGGAGCTGCGAGCAGAAGCTAGTCTTAAATATTTCTGACTTTCCTTCTTACGTAAAAGCGCTCGTCGAAACTTAGATACAAAAGTAAGATTTAAGGTATTACGGGACTACATTACTTCGTTCGCTATTTTCAATCGAGGTCTACGAAGTATTAAAAAAATATAAGACGGGGCCGTTTATTGCTCAAAAGGTTATACCTCTACTCAAAATATGCGATAGTCTAAATGGACTCTGAACATGATATAACGAAAAAGAAAGATGCTGTGCTCGTAATGACTCCTGCTCACGACGTGTTAACGTATATGCAAAACAAACAAAAAAGTTTATGAGACATATAAATCGATAAAGATAAAATATCGATAGCAAATGAAATTAAACAATCAAAAATGCAAACGTAATCTTATTCGAAAATGTCAATAATAATATATAGCGTAATGAAACGTAAAAAATATTGAAGGCTCCATTAAAAAGGAGTTCGTTACTTTTACCTTTTTTATCTTAAGAAAAATACCTCATAATAGGTTTCTTATGTAGATTGTTTTTATTGAATCGACATTTCAGTTATTGTATTCAATGAGAAATATTAATTTTTGTGAGGAAGAAATTTTAAATAACTTTTCAAATTTTCATATAAGAAGTTTTGTACCAGCTTAGATCCAATAAAATGTTCACATTATGTGGTATGTTCATGTTGCGTCAAGTTTCAATCGTCCCACAGCTCAGGCGCGTCCTCCGACAGCTTTTATCTCAGATAGAGAGGTTCGCATTTTATGATACCACGCAGACTCAGTGCAAGTTGAAAGCTGCTGACTACCGGGTCCTCATCAATGGGGCGCCTTCCACCGTCTCAATTCAAACCGACTTTTTGCAAAAGGTCACTTTTAAAATTCATTTTGCGTTCCACGTCTGCCTTTTAATGGACTTTCAGACCGAATAACCGTCGGAAGAAGGACGTGGAACGCAAAATTGATTTTAAAAGTGACTTTTTTGTAAAAATAACATTCAAAAGAAGACGGTGGAAGAGGATCTAAATATTTTTTGTCACATAGTACCGAAATCAAGTACATTTCGCGTTATAACAGAAAACTAGACGATCGGGACTCATTCGTACGAGTACGGAATGATGTCGGGTCTACGTCGCTTTAAATGTGCAACATTATAGAAAAATGCATTTGAAGGCGACTCGAATCTGATTCTGTATTTTATTTAGTCACACGTTAATGCATGCGTTTCGCTCTTAACAAAGATGACTTTTAATTTTCAACAAAACCCGAGAAATGACCGACTAATTATTCATCAAAAAATATACAAATAAAACAAAAAATTTATCAACTATATTCACGTTCTATTCAATGATTTCATCGCTAAAATGACAATTGCACTAAATGTTTATTGAAGTGAAACTTCTTTATCGGCGTATGGGAGAAATTTTATAGCAATGTAACGTTTTTCTGTTACGCGCCATCTTTATCTGTTACGCGCCACCTTTATTTCTGGGTAACATTTTTCCGTTACGCGCCATATTTATTCAATGTTATTAATGTCATCGTGGCATAAACATAATTGTTACTAAGGCCACCTGCCACATATACTTTCTGTCAACACCCTAGATCTATTTACAGTTTGTGTATATTACATTTTCCTATTATCTAAGTTGAAACCTTTTCAACCGACATACATGAACTATATTTCACATTCTTTCATTGAGTGACTCGATTTTATATGTAGCGTTTGATAATTTTCCTACAATTCTATATGGCCTTTTATAACATCGCATTAATTGAAAAGTTTTACCTATCACCCTTCTAGGTACATATACCATTACCAAGTCTCCTACATGAAACTCTGAACATTTCTATTTCTGAAACTCAGTAGTGACGTGAAAAATAATATTTCAATTAAGTGATTAGCGAAAAAATTTTATAAAGTTATTGGCAAAAAGAATAAAAGATATTTATTCTAATTCCAGTAGATTTCTAACAGAAGTAAGTAATTAAACCTTTTTTCTAATACATTCAACACGTGGGTGTGATTACGGTATTTATTTTTTTTAAGGTTATTTCAGGTCAACCTTAGTTTTTGATTGTAAATATCAGTAAGTTAATAATAACGATAACAATAATAGTAATAATTCTATTATAATTAATGGAATGCTATAATCTTAGTAGCAGAAAGGTGAAATAATTGTATTATTTTTGTATCCATGTCTATGATAATAAAAGCCTTTTGCATAAACTTTATCTAATTTAACGTTATTCAACCAATTTCTGTGAAGTTGTAAATAGTAAATCATTTTTCGAAAAATGATGTCATAAAGAAGTTTCACTTCTTACGTGTATACATTAATACACACCCACTTTTTTTTTTGATTTATGATAATTTCATTTGCACCACGAATAGTGGCCTTTCCATAAAATTGGTATATTTAAGTCTCGCAAATACGAAATTAAGTGCGTAGCTTCACGACATCGCTAGATACATTCCACAATATCTCGCATACACATAATTGCTCGTCAATTCCTTTAAATATAAGGTTCACCCATTTTTAACATGTACAAAGTTGCATCAAATTAATTTTATATTGAGATTCTTAATAATCTATTTAGAAAAATTATCAAGAACAGCCAATTATGTTTGTTATAAGCGTAATTAGTATTTCATATATTACAATAACGAGTTACAATATAAATAACTACGCCAGTGGGTGTGCACACGCACGTCTTTCCACTCCGTGAGCTATGAGCTGTAAAATATTTTAACGCTTTCGTGAGCGAGACGAGAAGCGTACACGCGCAAACATCGACTTTTGGTTTCTAAATCGGCCGTGATACACTTACTGGCAATATTTTAATTTTCATAGACGATATATGTATCATTTCGTCATAAGCTAGTCCTCGCTATGCTTATTTCTGCGCTGGCGCCTCTAATTGAAATTTCTCATAGTTCCCACCTTTGAATAGCATTTTCTTTTAGTTTGATAAAAAGACTGGAAGAAATTATGTATAAAGGATAATATGATAATTATTGTGCCTCGACTTAATGGAAAATTGTTGAAAATGAGAACCTAATCGAGAACTCCTGGTGATAGACGTCCCGTTGACAACGATGTGCTACGGAGATTCGTGGACGATTGAAGCCAGTTGAACCTGTTGAATACAGACCAATGCAGACAGACAACTGGCATTGATAACTGACATACGAAAGAGTAGAGGTAATGCAGTGGCCAGACACTGCCTTTGAATGAGAAGCGACTGGGTTAGAATCCTGATGACGAGCGAATAGACCAACAGGTTTCTTAACTGAAGCGATGTCTCAGATGACACGTTAACCCTTGGTTTCACACGTTGCAATTGCGCATAGACAACGGTCGATACCGATCCCTAATCCGTCTTGGGCCAATTTGGAGGATTCTTTTCCAAGCCATCGATCTGTAACGAAAGGCCCGTGAAAGGACACACTTCAACGGTATCTGATAAAGATATAACACAATTTGTAATCCACACAGGTTCTGAAGGTTTTAGGCAATCGTGCCATTTCGATTCGATATATCATTTTATGCATTATGCCAAGAAGTGGCCTTCAAATGGCCGAATGGATAAAATTATTTTAAAGCAAATGGTTCATAAATATAGTTACGTGGCATGATCACAAAAGGCTATTTTGTACTCGTCACGATCAATCACAATCCACCGATTGTTGGTCAGGCAAACAGTCGAAATATCAATAAGTGTAAAAATTCATGATACAAGGTTGTATAGCAGCTTTCGTTCATGAAATGAAATTCTACAAAAGTTATTTATACAAAATTAGTCATCCGTTCCGACTCCACATTGGCGAAAACTTATTCATTATAATGTATTTATATTTATATGTATTATTGTATTGGATAAATAAACACTGGTGCAGAACTTCGTGTGAAAGATTTCGCAATATAATTATTACCTATGAGATGCGCTTTCCTGCACGAAGACGATTTGCTAATGCTACTCTGATACTGCTTACAACGATTCATATTATTGTCCATTGAAAGTAATTGCAGAAAGTGCCAAAAGATAAAAACGTTAACGCAATAAATTTAAAAAAAAAACAATCACACACAAAATACACAGAAAGTTTATTTGTTTATCTATTTATCGGTTCGAACTTACTCACCGCTTGCCATGGCAAAATTAAATTTTTCATTTAATTAGCCGTACCAAAAAATTATCAATTTGATTGCTCATCCATGTTCCATTGAAAAATATCTCAGCAGCCGTAATGGCAATCTGTAAAACCGAATTACTTGCAATGATTACTGAGCTCTCTGTTGGTACACGCGTGTGCTGCTTTCGACCTGTTAGCACCTAGACGGAAGGCGTTTGTCAAATCAAACAACTTTCACTGGGAAAGTTCGATTCGGGCGAACGCAAAATCCGTCTCCCAAACTGACGTTTACCTAGACACGAGTACTTGAAACGATAGGTTCTCTGTGTATTGATGAAGCGTATACAATACAATGTGCAGATTTACGATGTAATTTCTAAATCAAATATTATAATTGAATCATAAAATCGGAGTTGTTTGCCAGTAGAAAACTTTCGTTGCCCGTTGTGATAGCGTACTTATTTTTTTATCCAGCACTTTTATAACGTTAGGCATTCAGTAAAATAAACTAGATCGTTTTTGTCTCTTTGTGGTTTAGTATCACTTTTTATGACGAAGGTAGTATTTATTTAAATGAGATGAGTAAAAAGTTTAAAGAAGATTGTTCGCAAGAAGATAAGGTTTAACTTTGTTTTTGCATGGCATTGTCAAAGGTTCGAACAAAACGCATACACAAAAAAAAATCCAAATCAGCTGTTCAACCTAGAACCAAGGATAGAAGTTCTATAAAAATATGTATATACATAAAATATGTACACGTCAGTAGGTAAGTTTATGTTGAATGATCACCCCGATTTAACGCATTGTCATTTTGTCGTGAGCTTTTTTTTTAATTTTTACAATAACATTTGTAATACAAAGTGAATACCGATTAAACTGTACATACAACCTTGCTGTGGGGACCCGGTTTTAGCGAATTCGGGCCAGCGATATAATCCTTAACCTCCGCGATACTGTCGGATATATGAACATAATCAACCAGTATTATCGACTTAGGATAGAACGTGACATTCCTTTGCTATTTAACGTTATCTTTTATTGAGACGCATTGAAAGATACGTTGAGTAGGCGGACTAAGGATGGCAACATCGGACCATCTAACAGCTGTCGTAGTTAACGATTCGAAACTTTTTAAAGTTTGGCGATGAGACAACTGTTTCACAAGCGTTTAGGAGTTATACTGTGCGATATAGTCTCTATTCGTTTGTGAACGCTTTTCGACCTACTTGACAAAAAAAAAAAACGAGGTTCTGTATTCGACGCGTGCGAATTTTCTATGTATGTTCGCCGATCGGTCGTAAAAGGTCAAACAGATTTGTATAAATTACTGCATCCTATAAAGTTAGATTCCGAGGTTGTCATTTTTCTACCATTTGAAACTTACCGTAGTTGAGAAAATAGGGGAAAAAAATGTTCATAAGCATCTCTTAGAAACATAAAAAGCATATTATTTTCACGGATTTTGTGATACTCTCCGTAAATGTGACAGTTTAATTAGGTTATTAATATTGGGTTATAATTAAATAGATCGAATATTTTTTTTTTAATAAAAACAGGTTCAGTAGTTCCTTACTTACTTGGTATAGCTTACATTACCGCTCACTACTGTAATCTTGTACTTTACGGTGAATTCAACAAAAATCCGGAAATTTAAAGATTTTAGAAACCGACCAAGCTGTTCGACCGTCTGGTGAAACTATAAGTCGTAGTGTGGATGGATTCCAAATAAAAATGATTACCAGAGCCATATTTTCTATTTTCTCCACACAAAATTGAAGGAGGTGCCTGGCCAATCATATTAACAATTATCCTAACCCACGAGCAAAAGTTACCCGAGTTATAAAATTTAATTACTCAAGTACTAATGTTATCCGCATTATCACTTACATCTAAAGATATAAACGCCTTCTTATGAGACCTAGTAAAACAATATGTCGTTTTCGAAATCAATGTCGGCTAAAAAATAATTAATAATCTGTAAAATGAGTAGAGAACGTAGAATTTTAAATCAAAAGTATGTCAAACGAAAGCAGAGACACGACTGCGTCTACGTCCATATGTACATATCGAGAGAAATATAAAATTGTTCAAAAAAATGAGAGTCATTCTTAATATTGACACTAGATAGAGGAATGACCTTGATGCACATAAAACCGACTCACGAAAATAAAGAAATCATTTGGGGGGGGGTAATGTGTGTGCTTTTATAATAAGGTCCCAAGTGAATTTCAAAATTTGCTATTTCACGAATTTAAAATTTTCACTAAAATAAAATTTATATAGCAAGGACTAACAATAAAGACGTTTTCGAATGCAATTCCATTACCTATGAAATAAAAATATTATTAATTGGATGTAATTTGATTTTTCAGACATATTTTAACCAAGATCGACTCTTAAAATAACTGGTTATTTTAATAGGTTTTTCAAACGTTTAATATTTATTTTAATATAGACATTATTTTATTACAAAAAGACATATCCTTCCACTGTCCTTTCACCTTAGATAAGCTCTTCAGGCCGGTCCAGTGCTTAAGAGACTGTAAAAACGAGGTGCAGAAATGCTTCGATTATGAGTCCGGATGCTATTAAATGTAATTAAATTCATAGTATTCCTAGAACCGGTATATTACAAACTAGTCTAGTAACATTTGCAAATACTATCCTTAATCTATCTGAGGAACTATTTAAAAAAGCAGGTTTAATTTGGACATAACATATTGTGCTTAAGTGCCAAAGAAAAATTTTAAATATTTAAAGTCATTGTTGAGCCTTTTTAGTACAAAATATCAAAATAGATCAAGCTTGTAGTTTTTTACAAATTCCTTCAATTTGCATGTAATATTATTATTCTTTCTTCCATTCTTTTCTTTCATTTAATTTTATTAATTCATGTTAAGAACAGATTACACTATATTACTCTATGCTCTGAGATTTTTATATAGTGTATTACTTAATTTTTTGACATGCTTTCTAATCCTATAGTGATGCCATGTGTTACCACCAAAATTTCAATAATATTTTTTTATGTAAAATCTAAATATAAGAACATTAATGGTAAATATAAAAGTAAAGAGAAAATATATTTTTTTATGTGATGTAACGTATTTTTAAGACAGCAAGGTATTGATTTCATATTAAACTAGAAATGCGAGTGCATTATTATCAAAATGAGAGTTATTGTACTTGGGGCTGTTGCACCACCGTCAAGTAATCTTTCAAGCAAGATTTTATTCACTTGCAAATTACTTAACTTAATACTTTGCATCCCACAATCTACAAGTAGCATTACTCGACAAATAAAGTGATAAACGATAGATAAACTGCAGGGTGCGACATCTGCCCTGTACAACTCCAACCACCCAGTAAAAGGAAAAGAAAATGGCGCTCCTCGTATCGACCTGTCAGATCGTCCTGTCATCCCTAACCTGTATTTGTTTTGTCCGTTTTGTCATGAATTTGACACGGCAGAATGTAACAGTTTCCTTCCTTGATATAGCCAGATACATAATAATTATTTTTTTAAATATTTGATTTTGTATATGTATATTAAAATAACGCATTGCCTTCAGTCACAAAACAAGGGTTGCTTACACAATTACAGTTTTAAAAATATACACTTAGTAATATTCACAACAACGAATTAATTATCACGTATCATTGTTTTCATGTATAAGAGAACAATGTAGAGTAAATTTTCCAGTAATTATATAGCAAATAAAGTTACTAGTTAGATCGTGGTGATACTTATTCGGGAAAAATTACTGACTCGTAACTACTGACACTTTATTGGGTGTACGGGCCCTTATTTAAATAAATAGTTTTATGGTCATATTTATTATTATTATCTGTTATCATTAATTTGTTAAACACAATAAGTACGCGAAAGGGAGCTGGAACTTGCTTGCACGCGTCAGTTTATGCATCGTTTCGATCCTGTTTGTTGTTCTTGTTTGTAGGTCGCCATACGCTGGTCGGTACCAACACATATGTGATACGTGACGGTACCTCAGTATCCAATTCTCTCGATCAATTTTACGATTTTATACGATAAGAGTCAGATTTTTATATGCGCCTAGATCATGTGCGACAATTACGAAATAACAAACCTTCACTTTCACATCTATGACGCTTACAGAACCGTAAACTATAATGAACATTTTTATAATCTATGCTTTACCGATGGCTATTTTGATAGGTGACATGCAAGCATCTAAATATGGTTACAATTAATATATTACACTTTAGAAATTATTGGAATAACTCTATTGCATAATAATAATTGACTTATCGCCACATCGAACCTAATACCGGTTCTTTCGCGGATCGAGGTAAAAATAAGATGATAATCCCCATTGCATTAATATTTAGGGCGAGCGAGACGAGTTCCGAAACGAGATGTCGTGCTGGTCGTTTTGTAGAAAGGCGAGAATGCATCACCCACGAAAGTGACCGTATGTTCGGCCCGCGTGAGATAAGTGCCCACCTGTAACACGGTATGGTAAATTCCGAAGATCTGTGTGGACAATTTCCTCTGTGGGGTCTTAGAAAGTTGGTATCTATCGATGGTAGCAACTTATCTTAATTGCGTCGCAATTAAAAGAATGTTTAAGGAGGGCAATAGAATAATCTGGAATTAGAATCTGATAAGTGACTGTAATCTGTATGGGAATCGTATACAGTAGTTGATCGATGATTCAGTTATACTTTTGAGTTGATTTATAGTCTTTTATATAAAGGAAACGTGTAGAGTTTTATCTTTATTTTATTCAATATCTACATTGCACTATAAAAAACGATAATAGCTAATATCAGTAAATAATGATTTTCTATAAAAAGTATAATAACTTGCAAAACACAATCAGTTCTAAATATTTTTTTGCGAGTTTATTTATTAATCTTTATTATTGGAGGTTTTTCAAATTTGTAAAAGACATGATTTAAAAGTTTAGAAATTTAATAAGCCGCAGAATGAAAAAACCCATTAAGGATTATTAAGGTATTTCTAAATATCTATCCATCAACACGCTACAAAATGGAGTGCGCAAGTATGTAAAAAAAATATTTCTTTCCTCAATTTTGATGATTTCTTATAATTACTTATCTATGGGAATGTATTTCTAAATTACTTATTTTTGTAATATCTCTTCAAAATTGTGTGGCGGTATATACACTTGCCTGTAAAATTTAATCAGAATCAGCAAAAATTGGCCCAAAAACCCAAAAACATACCTTTTAAAAAAATTTTGAAGCGACGTTGTACACTGTATTGTAACCATTGGTTGGATTTGATGTAACTTTCGATGTCAAGAGCATAATTCACAGTCATATGCATTTATTTAAATTTAACAATCACTAACATAAAATACATATATTATAGTATATTAACTAAACACATGTTTATACGTATTTTTTTCCAATCCGGAAGTTCAAACACCGATAATCGCATTAGATGCCCCACAGCGGCGAGGAGAAAGTATAGCGAAAAACACAAAAAAAAAAAAACAAAACAAGAGTGCGTCGAAGAGCGAACCCGACCGGCCGCCGGCCGTGACCATTTTGTTACGAGGAACGCGCCACGCTCGAGGCGAAGCTCGTTCGATACACTCGATGAGTCGCGCATATTATTAAAGCGATACCTTCTCAATGATACCCCAGTGACGTCATGAGCGTTTAGGTCCCGCGTTCGGTGGAAGTGAAAACGGAACCCGACCGTATGTGTAACGAATCTGCAGTTGACTTCCGCTCTGAATTCCAAGACGGGCAATAGAAATAAACCAGTTCCAAACTTTGATGGTATCAAACAGTCCGAAGTCAAGGTTACGCAGTGTCTAGTTAAACAATTTTAACCCAATCGACTAATGGTTTAATTGGTTGTTTCACAAACGACGCAGACACTATTCTGGAACGAAGTTCTTTATGGGGCGTGCGGAGGATACCCCAGCCGGCAAAAAACGTCCGTAACGTTAAATAAAAGCTTATGATTTTTATGTATAGTCTATGTATTGATGGCTGTACAGTGTCTGATGTATAGTCTACGTGATGACTGTTATTATTGTAGTTTTCTATTATTATTATATCATTCCACTAACGTTTCATGGTCTAAACGTGGCTTGTGTTTTTTTATTACTTAAATTTTGTTATTTATGAGATTATTGTGTATAATTAAAGTTTTGTTAAAACAACAATATTTAATTTTTCTGAGATCAATTTAATTTTTACTATTATTAATTATACAATTAAAATGAATAAAAAATAATTTTATTCATTTTTATTATTAATTAATAAATTATTTATAAATAAATATTTTTACAATTGTTGGTTTAATTAATCAATGTGAAAGTTACATAGTTTATTTTACTGTTTTCTTTTTTAGTTCAGAAATAATATAATTCCGACAATGTACAAGAACAAGAAGAAATAACCGCGACAAACGATGTTATGTCGGTGAACAAATACCCAGCAATCAGTAATGCAGTATGTTTTTCAAAAGTTAAAAATTTAATTTTTATACAATATATCGACTTTATTTATAGTCATTGAGTTTATTCATTTATTTATTTTTATCTATAAAAAAAATCATAATAAAAATGTATACCCGAATAATTATTTTCTACTTCGAATAGAACTTGAAATTAATATTTTTATAATAAGGAACTTCGTTCTTATCTGGTGTCCCACGACACCACTCGTTGTTTTTTATTTGGGATGTTTGCAATATCTAAACGATTATTTCGATTTGTGATCCTGACCTGTTAGTAAGATTCTACAATTTTATTATATTATGAGTATACGGTAATTTCAACCACTGAATGTTTATCAGATACTGGACTTAAACCTCCTCCTATATTTATTATAAAGGCGTCAACCCACCTAGTCGGAGGCCGTTCATGTCACTGTTAGAGAACTGTGATAAAGCTGTACCTACTGTGGCTAACTTAGCTGCAAACAAAAATTCACATTCTCACAAAATAGGGACGTGAATTAGAAGCTTCCGCTGTTGCATTTCGTCCAGCGAATGGAAGTTCTGATGATCTACTGCCCCCTCTCCTACTTCCGGAAATCGAGTTGATGGAAGGAGGGCACTTCATTAGATACTTTACTATTTCCCAAGAGGCCGACAATGCACTGGTGACTCCTCTGGGATTGGGAGCGCCAATGGGCGGCTATGACCATCTACTTTCTAATGGCTCGTCTGGTCGTCTAAAAAAAGAAAGAAACTTAGAACCTTTCATTCCCAGTGGTTATCGATTGTACAAATGATTTTGCTCATTCATTTGGGATTTTATTTTGCAGAATCATCCTGTGCATAGCTCTTTCTTGCACATGTTGAGTAACTATATATTTATCGATAGTTTGAACATATTTTGAGTATATTTACCGGAACAGAGATCATAAATGGCAAAACTCATTCTTTAATAACTTTCGTCTTTAGTAATTGAGCTAACTAGTCTTCTATGAAAAAAAAAGTTTATCAAATACTCTCTCTGTCTCTGAATTGCATTCTTCATCTGTCCTCTTCATTAAAATTGGATCATCCTATTCGAATAGTTTGTCCCAAATAGTAGTATTCATCAACAACTTCAATTAGAAGATTTTAAAATATCACTGGAAGGGGCACCACAAGGTACAACAAGCATTAGACTTTATTTTCCATTACGTACTAATTAAACTTTTCAATAATATGCCTACCGATCCGTTTATTAGATACGAACAAGATATTTCTCCTTTTAAAAATGTTAATATAACTTGTATTTGTTTTTGAAACTTTAAACCTTTCAAAAAATTTCTACGTGACAGTAAAAAAAGCAGTTAAAACAATAATGATTGAATATTAAATATAATTTAGTAGAGTTACTTTTGGAAACAAACAAAATCATAATTATTATTGATGTAATCACTCATCACTTTGTACCGATAAGCAAGCTATTAGTTTTTTTTTTTTGAATTTACGCTCTTTTGAAATAAGTCATTACTAGTTTAGTTTTTAACTCATGTATTTCCTAGGCTGTCTGTAACTATTATTTGACAAAAAATGTCTTCTATTCGGCGTAGAATATCTATACTAGAATGTCTCCAATTTTTATAGATTACTAATACACATTTTATTTTATTTTACGTAATGTAATTTTGCAGATAATATAATGATTTTATTCAAAATATAGCCTATCTGTTTATATACGAAAGAAATCCATTGTACAAATTGAACTCCCTCTGGCAATTTCTTTGACTTAACAGATAGTTCGGTCTAAAAATATAACTTCAAGCGCTTATATGAATAAATAATTAGGTATATAATTAAAATTTAAGAAGTGACAAGCTTTAACATTAAGATCTAACTTCTAATAACTATATAAAGTATATAAATGTAGAATATAGATAGTAACATCGTACTAACTAGGACGTATCGAGCACCGATCGTTACAATCTTACTGGTGTGGTCTGACAATAAAGCAGTCCGTGTCGAAATAATACATGATAAATATGGCAGTTGTGATGTGACCTAGATATATCTAGAATACGCCTTTTCAACCGGAGATGTAATGCAATCAATCAAAGTTCTTATAACAAAAACGATGTCTAATAATACATGAATGAACACCTTTCAAGATCTTTAATGGCTAAGTATTTTTTTAATGAATACGTTTTTAAATACTCGTTAAATTGCGTGCTTTAAGCAAGATTTTTAAACAGTTTTAAACATAAATCCGAATCATAAAAGGGGATGAATCTGCTGCCGTTGACTGACAAATTCAAGTTAAGTATCACCATATACAGTTTGCGTTAACAAGGCTTTTATACCTTATAATTAATTTCAAAAAGGAGAACATTTAATATTCATCAGTACGTATTTTTTTTTTATGTATGTTCAGAGATAACTTCGTCAATAGGGAATATGGACTTATTTTTTGTATTCTTATATGATAGCTCTTATCGCTATATTTTTGTAAAAATTATTCAGCACGAGAAAACTACTTTTGTAAATATCAAAAGATTTATGAATTTTAAACGCTCGCCATTTGCCGCGCCGTCAAAGTCTATGACACCAAACAACTAACCTACAAATAAATTGTTGAAATATTGTGCAGTGGATATTGTATTTTACAATTATCATTGAAAAAGCCAAAAAAAAAGACAACTAAGTATTGTACTATGCCTATGTGTAAAAAAACAATAAGTAATGCACACTATAAAGTGTATTTTCTTGTAGCGAGAGGTGCGGTCAAAACAATAAATTTCACAAAGCCAATGTAGCGCTTTGTTGACGTAGACTTTGACGTCACACACGGCTACCGCTATTGGTCAGACCATTTGATCAATGATGTTGAGTTTCAACTACTTTGAATTTACCCAATTTTCTTTGCACTTTTTTAATAATTATTTTCTTAATCAAAAATAAATAACATTAAAAAATATTAGTAGAGATATAATGTTGAAACAAAAAACTTTACAAAAAAAAATTTGCCTTATTTGCTTCAGGCGCATATTCTCCATTGTGGACCGATTTCTAATTCTTTTTTCTTATTTGAAAGGTTATACTAATAATTATACTTAACAGTCACCTTAATAGTTGGTCAAATAGTCACCAAGTTGGGGTCATGAGATTCCAAGAAAATCGAGGAATACCCTCAAATGTTAAAGGAACGTATAGTGTATTTGAGCTTTTTTTTTTGGCTATTCAAGATTTAGCGTATGGTAAGTTTTCATTTTATGTTGAGCTGATAATGGAAGCCACAGCAATTATTAACGGTTAGGTTAAACACTAACAGTAGGCAGGTTTTATTTTTTCAAATGTATTCAGTAATCTAAATCTTCGTCTAAATTTACTTCAAATTAAAGAAAGGGAAAAATTAGAAATTTAATATTTGTCTAGCGCTTAGGTAATAATGTAATGTAGCATGATAAATTGTGTCTGAGGTTAAACAGTAGATTACTGCAAATAAAACAACAAATTTTGTTCAAAATTGGTCCATTAGTTCTTGAGTGATATTTGAACAAAAAAACAGACAAATATACAGACGAACGGACAAAAACTCAAAAACAGCCGTTTCAAGGTCTGTTTTATGTGCATACTACTTTCGTTTTAAAAAAATATTTAATGTACAGATTTGAATTCCTTACGATTTTATTACATGTATACATAATGCATTAGTCAAAGGAGTATATGCATTTTTCAACTAAAATAAGTGCCTTCATCGAACATATATATTCATGCAGGCTCAATAAGCTGATCAATATTATGCGGAAATATAAAATATATATATACATTGCAGAAAAGACATATGAAAAACACGTATACATAGAAATAGCTCCTAGCCACATTTTAAAGATAGGCCAAAATGTTCTTACGTTGATATCGATGAATATTTTTTCTTAAAAGGAGCACCCTACAATGAGTTATAATATTTGCCTATGAAAATCCACAACACGAGGGGAATTTGACAAGGCTAGGCAGTTTTATTTTTTTAATTCAATATTTATTTCAAATAAGACATACATCTTTTTGAGTATCCAATTATCTTGAAGATTCTAATCACGTATGTATTTCGTTACGTGAATACCATCGACGAAGGTTCCACAGCGAAAAATCGACAGCAAACTGCACTGTGGTGTAACACCAATACATAGGTAAGATGCATTGTCGTTGTGTCAGGTTTAACCCTGCTGAGGTACGCCTTCTCAGAATCTTTTTCTTTCAATTCAAAGCGCTTTGATCATAAGCGCTGGCGCAGTGCAGGTTGACCGCTGCTAATGACCATGACCATGATCATGACCATGACCATGACCATGACCAAGGTCACTAGTACGATTACAATTTTCAAGACCGACGGGTCGACGTACTGTCCGAGGCACAGGGCGAGTCATTTAATTTGACATAGATATGCACGTAGTCAAATGTCAACCTATTCCAAAGCGTAACTCCTAACCACTGACCCACCACCACCATCGGTATATGGATGAAAATTATGGTACTGTAAAAAAAAATTAGCGGATTTCATATATTAGATAGAATCATTCCACGGAGATATTTATCCGTGACATCCAATAATGTACACGAGGAGCAATGACGTGTCATCGCAAAGCAAGGAGGTCGATTCGAACAGAGATCAATAAATTAACGAAAATTCGAGAAGTTCTGTGCTATATGCCGTAGAAAAGACTGAACAGATTACAACCCGTTCTGTGTGCGGTGTTGCTGCAACTTATCGAGTTGAAGACGATAATC
This sequence comes from Eumeta japonica, assembly GCA_005406025.1. Lineage (NCBI taxonomy): Eukaryota > Metazoa > Arthropoda > Insecta > Lepidoptera > Psychidae > Eumeta > Eumeta japonica. Next base: position 160,692 of record BGZK01000578.1, read on the forward strand.
TAGACCGGAATATTGTCTTGCTCTATTGAGCGCCCCGAGGTTTTGTTTTTGCGACCAGTTTAGCTTTCCCCCTAAATGGTCGCGAAAGTTAACATCGCTCGATGTATCGGCAGTTAGGTTTTGTGATATTTAACACCGCTGTAGTTCTACACTGTAACTTCCTATGTGTAGAATCGGAATCAAAGACGGGAAACTGAAAACGAGGAAAGGAATAACACCGAGATCATGGTTGATACGGTGATCGGTCGATATGAAAGACGAAAGCATTCATTCGATGTCCACGCGAGCGGATCCGCGGGCTAAAGCTAGCAATTTTCATAGAATACGTGAGGTAAAATTTTTATTCCCGTACCAGTCGAATTTGTATTCCACGAGCATCACGGAACCAAATGTACGACTTGGAGAAATATCGCGTATACGGTCAGCATTTATAATGGTGCAATCACCGAACGGTTAAGACGTTTTACTTTCACCGATGTCGTCGACCTTCATTTGAAATGCATTTTTTGTACATGCAACCGAAGAAAGCCTTTTCTAAGAATTAGTAATTGTTAATACTATTTGTTTTTAAGTTAAAGTTCTTTTGTATCTTAATAACAAGCTGCATATAGTTAAACATAATTTTGCTTCAGGTATATAAAAGAAATATACAATATTAAAAGGATATAGCTTTCGGTATGAATTGTAAAAGTGATCGAAACACATCAATGTCACAGATGAGGTGTATACTATAAAGTTATAGTTTTTTTAATATACAGCATTGTGTGAAATTTTTGATTTCAGTCTATAAAAAAATCCAAAAATACCTATATCTTTAGTGGGGACGGTGTACCGCCAAAACAAGCGTGTAGGTAATTCATTACGATGTTTTGAACATATTTTGTCATGTTTAGGAAGTTGTTCAAGGCAAAACTATCTTAGATTAAAATTTTTCATATAGAACAAAATAAAAGTCATTGTTTTATGTCGTTTTAATCAATAATTGTATTCCAGCAGTTATTCGCCTGCAAAGAGATATTAGAGAATATTAGTATTTTTTGACATGTACATCTGATTTTTCCTTGTCGTGGTACTGACTCCTTACTATGTAAAGATTGCATTAACTTTGTTGTTCTATGAAACCGTGTCCTATTGCGATAAATAAAATAAATATATGAATATCTCTTAAAAATTACTTAATTGTAATAAAATATTTTGTTAAAAATTTTGGTTCGCTCTATAGATCTTTTCATTAAATTATTTTTGACTCGTGAATAAATCTAGTAAGACCCGATTCATAGATATATTAAAATGTTCTGAACAGGCCCTTCAAAGATGTCAATCAGTCATATTGTAGGTTTACAGTTGTTGGCAAGATTTATCTGTTCCAACAAAATGTCTTATTTTGCCTATAATATGTGTAGAAATCGTTCAGAATCTGAATCGCTTGATTTTCTTTTTTAATAAGTAATAATTCACAAGTTCAGTTAACAATAAGCATTAATATTATAATTAAAAAATATCAACAAAGTGTTTTTTTTTTTTTGCAGTATTTACATTGTTTTATAGTATTAAATCTGCTATTATTCGAGGCACTGCGTACACATACAAAATTCACCAAAAGAACGGGGGGAAAAATATTATTACTGTATATATTCTAAAGTAAAAGAGAAAATATTGTTTTTTAGTTGAAGTGTAGCGTCTTAATTTGAATATATTTTGCGTATGTGTTCTATGTGGGTATTTTTTTTAATATTATCTTTGGTTACAACATATTCGGAACACTTCAATATACGATGAACTGATTAGGGTCGGATGCTATATATAAGCGGAACACGTTCGAAAGCCATCTTTTATCTGCAATGAATCAGTTAGCCTCGAACGATAAAAAGAAAACGTCTCATCTCGACTCCACACACGGCGTGGCATGAATTCGTAATTTTATTTTTTTGCCGGCAACCCTAATCCTTACGAGCCCATTTGTATGCCTGTCTGTCCGTCGCTATATTGTGCGGCGCACTCAAAGCGGAGCGGACCCAGTGAAAGTAGGTCCATTTCCATTTTTACACACATAAAACTAGGATTCTATACGGAGGGAGTGGTTCGAACGAACTTCAGATTCATCGCTGTAATAATATCGTGATACATATATAGTAAAGTAATTTTTACGTAATCCATATAAATTAAATTTCAAAAATGCATAGTTCTAAAAGTGACATTGAAACCTCGAAAACAGGTAAAACCATAGATACCAAAAATAATCTAGAAGTAGACCTTTTCATCCAGATAAGTCATCCAGATGACATCACAATAAGCAAAATAGACATCGTGCAAATAACACATAACCATTCAAAACTAACAAACATTCAATAAAAACGAATTCATTCAAAGGATTTGAAATTTATAAATCTGATGATATAAATATGGATGAAGTAGAATTTTTTGAAGAAAGCGATAACTTGACATCAAGTGTTTTTCCGGTTATTTTTATTGAAGAAAGTAACGCCATGATGGATTTTGTAAAGTTATGTTTATTTTCTGAAATTAAATTCGTTTGCCAATTAGACGACAATTTTAATTCGCTGGGATGTAGTGAAGAGAAGAGTCACAGCCGATATTGTCTTTAGAAAACATTGAAAATAAACAATACGATTCAATAGAAAGTAGTAATCAAGTTATTACAAAGAGCACATATCCGAGGTGGATCAACATCCTGGATTATATCAAATCAAAAACAAACCAGTAATTACTCAATCAATAATAAATAAAGAAAATGTACAACAAAGAGGTTCTAAGGGCTTAAAAATTACTATAACTCGTACTCATACAGTGTACTGTAAAGTACATTTTTTTACCATCTCTACCAAAAATAGTGAAATGACAAGTAAAAAAAATTTGTTTTCATTGTAGTGCTGGTTACACTTATTTTCATTATATCTGTACCAATAGTGTTGAACAATGAAGAAGACTATAATAGTTCACAATGTGTTAAAATTGTATAACTATATAAATTACATACACACACACACACACACACACACACACACACATATACATATTGCAACTTACAAATATATTTGTATGTTGCAATATAATTGTGAATTACGAAACCATCATTGCATTTATTTTTAAAAAATAAGTCATTGTTTAGCTTTATAATATAGTTATGTCCCACGATTATTTATATATGAATAAGTGCTTGTATAATTATGGGGATACGCCTACGTGTTTAGATATATAAATAAATAGGACGAGAAGAAAGTGTAAAAAAATGTGTGCTAAAAATGAAAAAGAAAATATATACGAGATTTAGTCTTTATTGCTTGTGCTAAATAATAAAACTTATAGGCGAACATCTTAAAAAGACGGTCTATATTAATGGGATACAAAAAAAAGACAATAAAAATAAATAGAATGGAAAAAATTAAGAACTTTTCTAATCATTCCACATCAAATATCATAAATTTTGTTACAAACCTACTGAAAATGTAATTTTAATATGTAATGGCATTTTCATTTAAAATTAACTGGACCGTATCGGGTCGGTCTCGTAACGCACTACAATATAATTGTTACGTTTAAAAATAAAAAGATTTGTCTGTTGTGAGCTTTGTTATTCGATGCAACATGCTCTTGGAAATAATTGAATATGTACATTGTAATGTTTACCGAATATAGAATAATGTCAAAATTTGTCTTTGTATTTTCAGCTTTCTATTTTATACTGTCCCAAAAAAAAGAGGAAAAAGATAGAGATATAAACAAACACCGAAGTGATTCCATTTTTTCTTACGCTATTATCAATATTATAGAAAAAAAACTTGCAATCAAACGGGCATAGGATTTTTTTAAAGAAACATCGCTAAACACGAAAGAAGCGATACTTCCCAGCTGTAAATGAAGCAGGAAGTAGGTGCGATGACAGATTCATAGACGAAAGGCTTTGTTTCCGATTTCCATGAACCGAATACTGTTAATGTCCCTACATCTACTTCATTACTCCAATATTTCCCTTGACACGGCCACTAACTGTAGTGGCCGTGTCAATATGAACTGTAAAGATCTGAAGCTCAGTACTGTGAGATCCAAGAGTGTGAACCTCGCGAACAGTAGCATCGTCAGGACTAGGTGGTAAACGAGACGTGAACACTCGAAGGTGCCTTCTAAAAGCCGATGTAGTTGTTAAAATTACCTACTTGAAAAAAAATTTAAGATTTTCTTTACATATAGAATTTGAGAAATAAAAAAAAATAACACATGACAAATATATTTGATATTTTTGAAAATACAGTTCCGGTGTGCGTTACAAGGATCGTAGAGGAACGCCCTAAAAAAACCTTATGCAAGTCGAATCTGTAGCATAGTGAAGGACTAAATTTTAAGCAACCGAAACTTTATATCAAACGGTTGATGGGTGTCAACGTAACAAGGGAGATGAGCAGAGATCGCACTTAGCGGACCACCTGTGGTTTCTGTCTACCCTGCTGCGAAATATCCGTTAGTTTGTAAATACAATTTTGTGATACGCTAATGACGATCTTTCGAACGATTTTATTACGTCAGATGTATGTGTATTATCCTGCTTTCAGGGCAAACCTCCTTGCTTCACATTAAGATGTTCAGATTGAGGTTTAAACCTTAAGTGTTCCAGTATACTAGCGCAAACCGTATTGGAGGTTCCTACCTACAGCCGTCACTAATCTAATGGGAAAGTCCTGAACCGACGGCTTACTGTCGCTTTCTGAGGCGAGGATAATATCGTCGAGTTCGACTTGAGTTCAATTCATCGGTCAGTTCGTGTGTCGTCAAGATTTATACTCGTAATGTTTCGATTCGAAACTAGTGAAATGACTCATCAACCACTTCCGCTCTCGATCTATTGATGTATAGTTATTTCAATCAGAAATAATAAAAAAAAACTTGGGAAGGTTCTTGAGAAGGAAGTACTCTGCATGTAAGGACAATACATACTGCACAAATTATGGAAACTAATAAGAATTAATTTCCGCTTCGATATTCATCATTGGTTATTCTGATGATACCAAGTATAATCTAAATTATTCTCATATTATTCTGCTCTTACAAACATATTTCGTGTCACAAAACGAACGTGTTCGAGAAAGTTAAAGAAAGATAATTTATTGCATGACTCAAGAGAATGTTAATTTATTATGGATACTTATCGAAAAACCTTCTTACCGTCGAATGCGAGTTCTGAATTTAATAAAAAGTAAGAGACACGTCAATTTAATATAACTTGAAAAACTAGTTTGCCAAATAGATTATATAGAATTATGTGTAACGTTAATAAAATGATTATATTTTTTTTATTATAATCTATAAAAACATTTAGTAAAGTGCTTAGTAAATAAACTGAATTTACAGTCAAAATGAAATGCTGAGATATCAAAATATAATAATATCAAACTTATGTTTAGTCAAAGAAAATTATTAATTTGTAAACTGATTTTTCTGCATTGAAATCAACAAACGATTTGATGCTTTGATCCACGTCTTATTGATTCCATAAAGGAACAAATGTCCACAATTTAAAATTTTTACCCATATGTTGTGTGTTGTGGCGAAGAAATTGCATTTTTCCGCTTTACCAATTACCAAAACCTAAGAGAGAGTAAATACTACTAAAACATACAATATTTACTATATGGGTAAATAAAGTAAATAAATACATTACTCTAAATAGAAATATATTATTTAAATTGATAATGATATTCTTGCAGCTTTGAAGTCGAGAATGATAGACCCAACACTAAAAACATAATTTAATTATTATATTTAGATAAATATGCGAAGTATTTCATGCAATCGCTCGAAAAAGAAAATATGAAAATAAAGCATGCGCATATAAACGGAATGTGAATTCGTTTAACTAATTTATGCAAAATTAATAACAAAACAATATTTACCGCGGCGGATTCCTTTATCGGCCATAGTTCTTGACACATTTCATGTTATAAACAATTGTAAACAGTTTTCTGACGTCACAAATAATTGATGTTTTTTTATTTACGATCGCCGATCCGCCGATACACGTAGTCGACACACAACACTCACACACTCCTACCACGTCAAGAATCCGACTGACTGCCTGTGGCCCAACTCATCCGGCTAGGAGGCAAACGAAAGATTTTGCCTTAGAGAAAGGAGGCTCTCTTTCACACTGCTCGCGGATAGTGACGTTCCTTAGGCATGTCGATAAAAGATATCGACATTTAAACATTTTTTTTATTTGACGAAAGACGTCACTAACACGCTTCTAACTTTACTTTAAATGCATTATTGTTGAACTTGCTAATAGCTTATCATATTTGATAGTTTGTAAATAATATAAACTTTTATTAGAAAATTACATAGAGATGACGTTTTTGTGTGAATTTTAAATAAATTTTTTTACGAAAAAGACAAAATTAAATCTGTTTGAAAGGCCAATGTATTAAAGTGTACCTATACAAAAGGTGGCGTTCGTCAGTAAGGTCGTCTACCGTACGTACCCTCTGGTTTTTGACATACATGTAAGATGGTTCATTTATACTTAGACAGAAATTAAACAGAAAAATTCAATAAAGGGTCCTGTAACCTTGGGTCTATCACTGAAATTTCTTGCTGTTTTTGATGTCAAAATGCTGAAAAATATTTCTGATCGTAATTAACGAGCTCAACAATATGAACTTTTGTATATTTTTAAACTGATTAAACTAAAAAAATAACTATTGCATTTTTTTTACGATTTTGAACAACGGAAATTAACTGAATTGTGGCATTTTATTCCGCTTTTTGGTACAGAAAATAATGTGTTTTTAAAAACAATTCTCCATCAAAGAATTTGCAAGTTATTTTAAAAAGATACTTGCTTGAAAATATTTATGGCGATATCTTTCAAACCAAATATAGGATTTTGATCTTTTTTGTGACATCCGACTCAGTTCTTACGATATAAGACATGAAGTTTTTACGAATAATTGAAATATCTAATAAATACAGAATTATTAAAAAATTGTTTTATGAAAATTTCTGAATAAAAATAATTTTTGAATGAATGAACTGATTTTCATCCACATTCCGATATCAGGTGTGATTTTTTTAATTTCTAAAAATTATCTACCCCATCTTCCTTTATGTTTGGTTTATGGAAAGCCATTGAAATCACAATTCCACCTAGGATTTCAGGCCAAGTCTGACTTTATATAAGCCTTCACAAGGTTATGTTTAACTTTTGCGATTTTTTTCAAATACTAGGCTTTTAATAAACTGCATTTTTATTTTGAGCATAAAAGTTATCGATAACAACCTGCCTTAGTTCAATTTTCGTTATACTTCACTATGAAAAATTCGATACCAATTTGAAAATAATTATTTTGTAAAGTATAAAGTTGATAATATTGAGTGGTGTTAGCCTAGTGGTTAACTGGGCTTTGTCTTACTTAATTCCAGTTAATTAGACTTAAAATTGTTTGAGCATTGGCTCTAAATCAACAGATACCGGATTTGAAACTGACTACACGCGAACTTACAGATGAACATAACTTAAGGAAAATTAAACTATTCGCTCTGCGCCATGGACAGCAGGTTAAGTCGTCAAGTCCGGACTTTGTCACAGTATTAGTAACAATGACTGTGAGGAGAGACTCCAACCCTTACTGGACACGGAGTGTTTTAAGTGCGATCTCCTAAATCTGAAACAGAAAAGATTATGCCAGTCTTTACTTCAGGAACTGGGTGATTAAAACCTGCCTTAATAAGAAAATAAATATATTTTGTTTGTAATATGCACAATATAAACAAGGGATAGATTTTCAATTCATTTACTAACTTTTATTTAAATACCATAATTAAGCAATATGTCCGAAAGCTACCGTTTGGTTTCACTGTCGAGACAAAGATAATTAAGGTACAGAATTTTTTAAACTATATAAGGCTATAAATATGTTGCACTTAAGAAAAACTACAATGTAATGAATTTTATTAGCGAATTCCCTTGCAGTGTATTTCCCAAACGACAAATATTTTTTTGATCGACCACTTATTTTAGATAATAATATTTAAAGTTGATTAAATGTGATAAAAACGGACTATGCATTGAATATTAATAATGAAATTTTATTTCACGTTTTAGTAAGAGATAATAATAACCTTGCTGCTCATAAAACCAGACTCAGCAAAGTTATCAAATCATTTGAGGGGCAATGTGTGCGCTTTTATGATAAGGGCCCAGTCGAAATTCAAAATTCGCAATTTCATGAATTTAAAATTTTCATTAAAAAAAATTAAATTATCTAGTAAAGGCTAATATGCCGTATCTGGATATATTAACGAAAAAAAAACCTGCAGGACTGAATTATTCGACTATCAGGCTGTTTCATGTAATTTTAAAATTTTGTGCTAGTTTTATTGACTATCTATCATGTATCTTGGAGCGAAACCGAAAAATGAATCAGCATTCGCAATGGGCGTCAACGTTAATACCAAAATACTACCTTAATAACGTACTTCTAGTGTAATTCTATTACCTACGAAATTAAGATATTTCTGATTTAATTTGATTTGATTTAATTTAGTACCATTTTTGTTGTATAATATCATACATTTTATCTCATGTATTAGTAACACTGATTTTATTTTTGACACTGATGTCAACTTTTAGCAGTGGTTATCGACTCAGCAACCGTAGCGCAACACTGGCTCGCGCGCCAAACATGCCATTGAACATCTTGCTAAAGCGCAAGTTCAAGATCTGGGTCTTCGACAGTCTCTAGATATGAATCTACGTTTACAAGGTTATAAAAAAAAATAGGTAAACTTCTTGCTTATACCTGATACACGTATGCGAGTGTATTTTTAATATAAAATTTTACTTTTTACAATTATTTTCGAGGTTGTGGAACACGTACAAATATACAATATTTTCTGTTTATTATTATATTAATGAAATCACATTTTTTTATAAGAATTAAATCGAATTTTTAAATAACAGTATCATTAAAATAAAAGCATAAATTTATTTTAAAGCATTCTTGTTAATCGATTCAGTTTTTGAGGTTCAACCTTTGGCCACCCGTTACTGAACAAAATCCATCCTGTATTTTTTCCTTTTGACTGGTATTGTCCTTCTTACTTATGAAAGGATAGCTGTGTTTTTTTTTTATTATGTAGTACAAATGATTTTTATTAAATCCTAAATAAACCAAAATAATATTGTATTCTGACATCAATGACGTCACAATTTATCATATCATATCAATTATTATTTCTGTTATGCTTTTATTAAATTGTATTTAATAGAAATATCGTACATGAATTAAAAACGTTTGGTATTCAAGCATTTTTCTAATTATTTGCAACAATGTACAAACAAATAGTAAAATGCGGACTGTTAAAATATATTTCTTATCTACATTGTGATCTCTAACTTATATATACAGTTACAATTTTGTTGTTTGAAAATATTGTTTTTTATTCAAGATATAATGGAACTGAAAAGAATCGGGACCCTTAAAAAATCTTAGTCTGGTAGGTATCATTAAATATAGTATAAAAAACTAATTTTGATAGTTAATTATTCACTAACATTTTATAAGGATATAACTAATTTTAAATAAATGGTATAAAAATTCAATAAAATTTGGATTATATCGAGGGTGTTTCGATTACAAAGTAAATTAAAAATAAGTAAATATAATAAGTAAAATAACATACAACAACGACTGACGTCACATTAAGTTAAGCGATTTCAAACGTTTTTAGTGCTGAAATACAGTCTAATCGCACTTTGAATATGATTATAATAGTTCATAAAGCGAGTTCAATGCAAAATCGAGTTTATAGATAGAAAAAAGAACAAAATTGTCATTGTTCAATGGATGTTGAATCAAGATTAATCATTAAACTAAAATGTTAGTATATGCCATTGTTTGACATGAAAGATTATTTTTCATGTTAAACAATGGCATATACTGACATTTGAGAGAATCTTAGTGTACTCAAACGAAGAATCCTAAATATTAGCCAGTGTCATCCTTTATTAGCCAGATCCTATCCAACAAAATGCAAATGTCAGTAGATGTAAAATAAAGAATTTGAAAAATGTCAGTTTTACAGCTGCTGACATTTCCGTTTAGAAAAAAAAAATCTAATTTGACTTCATATCAAACAAACTTAACTTTATATGTTCTAAAGGTAAATTAAACGTGAAATCTATTTTAATTTTTTTAAAATATAAGAATTATGAAGGTATTTTTTGACTTACCTATAAAAAATAACAAGTAATTATTATTTTAAGTAGTTTTTCAATTAATGCTTACAAATATTGAATAATTCCAGTTTATTGTATCCAGTTGAATGTATATACATATCATTAAAAACTAAAGAAGAATATTGCATTTTCCTCCATTCATCAGCTGCTGGAACATGGTCATGTGAAATATAAAATTTATCCGTCTTAATGAAAATTGAAGCTATCATTGTGTAGTTTGTCATCCCTCGATATTTTTCATGTAGTTACCAAGTTACCAAATCCAATAATTTTTATGGCTGCCTAGATTATTAGATAAATATCTAACCTAAAGTCGAATACAATTTTATTAATACAAATTATTAAGAGAAAAAAGTTGATTTTTAATGCAACGACAGGTATCAATATTATTCATGCCTTGTATGTAAGCTTTAAATTGTAGGTAAATATATGTATATATAGGTTATTATCATGAAATTACGAACTTATCCCCCAGTCACTACTCAATTCATACCATCATGAAGCTAAGGCTCCATTAGCGTTGCGTGTAGCAGACGAGTAACGCACAATAGTTACACGATAAACGATAGTTTGAAATCTATCGTCTATCGTGTACCAAAAGGCACGCGATAACAAAGGTTAGCGCTATAAATGAATGGCAGCACTAGCCTTGTAGCGTGTTGTTACGTGTAATTAGCGTACGATAGACGCTAGTGCAACCAAAGCATAATTATCATATTCATTTTTTTTTCATATGTGTAGGATACAATTAAATCGTACCTAAATATTTAAACAGATGTCAAAGAGTAAAATATAAAGCAGTTTCAAACGTCTTGAAAAAAAAAAGTACGGGGAAATTGTTATTTCGTCAGTTTAACGAAGACAACGACGCTCCTTGTATGAGTAAGTGTTAATTCGCGCGAACTGCCCTTAATTGATTATTTAGTCATGCTAGGGCAAGCAGTTGCACACTCTAAAATCCAGCTAAAATGTGTATACCATTTAAATCATTATTTGTAATCTTCACATCATTTGATGACGTGATCTGAAATTTTTAATTTTTGAAGTAAAAATTTCTTTAACACCATTGTTATTTGAGTCTCGATAGAATAAAAAAGTGTCTCTAAAAAGAGACAAAGTAGTGTAGGATTTAAACTGCTAAAGAATAAAATAGAATGTAAAATGATATAAAATTCCTGTGACAGAATGAGTTAAAATGTGAGATGAGAAAAAATGCGAGAGAAAGAGATACGTATGCCAATTAATTTCAAGTTAATTTCAAAAAATAATACGTATAATTTTTTAAATTAAAAACACTGTGCCTTAGTATTAAAATGTAAAATGGGTATGAAAATTGTTATTTTTATTACTATTAATAAGCCCAATATTATTTTAATAAACCCTATAATTATCCCCCACCTCCCAATGTATTCGTCTTATTCTATAGCAATTTAGTTTTCTGAAGATTTCTTTTCACACGTATGTGTACTGCGTATATATTTTTTAAAGGTAACTTCATTTCGTTTAGAATTGATCATGTATCTTTCCGCAGACATTCATAATCTCCTTTTTTAGAATTACTTTGCCAAAGAAACCATAATTATCAAAGTAGTCGTTTTTAAGGAAAATACCTTAAAACATGTTCTAAAAATTCACGATGTTCTAACTTTGCGACCTTACTGAAGGTCGCGTTTCACGCGACGCCCCGCAAGCGCGTTCACGAAGTGCAGTCATTCGCGCCCCGGCGACCATGCGTGAACGCCACATCTGCCTAGCTGATTCGCGCTGTCTGAGCACGATTGTTGATCTTCCAAGAAACTTTAGGTAATTTGTTATAAGTGTTACGTTTACAATATTGATGTTTTTGAAACTAAGATTGTGTGTGATTAGTATTAAAGTGTTTATTAAGATTGCCTTATAAAATGTGCAAACATGATTCATTGTTGGAGAGTTTGCAGAGGTGACATTGCTGCGGCTCTAAAACTGTCTCAAAACTTACCCTAATAGTGAATAACGTGAGAGTCGGCAAGTAATATTGCGTGCTGTGTATCGTATACGCGGTAATTTACTTCAGTTTTTTTTTTGTTTGTTAAGAGGTAAGTGTGGAACATGTGGAAAATCAGAGACAAATTTAATGATACAATTTAAAAATGAAACATTGCCGAGTCTGAGCGTGGGGCAGAATTCGAATTTATCATGAGCCGCCGCCACCCGACGGCGTTCACGCTTGCAGTATGGCCGAGCATTTAATAAGGTTGTGTCATTTTTATTTTTTATTATTTATAAGTATATTTTCAATGTTACATTTTTTAAAGTTACTTTGACAAAGTTGTTCTAAAAAAGAAGGAGATTCTGAATGTTTCCGAAAAGATACATAATCAATCCTGTATACAATAAACAGACGTTGACATATTATTTAATTCATTTCGACTTTCTTCTGTAAATTCTGTTATTGAACCTAAATCGTGAAAGTGTTAGAATATATTCCATAATTTTATGTCAGTAATTTATAAATAACTCTTATAATGTATATTAGTAAGTTTACTTAAAATATTCTTAATGGTATAAATATTTAAGTAATTTATTTATAATTTTCGAAATATTTTAATGCTAGATTTATATGCATAACGAGACGTACATTAATAACTAGAACCACAAATAACACACAAATACTAATTAATTTGCACTTATACATGAATAAAAAGTAGATGATATAATGCAACTCTTATTTTTACGTAAACGAACGATGAACAATTTTTGTGAATATTTTTATAAATTTCATGAATTTGCATTGTACATTATTGAAATGTTTTGATAAAAATCTTTGCCACATTTTGTGTTTTAAATAAAAACAGAAGAGTTAGTACTGCAAAGCGAGAAAACTAACAAATCTATTTCGATTTCTACAAACACTCACGCTTTAACGTATCCGATATTCATCCACCAAAATTGAATTTCAATTCCCTAAATTTAAGAATCATACATATATTGAATTGATATTCGCTTATGCAACCAAATGGCATGTTATCTAGATGAGGAAAACTTTTAATTTTGGGAAGCACATACACACACGTTAAAGCATTAACATTTGTAGAAATTGAATCGATTTGCCACTTGCATTGGTCTATAGGCCTCTTTAGAGCGTGGTAAAGTTAAAAATCCAAATGCTTTTAGGTGACCAGTGCCAACTTAATAGAACCTAATTCTAATTTCATTAAACAAAACAAACATTTTATTCGAACAATCAAACACAAATGATTAGTGTTCAAATCGCTTATTTAAGCAAGTCTTAAGTATGAGTTCTGTCCTCAACGTAAGTCAAGTCTGTTAATAATAATCACTTTCATACCATTTTTAACGTCAGGTTCTTAAAATTTTTGAAGTGTAACTTCTTTAAACACATTACAGTGATTTCGTGTCACAGTGAAACGTGTGAGTAACAAAGTCGGGTGACACGGTTGGGTCCGCTTATCTCTTTTGGCTCGACCTAGCGGGCCTACATGATCTATGCGTTCACACAAGTGATTGCAGCTGATCGCGATTATTTTAAATACGTGCGATTATTATTCATTGGAAAAATGGAATGAATTACATGTAAAATATATGCAATAAATGAAATATAGTGGTTAAAATATCGATTGTATCAATGATTTTTAATAATTAAGTGAATACAGTGCATCACAAGTCAACGGCATATTGATAGTTAAAATTTTTACGCAATACATTTTTTAATAAATCGATCCCAACTGATTTTGTTGCAGCTGACAATAGATTTGCTTTTGGATAGTGGCTTTCATTCATTTCAAATACAGAGTAACAACAAAAATTACCTTTTCTTTGCCCTCGTGGAAAAAAAAGGTTAATCGCAGTGACTTATTATTTTATAAACTCCACATCTCGTACAATATCGCACACAATACTAGGGTCACATTATTTATTTTCTTTAATAAGTGACATCTGTAGTTCAGTTGCTAAACTATAACAATTTCAGTAGCAACAAAGATCTTCAAGCTTTAAGTTAAAATGCCACTATATTTTAATTAGAATTTGTAATTATTTACAATTACTGGATACTGAGTTCATGATATTGTAAACGTATTGAAAGCAAGTTTAAAAACTTTGTTTTTTTTTTGCTTGTTTTTAGTTATGAGTGATTAAAAAATATTAAATTTAAAATTAAAATTGCGACTTTGAATCTGCTATACATAAATAAAAATTTCTCTTCGAAATATTTATATAATGTTGTCACAAATAAGAGTAATTTTAGTGGTATATTATTACTTTAAATAGAGGTTTTGAAAAACAAATCTTTCTATTAATTTATAAACATCAGTATACAATTTTCAATCTATTTAGTCTCATTCTGAAAACGTAAAGGAAAAAAAAACAGATAATTAAGTAAATAAACATATTTAGTTTTATTTATATTATTACTATAATAATTATAAAGACTAAAGAATAAAAAGTTACCGTAAATACAGATTGAGAATCACCGGACAGTTTCGAGCAGCGCATGTTACGAACAAAACAAGATAAGTCTAATGTAATATAATATTATATAATAATACATTTTGTGTATCTAACACTAAATATTGTTAAAATATTAAAAACATGAAGTTTTTAATCACTGTATTTTAATTTTATTTGATAAGCTTTACAATAATTAATAGCAATAAATAACATTTTTTAAATGAAGAGCTCGTAATCTCTTTTTAAGGTGAATTTTTCGAAGTGTATCAAATATTGATTTTGTATCTGAAACGTGTACATTTATTGATGTACATGGACTTTGTGGTGTAGGATCCACTGGACTAAACGGAACTGTATTTTTCTTCAAACTTTTCCGCCAGTTTTGCCTATCTTTATATCCTCAGATTGAAAGTGTTTCGAACAAATAGTAGATGTTGTAGATGGTAGCCATTCAGATTCACGTCTTTCGATTTGGACAAATTTGATCCAATCTCTCTCTCTCTGAGCGAAATATGTTTGGGAATCTAACAAAAAGAAATAAAATAGGAATAAATGAATATGGAATATTTGTTTTTAAATTGTTATAGAAAACAATTGCATTTGACATTTTAAAAATGTATAGAATATTTTTTAGACACATTCATGACTGATCTTATTTAAGTTTCATTTTTAATTTCAAGTACGAAAGATTAAAATGCACAAAAATACAAATACAATTATTCAAAACAATTAAAAATATATTTATAACCTTTCTTTCCAGAACTACAAGTCTGACGTTCCTGTGAAAAACGCAACGCTACTCTAAAACTTATATTTGTCACTTTCTTGCAAATACCATTACTAACGTAAACGAAAGAGACAATTATATCTAATTATGCATTACCTGTGCGACTATATCAATATTTTTAATGATAAAATTAATTTGATATAATTTCTCACTTAAAGAATGAAAATCCGACTTCTTTCTTCTTCGAATATATTTTACAATTTCTTAGAACGCAACCAGGCGTTTTAAGTAGTGATAGAACGACACAAGCACACAAATTTCTCAATATTTAAAGTCTATGTCAGATGTTATCTCCTTCCAAAGACAATGCAAGACTAAATAAGAAGAAGGAAATTTACCTCTTTAGTTAGACCATCTTTTCTGCGTAAGTGTGAACTCTATTATTTTAATCTCTCTGGTTAAGCGTGTATGACAGAGGCGAAATGTAAGAGATATCATCGTGATAAAAACAACCAACAAACATTATCCCTGGTCAATAATTAAATTGTGTTCTCATTTTGATTTTCATTATTAATAATAGTTGGTCAAGAAAAAAATCTTGTAACTATAATTTACTTTCTTTTAAATTTTTTTTACCGTAAACTCTATTCCTTCATTTCACGTCGAGTGTCCGATGCACACTGTTTTTTTTTATTATCTAATTACTTTTACTCAAAATTATTTTTTTATAACCTCTATTTCTTACTCACATTATACGTACTTTGTAATTTTGTAGGGATTTTTAGAGTACTAGAACTAATTCAAAATTATTTTACATAATTACTAAGCAAATGAATTATAACTTGCTTGACCATAGCTTATAGAACGACTAACAACTAATCTCTATGGTATTTGATATTGACATATGTAGTGACATAGTGGTAAGTATTTGTTTGTGAATTTTTATTGTTACCGTTCTGTCACCGTGTTGTCGCGTTTTCCGATAATTTTCGCCGGTGGCGTAATTTGTTATTGTTAAAATGTCGAATAAGAGGAGCAAGGAAATTGAAAATAACGATAGCGATAACGAGGAGGAACAGGAATCTGGAAGTGAAAAGGATTCAGATTTTGATTCTGATGGGAATTATATCGGCGACAAAGTAAGTGACTAATAAGAAAATAACCTATGAGGCGCACGTATATTTCAAGTCTTTTTATTTTGTATGCTTTTCCGATAAACAGTAATAATTTCTTAGTATAAGATAATTAATGTATAATCACTCCGTGTATTTTAGTATAATCTGTAAAGTGATATTGTGTTTAACTATTTAGGAACTACAAGCAGATTTTGAAGGGAGGAACCCCGAAGATTGTGACTTTCATGGTATAAAGCAATTACTCCGTCAGCTGTTTTTAAAGTCCCATGTGGATTTGGGAGAATTAGCACAGATAATTATTTGTGAGTAATAAATACTTTGTTAGTCTTATTTCATAAATACTCCATTGTTCAGGATGGATGAGTATGAAAATTTATAAAAAAATATGGCTCATTTTCAACATCGTTCTTGTTTATTAAATATATACACATATAATAAATAAATTTAGCAGTCATTCTTTTTCATGATTTGTGTGATAGATATTGAAAATGGATTAATTAAAAAAATATTACCAAATATTGTGAAAGTTTCACATGTTATATATATATATATATATATATATTAAACTGTGGTTTTAAAATTCTATTTTACCATAAAAGTTTATATATATTAAATATTTCATAAGTTTAACAGCCTTTCTTACACATACTTTTGAAGATTGACAAAGATAGTAGCTTTATTAATTTGTTTTTTATAGAGTATTGAGAATATATTCTAATTTCTTTCACCTTTCAAAGTTTTATTTGTAACACATTGCCTCAGAACTAATATATCATGTAATCGCCAAAATTATTTTGCTTTAATTGGATTTTGTGCTAAAATTATTAGTAGGTATATTCTGACTATGCTTTGTTTTATTATTGTATAACTTGCCTTCTTTTTACTGTTCAAAATTATATCTAAAGATGATTGGACTGTGGTCGCTATTTCACAAAGCTTATAAAATTGGAAGAGTACCATGTAATATTGTGTGACCTGAAAAGCAAACGTTAAACCCATTATTTCTTCGCCTTTTATTTAATGTTTCCTTAAAATATTTATCTTTCCCATTATTCAAATTTATATGTTGAATCTCACAACTGTCCACTAAACAGCTATAATATTTTAGATTACATTTTCTTCTTAAAATAATAGCTATAGCAAAAACGAACATATTTCGTAAGTTTTTAATTTTTACATTCAAATGAAATACACACTAAAACCTATTTTTTTTTTTGGATTGTGAATATATATTATCTGTAATATTAATGGAATTATTACTTATGGATATATGTCATATTTTGAATAATACATGATGGTTAAACTTTTATCAACTTTTCTAGCTCAAAACTATGTTGGCAGTGTAGTGAAACAGTGTCTAGATGATGGTATAGATGGTGACGATGATGACGATGATGATGATGATGGCAGTAACGGGGTTTTTGGAGTCACTACCATCATTAATATTACAAAGAGAAAAGTAAGTGGCCTCTAATATTTTAAAACTAGTTTTCTGTCCTGTGGTTTCGCCTGCGGAAGACTGTTGGTCATATAAAGTTTTATCACAATTCTACCATTTCACTCGCTCTCCAACTCTCCATGCATATATTTCAATAAGTCAAGTATTGTGATTAGAGGGTAGTCGTGATTAGTGTAGGCTTTTGGTTTTTCTGTTTTAAACATTGTTATTCATTCATATTATGACATCTCTATAAGGTTTTGACACTAGCAATTATTAATTGCTTTGTAACCTCTCACCAGAACTTTAAATGAGGATACCATTTTCTTATATTCAATTCAAATGGAATAAAACCTACACAAGGGGTGTTCACTATAAAGTGAGAGTGAGATACAAACTCTTTGAAAGCAAAAAAGGCTGGCTGGTAAAGCTGTAATATTGATTAGATTTTAAAAAAGAAAATGATTTGAATGTATTTTGCTTTTTAAAAAAACAGTCTGTCGTGGTGTGTTGTTGAAAATGGAAAAAATAAAATTGTATGTGATTATTCATACTCACAGATAGACTTCATATTCACAGATAAGTACTCTGTACTTGAAAACTTTTACAACAGAAGTAATTAATCAAGACTTACAGGATACTTTAGGGGCAAATGCACCACCATATGCCTATTGATGTGCTGAACTTAAATTTGGAAGAACACCCACAAAGTTGAACTTTGCTCAGGTTACCCAATAATGGTAGTGATTGAAGAAATGGCAGAAAAAGTCAAAAAATTGATTTAGCAGATTGATCTTTCACAGTACATTTTGTAGCTGAAGAAATAAAAATTTTGAGTGTGCATAGGATTTTACATGAATGTTTGGGGATGAAAAAGTTTCCACACACTGGGTCCCCTGAATGCTTACAGATGCACAAAAACAGACCGGACTGAATATTTTTCTAACTTATTTGGAACTGTTTTAACAAGATCCCAATAGTTTTTGGCTCGTATTGCAACCATGGATGAAATATGGCTACACCAATACAATCTAGAAATAAAATTACAATGGAGTTTCTAAACCAAACCAAACCATCATCAACTTCTAAGAGAAAATCAAACTGAGGTGGTTCTGTGAAACATCATCGCTCACTTTTTGGGATAGTAAAGGGTGGTCATGATATCATGATCTCTACTGTGGTCTACTATACTGGCTTTGTATACAGAACAAATAAAAGAATTGTTATCGAAATTCAGCAAAACGCTGACACAAACTAGTAAAATTGTTCTATCAAGATAATGCCTGGGCTCCAGTGGCGAGGGGTGAGAAAATATAAAGGAAGCCGAACCTTAAAATTGTCAACATTAAACATTATTAATAAAATATAACTATTACTTACCAAGCTCTGTAACGCCCTCTGGTATAATCGCGGAGATATTTCATTCGCCACTTTTGGCATACTTGAGTCAACGATAGAATACAAACGGAAGACTTCGAGCATGCATAAAAGCAGCTTTGAAAAAGCTAATGAAGTAGTTTCCTTTAGTCGAATTTATAGCAGCGCAGTGGATAAATGAATTAAATGAGATAAAAAGCTATTTAAATTCTAGTGGTAATCTACGATTTTTCTTGAAAATGAGCTAATACCAAGTCATAAAATTTGGCTTACTTTTGATTTGCAACAGTAAATGTTTTCTATAGATAACAACGCGAGATCTGAAAGCCTTTGTTCTGTCTGGCTATTCCTGAGGTACGTATGAATGCGTTTGAGAGCTGAAAAGATCGTCCGCGGCCGCAATTGTTATCGGAAGGGTTAAACAGATATTACTTAAGCTTAAAATTTGAGGAAATGTATCTTTAAGATATCTTTTGTAAATGCAAAATAACTCGTACATATCTAATCCTTTAAGCGAGGGAGACGAATATAATACTTTTAACTCATTTTTAATGCATTTATGTCAAAATTCGAGGAAATAATAAATTTAAATTATTTAGTTTATCCTCAGGAAATTACGTTCGAATAAATCATATTTCGACTTACTTAGTAAATCTAAAACGACAAATTGCTTAGTGAACTATATCTGGTTTGAATTTGATTTTTAACATTATCTACAATTTCGATGAAAATACGTTTATACTCGCGTTTTAAGTCTGATTCTGAGCTAAATAGACGTCGGCGTCTTCGTGGAGGCTCACTTATAAAAGTGACAATGTCGTAAATTTCGTCAAACTTATTAATGAAATTACTCTCAAACCAATTTAATAGCGATTGAACTTCGCGAATAACGACATCTATATCACTCTGTTTATTTTGTAGTAAAGCGAAAGTAATATCTGTTCTTGCAAATAATTCAGCTAAAGTATGCAAAAAGCAAAATTCCCATCTTCTAATTTCATTAACAAACTTTCTGATATGGCAATTGATTCAGAATCCCAATCCATCGGATTTTCTATAATTATATTAAATGTTTGTATTATGTCGGATCTACAGTTACAAATGACATTAATAATACGAGAATGATACTGCCATCGAGTTTCTCGACACCAGGCAAACGACGATCTGACATTAATTTTAAAAGACCCGCGTTTAGTAGATTTATTAAAAAATTATTATGCAATTGATGTGGCGAAAAATTGTTTTAACTCTGGAATATTTTCTAAAGATCGAGATAACACTAAGTTAAGTACGTGAGCATAGCAAGGAATAAAGACAGCCATTGGACATTGTAATTTAATTTTGTTTGTATGCCGCCCTGAGCACCGACATCACAGCGGCCCCATCATACGACTGACCGACTAATTTTTCTGTACAATTAAACTGATCTATGACCTCTCATATACTTTGCGATAACTGATCTGCTCCACGTTCTAAAGTAACATCGAAAAAACCTACAAATCTCTCTTCGATCCCCGTCTTAGTCAAATAGCGGACTATGACAGACATTTGCTCTTGATGGCTAATATCAGGTGTTTCGTCGGCTATAACCGACACGAATTTCGCAAAGTTAATTTCTGATTTAATTTCATCTCTAATGACCTGAGCTATGGACTTTATTAAATTGTTCTGAATATCGCTCGAGAGACCAGAGAACACAGAGTTCTGAGTTGAGGAACATTGCTCTAAATGCATGTCTAATACTGAATCATATGTTTTTAAAAACAACAAAGTTTCTATGTAATTACCGCGATTATCTGATGTTAATTTTTCGTCATGGCCGCGAAACGATAGCTCTTGCTTTCCTAATAAAATGATGGTGTCTATAAATCGTTTCATTAAATTACGGTTTCGTTCTACTTTTTTATTATATGCCTCGAAAGAGTTCCCTAAAGAAATTTAAATTCTATTAATGCCAAATTCGTGCAATGCTAAAGAACTACGAATATGTTTTTCAGTCTGTAAGTGTTTTTTCGAGGAATTAGTAAAATTATTTATATCTACAAATCCTGTACTACTCTAAACGCTACTTGATTTTGAAAATAATAAACAAGGAAAACAATACATTCTATTATGCTTACAACTGCCAGTCAACCAAGTAAATTTTTCGCAAAGTGAAACGTGGAAATGCTTACAAAAACCATCTTTACATTTATAATCTATTTTCATATTAGGTTTAGCACGATCTAACTCGATAATTTTCTATTTTTACTGAAACGTTAATTTTGAAAAGGAGTTTTCGCTTTGTAATAGAAAATCCGTAGTGCAGCATTCAATTGCTAAGAGTGCCATTATAAAATCGAAAATAGAAAAACACTTAACAATCAATTCGTCTTAAATACCACTACACTAACTTAGTGTCACTAACTCATATTATATAAATTCAATTACACTCACAACGCTTCTGTACTTAATTCGACACGGGAATGATACTATATGCAAAACCGTTTCTTATTCGGGTATAATCGGAAATCTCCGCTGATCGAAACGCATTATTATTTACATAATGATGTATAACACAAGAATCCGCAACTGAATATAACACCTAAGAGTTCACGTTAAAGGTGAAATTATGTTACACGAATTACAATTGCGTCATTTCGTTGTCAAAGCGAAACTCGCGATCAACCGAGTTACCAAGCTCCCGTTCGCCCGCGGCTTGCGACCCGTAGGCTCGCGGGCTGAGGCGTAGCCATAACGCTATAATACAACTGAATATGGAAGACTCAACATTTCACATTGATTACGACGATTGAGAACATTCTGAATTTGGTTGTCTAAATAACTCGATTGCTTTCGAGTTATTTGAAGTGTTTTTTATATAGGGCTTACGTTACTATTGTAAGAAGGCTGGATATTATTTACAATAATTATTGAAAATTAAAAATAATTTTAAGTGTCTGTATACTAAAAAGCAATAATTTATTTATTTATGAGTTATGCATATTAAATATTTTATGAAAGGGAAGCCGATAAGAATCGAGTTCTTAGAAGCCGTCGCCCCTACTGGGCTCACAGGTCCATGTGGCTATGGTTGCAATTCGGGATGTTGGCTTTGAAATACTTGAATATCTAGTGATTTTTATCTATTTCCAAGGTTTAAGGTGTATGAAAGGACAGATTCAAACATGATGAATCAGTAGTTGCTGCAGTACAGAAAGATTTAGGTGATCAGAATGCAGTTTCTTATCACCTAAATAAGGAATTTTAAGCTTAGAAAGAAGATATTCCTAGTGCATTATACTAAAAGGTGATTATGTCGAACAGTGAAATAACATTTGTTATAAGTTATTGACAACATACTCATTTTTACTTTTTGTTTAACACATTTCATATTCTGTTCCAAGCCAAGCTTTATCAATTGTGAGAACTGCTTTAAAACTCTTTAAATAATTTCGGAGATGTGGGTGGAAAACAAAAAAATTAAATTGTTGTTTTCTCTTATATTACCTTTCTTTTATCGTCACCTCTCTATTTTTTATTCATACTTTCATTGTTCAAACACACCAGGTTTTACTGTTTTGTTACATGTTTTGAAGAAACAATTTTTTAAATATCCTTTTATCAAAGTTTAAACAGAACAATAAACACATAGAGTATGGTCCGTGAAAATTATCCTTTGACATGTTATGGCTGATCCATAAAATATTTTAATTTACAGTTTGCAAAATGTGGTTCCTATGTCAAGCATATTAATAGTTCTATTTCTATAAAAAAGAGATTAAAATAATGTGACACTCAATTAATTTTCAATTTTGACCATTTAAGTATTTTTTATAATCTCATTGTTTTATCACTATTAAAATAGTGTTTTTCTTATTTTTATTTCAGGATGAAAAATGCATACAACAGATTCGTGAACTTCTAGTATCACTTGCAAATGACAATGCGGATGACAAGACTAAAGAGCTCATCAAGAAAATTCTAGAAGATGACTCTAACCATGTCGGCCTACTGATAAATGAAAGGTATGTCAATTATTCAAGATAATTATGAAAAATAAGTATGTTTCCACATAATTACTTTAGTTTAAAAAAAATTTGTAAATTAGCTATCACATAGCTTAACTATGATTTCCTAAAGTAGGCTCTGTAACAGCATTTGTAAACTCAAAAGAAGCATACTTTATCATTTATGCCACACCACTTTATCCAAGAGCTTAATTGCGCTAGAAAACTAGTAAATATTGATCAAGTGTACCCATGGATGTACAAAAAAGAGAAGATGCTCAGTCACATACTATGTCGATGGTCAGAAATGGCTCAAAGTGTACATTTTGTCTCGTTCTCACATTTTACGATATCAATTTGCTGTACCTGAGAAAAAGATTGGAAGGAACATTATTTATCATCTGACATTTCAACTGAAATGTCAGTCTTCTTAAACAAGATGTCAGTGGAGTGATTTAATATTATTTTAAATCTTTATTATCGTTTTTAGTTAAATGTAAGAAAAGAATCATGGTACAGTGGAATCTCAATAACTCGAACCTCATTAAGTTGAAATCCTCAGTAAGTCGAAAAAAATTGCCATTCCCTTCCGATGAACTCCTAAATATGCGGTATCTCGAATTATTTAGACTTTATAACTCAAACAAAATGTTATTTCCCTACGTAGTATTGATAATACATATTTATACTCTATAACTCGAATTTCAAAAAGGAGACTCCGTAAGTCGTAGTCGGTAAAAATATAATGACGTCTTACTTGGAATTCCCCGAAATAACAGCAATAAATTCCAAAATGAATGTTCTGTTCAGGGCTTCTACTTTATTGTTTTTGTCTTATGCAAGTGCAATGAATGAATACATTCGTGAAACTTTCTAAGTAACAGCTGTGAACATTATGTTTGTTCCTTGTCGACACAGTCATATATATCTCTAAATTCTTGATAAGTCGAAAATTCGTTAACTCGAATTTTTTTTTCATTTCCCTTGACATTCGAGTTATTGAAATTCCACTGTATATTTTTCTTTATAATAAAGCTTAATGTAGTTATCACCTATGATTAAAGTTAATATGAACCCTTAATTTATAATATTGGTGAAAATATACCTGAAAGAGCTTGAAAATCTGTAAGGTGTATAAAATATAGTAATGTAAAATGTTCTTATTATTTATATATTAAAATAAGGTAATGATTCATTAAATATTAACATATTTCTGATCAATATAATACTTGTACATAATTTGTTAAAAAACAAATTCAAGTATAATAAACATTTTTTTTTTTGGAATAGGTTTAATCTATTGTATGATTTACCTTTAGAGGTAATTTTAAGCTATGTACAGATATAAAAATAATGATAAATAAAATAATAAAAAAGGCGACTCCATTTATATCAGAATGGAGTATTTATTGTTAAGGGACCGAATAATGCAAGAAATATGAGACCGGTGTTGCTTGGGTCTATTTCTTTCAAGTCAGTTCACATCTCGGCTTTCGATGCTTCTTTAAATGAAGAAATTTAAAATACTCATTTTAAAACATGATTGAGCACCTATTATAAATATACTAAATTTTGCTTATTGATAATAAGAAACGCCATTTTTTTTATGCCTTTGTACATGTTATTTTTGCATTACTTAACTGAATACTTCGACATAATGAAAGGTGTGACAAAACTACACTGAATGCGATGAGTGCTATTTATTTACTGTGGCAGTTTTCGAGCATGGGACTGCATCTTCTCTTTTTTATAGGTCAATGAGTGTACCAGACAGAAGTAACTATTATATATATATATTTAGAATCTCAGTCTAAATCATATAAGTTAATTTAATTGAATTGTGAATACAAATGCAGGCATACATTCTCCTACATCTTAATAAGCTATCTGAAATTGAATTGAAACAATTAAATCACAAAGACTGACAAGCTGTCAGTCTTTGTGATTTAATTGTAATAGTTTGCTGTGTGTTGTATTATTTTAAGTAGACTTACCTACTTCTTAACAAAATAAACATTGCCAATAAATTATGTCATGTAATGGTCTTTGTAGGGTAGTATTTTTAAGATGGCCGTGTACTTTGCCCTGATTGCCTTGTTTAATTACTTAAATATACATTTCTGGAAGATTTATTTATGTGTTCGTTGTATATGTAATATATTATCATCGCATTAATGACAATGGTCATTAACAGCCTCAAATTTGCACTAGTTCAGCATGGAGGGCTAAAGGTCTCGGTCCGTCAATCTGAAATAAATCGATCATGTGACAGGTCTGCCTCGACAGTGGGATCATTAAAACTTAATATATGAATTGTTTTTTTTAAGAACACATATAACTTATGATTGTAAATATAGTATTGTTTAATAAAGCTCCAAATTAACAAGTAAAGGTTTTATTTAATTTTGTGGATTTGTTTTAAATTAAGACAGGTTGAATTGATTTGGTGTCTGCACTATTTTCGATTGATGCATTCTGTCTTAATAATGATAACATGCTATCTAATGTTTAAATTTTATTTTTTCAGAATTCTCAATATTCCTGCTGCTATAAGTGTTCCACTTTTTTCATCTCTCGAATCTGAATTAGGAAAAGCAATTCAGAAGAATATGCCATACAATTTCCAATATATAGTATGGATCTGCAAAACGTACAATACTGGAGGTTAGCATTGTCAGTTTTCATAATTTTAAAGTTTGTAAATAATCAACATTTGGAGAAACTAAGCCATGTAGTGAGTGTGGTAATAAAGCCAGTATAGTATATGTTAGTATTGAGCCAGAATTCTCTTCAAGACTCATGATAAAATGAAACATTCACTAACACTATTAATAAACACAACTTTGCATGACCAAAAACGAAAAGTAGTGGATCCATTGTGACACATAAATCCCTCGTTCCACTAATTTATGTACTGATAGCAAGAGTTTTGCATTTGCAGTAAACAACTTCAGTTTACATTTTGTATATACAAAAATATTCTAAAACAAAAAGATCTATATCTGTCATAATTAATAAATTACTAATCATATTCAGTTAATGCTAAAATGAAATGGTGCTGATATAATAAAATTGTCAGTAAGAGATTTAATTTAATTGTACATAATAAGTTGAAATAATTATACAAAATCTCTGTAAATTTGAAAATAATCATGAAAAGTGATTCTATTCAGCCGCATCAATTTAATTGGTCTAAATTCGACCTGTCTAATTGATTGCTCTCTGTGGACGAATCCGGAAATTGCAAGAAATTGTATAAGAATGTAGCTGCATGCTGCATTCAGCCTGCGCGCCTATAATGCACTGCACTACCAGAGTGCTGTCTACTATAGTACATTAGCATATATGTCGGCATATCGGAAGCGAAGCTCTACACCTTTATAGACACCTAGCGTTCATAGATATTATTTCCATGACCTAAGTTGGCAAGGCCCCGCTCCTGCGAATAGTCAGCCGATCAGTAAAACTAAAAACGGGCCGTTAAGCGTTCCATACGCGTGCGCCCGATCCGTTACATTTTCTAGTCTTTCGAACATGTTTTTACAATAGCTCTTAAAGTGTACCATATGTTAACTGCAGTATCAGCTCAAAGTATTATTTGGTTATTGATGAGTGACTCAGATAAAGTGAATTTGACCTATTTGAATTATACAATTTTTACCTTTAACTATTAACAAATGTCATACTGTTTTTCTGTCTTGGCTGTGACATCAATTTATTATATTATTACATTTACTACATTATTACATGCCACATGACTACATAGACTAAGAACAATGGGTCAAGATTAGTTTCCGAAATTAACTCCTGGCACACATGTTTGTCTACACAACGTAAAATAAAATCTTTTCAAAATCGTAACAAGTATAGTCACCTTTAACAATAAAATTTATAATGGGATAAAGCATTGACTATTTAACTGTAAATTCATTTTGGTAAACAGTTTTAATTCTTATTCTGTAACAATTTCAGAAGGTTCCGATATTTTGTATGCCAATCAAGAGGAGCGCCCTCTAGTGGACGAAGCCTTAGCGAGCTTTGATTTAGATGTCTCCCAAGAAATGGATTTCTCACAGTGGGATTACGAAGGAGGTGCCATGACTCCCAGTAGAAAGGTAGAATAAATAATTCATAAAGTTTCTAGTTAGATGAAAAGTATTTTTAGGTAATCAATGATTTTACACCAGTGTTAACCTCGAATCTTTTTACATTTAATTGTACTTTTTTTTTAATGTATAAGATTAAGTATGGGCTGTCCGATGAGTAAACATTAATTTAATATATTTTATAAGCAGAACAAGTTGTACTAATTTGGCCTTTATTCATTTTAAACCTATATTTATCAAAAATAACTTATTTCCATTGTGACTTATTTTCATTTCGCTCTAGAAACTCCCAGTTTTTGAGAGTTTTGAGATAGAACACTGTAATTGCAATTCTAGATTTTTGAGCTACTATATGTTGTTGTGATTTCTGAGCAAATTGATATTTTTTTGCTTATTTGATGCTTATATAATTTTTTACTAAGTAAAACCTTTCAATTCCCATAAGTTTGGGATACATTAGGAGCATTTGAATTTTTCAGTATTAATTTGATGTTTTGTGACAGTAAATATTCTTTAATTTTAATAATAATATAAATTCATACTTACTTCCCAGGATAGGCAGAAACTATAGATTTCAACATGATAGGCCAGAATATGACACTACTGTGCTGTTATATTTATCAATAAAGGGGAATTAATCTTTTCTTAATGCGCTTATTAAGGTATTTTTCAGACTTCATTAAATCTCCAGACACAAATTCATCAAAAATATTTTTTGCATCCCTAACCTGAAAAAATCTGCTTTGGTAATGACTCAATCTTCATACTTTTAACATCTTGATGATTAGATGCATGAGAATATATTGATGATTTGATGGAGTTAAGTCATTGTAATCAGGACCAGAAAATTATTGAATGCTCACTCAGATAAAATACTGGAAAATAAAGTTCATGAAATTAAATGATATATTTTCTAAAATTTTATATTTTTTTCACAGGTTTTAATTTTAGAAGCGAAGAAATTCAGTCATCTCATTAGACTTCTAAAGGATGAAGTTGAGCAGCAGACTTAAGGTGAAAAAAGAAGATTAATTATATCAAATATAGTCACCACATTTGTAACATTGTGGTAAACATTGCCATTTAAGATACATTTATTATATTTATGCAGAATAAAGACTACTCTTATAAAACAAGTTTTATTTGTACGTTAATGATGTACAAAAAACTATTTTATTTTATTCATTAATTTACAGTAACATTCCTATTTTTGGCAGAATCATTATATTCCATACCATCTTAAAGGACCTCTATTGTCACATGGTCAGCTCCGTAAATGCCAAATTTTCTCTATACAGATAAAAACTTACAACCATAGATAATTTAACTTTTTTTTTACATTCGTCCCAGTGGCATGGCATCTACGGCACTTTTATACTATTTCTCAGGTTCATGTATCATCATACATACATCTCTCACAAACCTAGGGTTGGTAGGAAGGGTTATATTACATTAATTTTACTTTGTTCTATTTTTTTTTAATAACCCTTTTACTTTCACTTCTATTACATAATGCTTATTTTATTCATAAGTACTTTTTCACATTTATTATATCTACTTTATTCTTTTTAACTTATACCTATATTAATATCCATACATATTTTCTTATGCATTATTATCTTACCATTTATTAATCAGTGTACACGCCTACTACCCTAGGCGTGTACACTTCTATTATATTTCATATCGCGATTCCATTTATTTCTTTCCTATACGAGTACACCTTTACTACATTTCATTATTACATTTCCATTTATTTCCATTTCACATTTATCATTTCGTAAATATTTTTATTTAACTTTCCGTGACGTCCTACAACCATGCTGCAGAATTTTAAGAATTTTTATCCTTTACCTATATTTTCCATAATCTCCGGTAAGTGCCGCCCCGGAACTTGGACGTCAATCTCCGCTTCCAGTCATATACGTTGCCGAAGGAACATATCGCATTCCTCCACATCTTTCATTTTGCCGGAGTCACGAGCGCAGTAGGATGAGTCCCGTAGCCTAAGCCCGAACAAGTACTGCGCTAACTTACAGTGGCCCGTTAAGGCTTACGCTATCTGGGACGCCATCCTATTTGTCGGAGGATACTACGCTTTTTCCACCTGCGGAAAGAAGCATTTGGTGATCTCACCTGTGCTTCCCTCGGCGCACGGTTGCTGTCATTCTTCCATGCTGGCCGCCGTATTCCCATTTTTCGCGTGCGACAGCGAAAACTTGTAGTTCGCTGCCGTCTTGAGGGCGGCCCGCCTGGCGAGGTCGTCTGCAAGCTCGTTTCCCACGATTCCGGCATGTGCTCTAACCCAAAATAGGCACACAACCTTGCCTTCCGCAACAATCTCGATGATGTCGGGCTTAGCTACATGAGTCAGAAGGTGATAGGTTTTCCGACTGGTCAATACCTCTAGAGAGAAGACCTGAAGTCGCTGAATATATTGACTAGCCCGTCCTTACCATTTCTCACCCTACATATAGCTCTGCAGCGCGAGTATTTCTGGGAGGTAATATAGGGCAGTTATAGGCGAGCAGCTGGGTTTTCAACGCCGGCCACTACGCGTTATCGAAGGCGCCCTCTATGTCCAATAACACCATTAAGATGATCTTTTTGAGATTTAACTCTGATAGGTATGTTATTAGATCATAGCGTCTTCCGTCCCATGCTGCGACGTGAAGCCATGCTGCGTCGCCTGCAGCTTTAGTATAAAGTGTCATTCGAGGCGCCCGACCAGCATTCTTTCTAGTTTTGCCCAGAACATGGAGCAAGCCTATGGGCCGGTAAGACTGAACAGGTACAATCATCTTCGCCCGGCTTCGGAATTACCTTAATGGCAACCACCTTCCTGGCTCGGGAAAAATATCCTAGCTTGAGGCATTTGTTCGCCATGGCTAAGAACAATCCTAGTTCCCGGAAGATCGCCGCACGGTATGTGTCTGTCGTGAATCCATCAATGACCGGAGTCTTACGAGGATGGAATACTTAAAAAGCATTCTGAACTTCAGCCCCGGTAAAAGGTGGATCCACCCCGGGTATATCCCCGAAGTTATAGGTGGCTCATCATCCCCGTCAGTTCGTCTCCTAACTGCTGTGTGATGTAGGTCGTCAGTATTGACTCGGTCATCAGGGAAAAAGGTTTCGGCCAGGAGGGTCGCCGACTCGTCCAGACTCGTCCCAAGTCGATTTGAAGTAGGACATCCTCCCGCTTTTTCTTCGTTTTTCTGATAATCCTGTAGATGCCGTTCCACAGGCTCCCTGTTTTGTGCTGAGCAAAATCGCTTCTAACTTGCAGACTGCGCCTCTACAGCTGTTCTTTCGTGAACCTCTTTGGCTTGGACATACGCGACCACGTACTCTGGTCTACTGGGGGCCGTGTTTCGGATGCGCGGATTCTTGGTGCGTGCATACTATTTCAACCCCTCTTAACTCGGGACTCTGCCAGGGAAGTTTCAGTCTACGCTTCGAGTTTTTAGGCGGACTGGTAGCGTCGCACGCTTGTCGGATGCACTCGGTGTAGGTCTCTACAATCCCGTCGAGTTGGTCGTACGAGCCCACAAATTTCACCATCTCGACGGTCAGAGCCCGCTCAATAAAACAGCATCCATTGCTGCCCCGAATTCGGACCATCGAGCTTTTGCAGTGTTGTAGACCCGTGTACCAGAGGGAAGCCGAGAGCTGCATTGTCACCCTATTCACACAGCAAACGTGACTGCGTTATGATCCGAGCATGTTAAATCTCGGACCACTTGCCATTCCTCAACTCTATCTAGTAGAGCAGAGCTGCACGCGGTCACATCCACCACGCTCTTGAAAAAACGGTTCTTCCCATACACCTCAAACGTCAGCGTATTGCCCTCGTTTAAGATTGCAGCTCCTCAGCATCGAAGAAATCGCAAAGATCAACACCACGTGCATCGCGTTCGCTGCTCCACCACACGCTCCACACGTTGACGTCGCCCCCCAGGATTATTTTGTCCGTCCTGAGTTTTGAGCAGACATACCGCACGCGATTGAGTTACGGGCCGATGGGCTTGTCCTCTTCAAAGTATACCGACAACGCCAATCCTGCTGTTTCTGTGTTTCTGGCGTTTATCACGGTAGCTGTGACGTTTTCGTTGATGAGGATCTGATCCTCCTCGTTGTGCACGCCATTATCTACGATTGTAATGGCGGCTTTGATGGGTCTTCGCGGAACCGCCTTTTGAACGACCCGGAATCCTGGGTATCGTTGCTGCTCGCCAATGTTCCCAATATAGGGCTCCTGGACTAGAGCTACAGTGATTTTCCTCTTTCAGCCTCAACGAGCAGCTCAGATGTAGCGAGTTTGCTTCGTTGCAAGTTGGACTGAATGAACCGCAGGAAAAAGTGGTCAGTGCATTCTTCCTTGGACGAACCCCCGGCCATTTGGGTGCGGTGATGGGATTCCAAGGCGTCGGTGGCTAGCAATAGGCCACCTTGGACCGAGCTATCTTGTCCCACTTGTGACGGACACCACTCCGAGTTAAACGCTCCATGCGCAGTGTCCTCACAACCGGCTCTAATACAGAATGCATTTGGGGATCACTTCAAAACAAAATATCAAAGTATGTAAAGAATAAAATAAAAAGTGTATAAAAATTAAGACTAAACAAAATAAATTAAAACAATCCAAAAAATAATAACGTTCTTGTATGAACTCCCACAATCAGTCTAAAGAGTTACAAGCCAATAGCTTTCTAAGTTCGCAATTCTAATGATTTAAATTTCACAATTGTTAGTAAATAATTTAAATCCACAATATTCAAATTAAAATTCACAGTAATTACAAATAAAAATAAATTCAATGTCAAGGATTTGTAAAACAAATTCAAAATTATGTCAAAATATATACAGTTAAAGATTAAAAATTAGTAACATGAATATTATTAAAATTAAAATCAAATAAAATTATAATAAATTTAAATTACAATTACAATAAAATCAAAAACAAACAATGTCAAATTAATATCTAGGATTTACAATGTGCACAACCAGTGTGGGAGTCCTGCGCAGCACCCAACGGGTAAAGACTGATAACTCGGAAGGAGGCCTCTGAAAATTCCGGGACCAATAGCCAGCGATCGGGAATGACGCATTCCACCCGATAATCCGGTTTGCCAAAATCTGTCAAAAATTTTTTGGGAGTAGAAATTTTTGCCGAAATTTTAAAATCGTGATATCTCTGCTGGAGATATCGCGAAAATAAGAAAATTTTGGCCTCTCGTCACGAGAAACGATTTGTGGGGTAGGCTACCGATAGAGTCGACTCACGATGTCCCTCCACCACTTTTTTTCAAAACTGAAAAATTCTTTAAACTTTCTCCCGATCGCTGTTCTAACTTCGGGACGAGTACCAAGGGTCCTCCGACCCCCCCCCCCCGCCCCCCGAGTTACAGGCCAAAACAAAATCGGCCTAAAACAATCCAGAGATCACTTTACCTTTTTAACTTTACTATGACCTTCGCAGTCGATCTACTCAGAGGACCAAAATATGTCCCTAACTACTTTTTGAGAAAAAAAATTTTACAGAAATACATTTTGAAGTTAACTAACCTTCTACACAAAACTTTGTGTAGAAAATTTTCAAATCGCGATATCGCAAACGGTGCGATATATCGCAAAAATAATTAAAAATTCTTACTTCATCACTTATGTGAAGTGGTTCTGGGGGTTCTAAGCTCTAGGAACTCAGTCTCCTCACTACTTATATTTAAAATTTAATTTTTTTTTACATATTTACCTCAGAACAATGAAATCTAAATAAATAATCTAAAAAATTGTAAAATAATAAAATAAATAATTGTTAAAAATAATCAACAAATATAAAAATGTCGGAATGTATAATTAACAACACAATTGCAAAACTGTAGAATAATTAAAACTAAAATGTATTAAAATTTTTCCTTTAGTGTCCAAAAAAAAATGTAGTTCTGCCCGCCGAAGCGCAATTGAAATCCTGCCTCAGATATGATGAGTGAAAGCGGCCAATCTCTCCACAACGAGACAATCCCCAAGGTAATTTTTCGACTACCCTCACAATCGGTATTTTGTATGAATCTCTGTACCTTTTTATCGTGGTGGGCAACGCGGTCGGTGGTACTCTCATCCCGCTGCGACCTCGGGAACAGGGACCACGTGACCACGTCGTTTCTTTTCTTTCGCCGTATTCTCTGGAACGGGCCACGAGACAAGTCCCAAAGTCGACGGGTCGATGCATCCCGTTAACATGCTTCTGGCGACGAGTCAAAAACGGAAACTCGTCGATAGCTTTCTGGAGTTAGCGGCACTTTCACTTGCCTCAAAATTTTATTATGCTATAAAATATTGATTTATGGACCGATTTCACTAAATTTTTTTGCGTTATATACAACTTTGAAACGCGCTTCCAACGGTGTATCACACACTGCAATCCGTCAAGTTTGATTATTTACGCCGATATTATCGTGCGGAGCTCGCGTTTTTGATGCGTTCGGCGCGGCGATCGGTTTGTAACTTCTAGAAGTTACACCTTTTGGCAATTGTGCGTCCACGTTCTACGTTTTACGTTGACTAATACTTTAACATTATTCTCATACTAGTGAAACAGTGAAGTCTGTGTTGCGGAAATCGGCAAAACAAGAGTAGAGGATATTGGTTTATATTTAAGTACTTTTTATCCTGAAAATACAGGATTCCTGCATGAAGATCGAAGAACATTTACTTGAAAATGGAATAACTATCGCTATTGAATCAAGGTGGTGAAAGTAAAAGGTGAAAATGGTGTAAGAATTCATTATATGTCCACACGCGCTCAATATTGGCAGAATGCCTTCTAACAACAAATATTTGCAATAGGTTTTAGGGTTCCCTGAGATAACTAAGAACTTTTATATTTTAATCGATTTCAGTACGTGAATTAAATTTAAAATTCAATATTAAAGTAAAGGTAGCTAAGAACCAATGGAAGGATACACAATACGTCTTAGGCATCCGTAAGAGCAAATCTTCATCTGTCTGTCTGTGTCCTTTTGTAACTTGAAAACGGTTTAAGCGATTTTGGTAAAATTTGAGATACACTAAAAACATGCAGTTGCACAAACGACAGGCTATATAAGATTTCAATAAAATTTCTTTTGCTTGTCCGAGCCAATGTCTGAGTGTATGTATCCTCTTATAATTAAAGGAACGCTTAGGCGCTCCTAATGAAAAGCTTGCACTTACGTAATTGGTAGTATATGGTATGATGTCGATAATGTGTCGCTTTGTTTGTTTGTCATGATTTGAATCCAATCTGCAAAAAGTTTGCTATAAAATAGACTATTTCTGTAGGTGGGTTTTGTTCGTTTTTTTTGCGTGCCTAAGCCATTCATCCTATTAATATGAAACAGGTAAAATGTAATAACCTTTAACAGAGTGTTTGTATCTGACGTTGTTTACATTGTTTACGTATTTTGTGTTATTACCATTGAACGGAACTACTGAACCGATTTTAAAACCTCCTTCATCTATAAGAAGCTCCATGAGTAAAATGGACAATTAACATTTCCCCTTGGCTTCATCTTTATATTTGTGCCATTACAGATTCTAAAGTCTTCCGCTTACATCTATATTACTTCGATCATTGTAGCCTATATTTTATTCTGTCAATAAGATTCGCAATGTACTTAGATCAACACCTTAGTCAGAATCAAAATCAGGACCGCGATAGGAATTGAAAGTGAAACAAATCGGCATCGAGAGCAAGGCCGGAATCGGTAACGCCATCTCGATTGAGAGCGCCATCGGTCGATCAGAGTCGTGCACAAAGATTTCAGACATAGCTAAGAAACTTACCAGTTTTAGTATTGTTTCGGGCGGTGTTCCACCGACGGTGGCTACCTATTCTATCTAAGTCTGACTTTAAGAAATTCTTCTGGAAAATTCATACAGTAGAAAGAAAAGTTTTCACAAGCAAGGAGGTGAATAAACTACGAGTCTAAAACTTTTTTAGCAATTACGATACTACGATCAAAACGTCTCTAATCTTACAAAATACGCGCCTGTAATACTGTTGAATATTATTAATACCGCTTTTTCTTTTAGGTTGATGGCAATTGAATTTTAAAGCAGAGTTATAGTTGATATAGTAATTTAATTCTGCACAGTTCCCCGAAAGTTTCAAACTTATTAAAATTATCCGGACACGATAAATAATGTCACTAGTCTTTTTTTTGTAATATTTTATACTAAATACCTGTAAAGGTTTCCATTGAATTCTACATTCCGCAGCGCCATTTTGTTTGACATGCGTCAGTGTGTCGCTGACTGCGAGAGGGTGAAGTTATGTTGCTCAAAACACCGTCACATATGCGCGTGCACATGTCATCATTTTACAATTTTGCTAGTTAAGACCCAAGTATATTAAGCACTTTCGAAATCTAGCAAATAGCTAACCAGAGGAGATTCTCAATCACAAATTCATAATCATTTGCACATTTAACACACAATGCCATGTCATTGAGCATTGAAAGATCGCGTCCTTGAGCACCATCACGTTGATGTGGCTGTAGACGTAGTTATTGAGTCGCCATATTTGAATTTACTCACAAATGTCATTAGTCCATCACCGATATAAGTTTAAAGTACAGAAACGGATTTTGTAACTACGCTGATCGCCCCTCCGTCGAACTAGCGACTGATGATGAGCCTTGTTGTTTTGACCTACATACGGCTTTTTGGGGCACAAATTTGCTTGCGCCAAGGTACTATAGGACTGCTCGAGAAATTCTCAAGAAGGAATTCCCTAGCTATATCAGCTATAATTGTCGATATGTTTTGTTTGCCACTATCTATAGTAAATGGAATAGATATCCAAATATGATGTAAAAGGGCAAAGGGATGCTATTAATCCAGAAAAAATAACGACCAGAAACGGCAGAATAGCCTCAACATCTTTTGTTCAAAGATCTTTTCAAGATTTGCTTGATGAGATTTGTTCTTACTTCTATGAAGAAGTTCTAAATCCATAAGTGCTAGAACAGTAATTCTTTCTCGTGCGGATAATTTATGAAACAAAATAAAAGCGAACTTTTGCAAACTTCAGGTTACGGATTTCAAATTGCTTGTCGACAATGTTTATTAATAATGTATTGACGTCACGTAATCGCCTTAAATGTGACTATTAGTTGCATTAATAAAAGTTATATTACGCAGGATTGAACATTAATCTTAACTATATACACATGTATATAATAAGGTACAGAACAAGCAATACGCTGAGGAATATGCTCTTTTCTTTAAGGTGTCCTTGTCGTACTTCTTTCAGAATGCCACTGATGGTATATCATTTATCAATATCATATAGATATTGACAATTTGTATTAGCGCATCTTAGGTCTTTTTCTTGATGACGTTAATCGGTTTCGTCATGACAAAATCAACAACCAACATTAGGTGCTGTGTTGTGAAAGGCTCCCCCGACACTCTTTTTCAGTCTCTATAAATGAGTTTAGTTTAGAGCGGTCCGCGCTGATGTGATCAAT
Source organism: Eumeta japonica (assembly GCA_005406025.1). NCBI lineage: Eukaryota > Metazoa > Arthropoda > Insecta > Lepidoptera > Psychidae > Eumeta > Eumeta japonica. Next base: position 197,678 of record BGZK01000578.1, read on the forward strand.
TCATATGGTTATTCCACCACTATTGTACATAATCTTATGTTTATTTCTGAAGTTTCCACTTCCATTTATCAAGAGCATGTTAAAGGAGCAAACGACCCTCTGAGCCACCTAATGAAAGGCGATTACCGTCACCCATAGACACTCACAATCCCTATTAGTGCGTCGCCGGCTTTTTCTAAATCTAATGTTCCTTCTAAATCTAAGTTTTATTCTAAATCTAATTTTCTGCCACTATTGGCAGAAAATTGTGCATGAAGCGTTCAGTAGTGGAACACAAGTCACGAAAACAGAGACGATCGTATTTTGGCGAACGGGACGATGACAGAATTCAGTGATAGGTATTAGATTGACCAGCTTTTGGAGCTGTCCGTAGTATGTATATGCGAAAATTGAATTTTGCACAAAATCTGCGGGCCTAGCATGACACCCTAGACAAGAGCATCTCTATAAGACAATCCCTTTCATTCGTTATGTGAAAGTAGTAGCGCGAGTAGGACAGTTTTATAGAAAGACACTTCTCTAGGGCGTCGTGTTTGGCCCGTTGGTCGCGGGTCGCTGACAATTCGAAACGCTCTACGTTGGACGTGGCCGAGAAGCAAGAGTTGATACTGAAGTGCCTCAGGTGATAACAGTATTCTAGGTGTGATCGTACCTATCTATCATACATCTATACATATAATTAAATCGTAAATGAACAGTGGCTGTCGATTAAATGTTATTTCAAAAATACAATTTATACATGATGTATTTGCCACCGAGGCCTAAAAATATTTTTTGAATTGTTTTGAATTGTCTGCGCTTGTGCAAGCTAATCCCAAAAACTGCTAAATTGGTTTGAAAGCGTTTTCACTAAAGTACACTGAGCCTCCCGTGACATTTAATGTTTATTTGATTCCAAACGGTTCACAAAAAAAAGCTATCTCAATCTTTATACAATTGTTTTTTGTATTTATTAGTATGACTGGAATGAAATATAGATTGAAAAAAATAAATAAAATAATTTATAAAGACTATTCTGTACTGTAAATATATCTGTAAATATTCTTATTTGGTAACTATGATTTTTATAGTTATAAAAAAAACTTTACATGTAACATTCGTTTCTTTTATTGTTCGATTAAAATCCTGTATTTAAAACCTCGCTTATGGTTAGCTATAATATACCATAAATTTTATTTTGGTTGTAGGATTTGCCACGGCTTCATTCAAATCGGAACCGTGACCGATAGCGGAATCTAAATCGTAAGCGAGACGGAGAGCAGAATCGAGATTCGAGACCGGAAGGAACCGAAATCGAGAACGGGACCAAGGTCCGAATCGAGTGTGGGACTAGAATTAAAATTAATTGGGCGACTGGAATCGGAATGAGAGACAGTGCCAAATCAAATATGAGAACGGGGCAAAGATCTAGTGCGGAACTAGAATCGGAATGTACTTTAATGAAGACCTGATTCGGAATCAAAAACGGGACCGCAACCGAAATCGAGAGAAGGATCTGGATCAGAATTTGGCTGGTAGATTAATCAACTGGCACTCCTCTAAATGAGCCAGAAACTGACCGTTAGCTGGCCGGAGAGACCTGACGTTAGATAAGCTTAATATTTTTTAAAGATCGAGAAGGCAGATTTGTATCTCGTTTTGAGTAGGTCGGCTTTAATAATGTTATACTGTTAAAATTATCGACTACTAAAGGCTAGTCAAATGTTTTCTGATTATGAATTTCCAAAGAAATAAAGCTTATTTAAATTCCGGCCTATTTTGCGGTCACCCAAATGTCTAACCCAATCAGGCCAAGTGTACATAATAATATCTTTAGTGATGTAGTGTTGCAAGGTCGTTAGTCTAATATTAGATTCAAATAAGCAGTATATCCATTTTGGAATTGATAGAATAGACACAATTTTTTCAAATAAATTAGCTTTTTATTAAACATTTTTTTCAAACTTTAAGATATTTTTATTCAATCACCTGTTAAGATTTACCGTTACCACACGATAAGTAGATTTCACAGAAATATCTGAAAAATTTAAAATTGTACTCAAGTACAGTCATATACGATACAATGTGATGATGTTATTAAATGTAGGTAAAATGTTTATTTTGAGTTGTGTCACTATAGGATCAACTTCTGTTTATTTCCTTTTCTAAGTTTTACTTCGCTCAAACTACGAGTCATAAGGATTGTGTGAGTATATGGCTTAAGAGTGAGGTGATAAATACCTGATGTGATTTCGTAGACTTCAGAACTTATAGACATATTTTTATCTTACGCAAATTAGTCACTTAGAAATAATTATACATAAAAAATAGCAATATCAATTTTAATTTTTCACAAAAAAAAAGCAATATGGATAAATATCACATATTTTTCTAATTGTAACAGTCAACTGACGCTTCAGTGTTACCAGCGCTTAGCGGTTTATTGCCCCGAACGTGGCGTCTATTAATAGAGTGTAGTGTAGTTTCATCGAAAAACATTCACATAACTTCCAAAACATAGCAGTTTATTCATATTTCTGTCATATCCACCTTTCCTACCGGCCCCGTCACCGGCCTTCTTTACATTATGGTCACGTCGAAGGCGGTCATGTGTGACGGCTCAGATCGACTTTTTTAATACCATAATCCCGTTTTGAATTCATAAAATTTCCGCCGGACGACGCCGCCGGCATAAATGATTTTAATGAACGTCTCTTTTTTTGATTCATATTCAACCGCCGCCCGATTCTTTGATGGATCGCCTGAAACGATTAGGGGCTGAAACTTGTGAGACACAGCTGCAGGATTTTTAGAGTGCAACCTCATTATGGTAATTTAAATTAAAAATGTGTATTTTTAAAATTATAAGAGTACATTTATTTTTATTCAATCCGATCCATCTATTTGCTATTGTGTCTTGCGTTCTGTCGGCATTACATAAAATATTATATATCTTTCGTGTTGCATATTTTTTAGTTTCGAATTTTTTTCCTTCTATAATATGCACTAGAAAAAAAATAGAATTTGGAAAATAAAGCTGTCGATATTTCTTTATTTCTTTTTAATCGTTATCGACATACGTGTTTATTATTATTTAATTAAAAAGTTAATTTATAGCATGAATTAATTGTTATTTGTAATGGAATGTCCATTAAGCGTGTTCATCGGCAAACGTACTAATTCCAGTCGTGCATCCGTATTTCTGTTATCTGCTCCGCTTTAAAAAAAATATTTTGAACTGTATAAACTATTATTATAATATTATTATATTTGAAAGTTTAAAAAACAATTTGCATCAAAATTAACATTTTTTTAAATATTGTGTATAATTCGTTAATACTTTTTGAATCTTCCTTTACGATATTAAAATGAATCTAAAGTGTGCGCATGTATGAAAGTGCTTTGTTTTGAATTTTTTAAAACTTACTGACATATATTCCGAAGTTGCTCTGAGAGAAAGCACATCAACACTGATATTTACAAAATACTTTTATTATTATTGACTAATTATTATAAACTATTATATATATTATTATTATAAATTATTATTATTAGTATACGAATTAACCGATCGAGACGTAGTTTGCAATATTCGCGAGGGGTTCACTAAACTTAGACTTCATGATACCCTGGAATAGTTACGCAAGGAAGATTTTGAGAAAACTCAGAAATAAGGATTTAGTAAAAACATATTTTTGGAACAATAGACTACTCTCCCGATATATACTAAAATCTAATAAGTTCTTTTCCCCAAACAGGTGCATGGATTGCCGCAAACTCCATAAAAATCGATTGATTTGCATAATAGATGTTTTTGGAGATTTTTTTAGTGTTTTTTACACTATTTTGTAAATTGATTTACGCATGAATTCCAAAATGTATCCAGTAGTTCTTTTCCAAAAACAACGTTAATCGTTGGCTAATTGCATCTATCCTTCATATGACGAAGAGTTTAAAATGCATAACGCACACCCGCAGGCCTGTACTCATGGGTCTCCCCACGTCACGTGGGTCATATGGCTGAAACCCATTAAATCATCCCTCTGAAGAAATGGCTGCATCGACTATGCTGTTATCCCGAGGGTTGGGGCAGTTTCACCGAATCGTGGCCGGAGAGCAAGCCGGGGTACTGACGGTGAATAACTTGCCCTATGGGCAATTTCTTAAGGGGATCACCTCGGCATAGGGCGTCATTGATACACCGACACTGGTTGGGTCCGTAAGCATGTCTAAGCGTGAGAGCGCCCCTGTAAGTAATAGAGGATGATCTGTTTCGACCTCAGTCATTATGGGGATTCTGTTTCTAATGTTACAGCATTAGAAACAGAATCGTTTACTTCAATAAGCCTTTCGATCTAGGCTGTAAAAGCGCCAGGCGGATCTGTTACACTACATTCAGTGGCCTGTGAACTATAAGATAAGGGTCTGCAAGTGCAAACACCACGTAAATAACATTTTCACGAAGTAAAAAGATACGTCAATATCCATAAATCTATGTGGTATTTTACGATATTCATTGTTCACGTAACTTCTAATATAAAATATAATATACAGATGTATAGCGACTATTTTCACAAAAATATCCTTTATTTCTGTCGGACGTCTGCAGACGTCATTCTTTTTTTTTCATGACATAGTGAAAGTTATTACGTTACATTCTAGTGACTTGTCACTCGCACTATACTGTGTGTCTTATATCCACACTGATATTAAGGAGTACAAAATGGAGCTATTTTTATTGGACCTTCTTTCCTACTTGATTAAAATTTGTGGAGGTAGCTTGAATTTCAACGTGATTCTTCACGTTACAACGAATAGTACTTTTGTCGTACTAGCAATGGCATATAATCTGAAAAACAATCGTTAATATTTGTTCGCATTTTTCATTTAAGGAACTTTAAGTAGTGAGGTGTAGTTATAACGATTAATAATAAAAACAAAGTGTAAAAGTTATAATTTTTATTCATGTTATTTCTAATATTCTTTCCAAATCGATGAACGAAAAATCCAGAAGGTTTAATTAAGTTTAGGTAAGAACAAGAATATTTAAAACGATATACAAGAAAAACCTTAAAATTTTAATGGAAAAATAATTGACTTTTTATAAATTAAACTGAAAACAATAATAAGAAAACAAATAAATTACAAGTATTGACAGCAAATTTGTAATTTAATAGGTTAAAAATGGAAATCTTAAATAACATATATATGTAGTATTAGCGAAAAAACATGTGAACGCACAATACCGACAATCCACTAGGAAAATATTGTACGTAAAAAAATGCATTAAATTAATACACCCTTCAGTGTATAAATTTAAATAAGCATTACTTAAATTTATACACTGGGGTCTTGATAACAACTCCAGTGATTTAGATCAAAATAGTGTTTTGCTTATCATGTTTATTTATGTAATTTAATAAAAATATGTTTTTTTAAGCGGTGCTTTATAGCACCGATTTTTTGAATTTTGCGGCATTTGTATTGTTCATATGCTATTCGATGTGCTACCGAGATGCCATTACCTAGATTAACGTTTTTATTGTTGACAACAGACTCGAAAGAAGGCGAGTAAAGCTCGGTTGTCCATGTACTAGGTAGATATATTCACTATGTGTGAAATGTATGGTGAGAAAAATTCAATCTATCCCAACGCTTCCTATGGTAAAATATGAAGATAAGCACAATATTTGTATAGGTAAAATAAGAAATAGCCATCAAATATATTGTTCGATCAACATTGACCAATCTGAGATTTCCGTGAGACGTAAATTTTAGCGCATGTTGGAAACATAAAAATTACTATTTTACAAAACTAAGAAATTTAAGGAGAGTCGTTCCGCCGAAAAGATCATGAACTTTTTTTGTGGGATGGTAAAGTGGTGGTCATGTATAATATCATGACCGTCGAGCTATTGTTGTGGGCCCAGTATACAAACAAATAAGAAAAAAAATGGGCAACGAAATTTTAAAGAAACTAATAAAATAGTTTTGCTCCATCAAGATATCGCCTCGGCCCCCAGCTCCTCCGTTGGAGGCTGCAATTCGAGATTCTGGTTTTGAAATACTCGAGAATCCTCCATAAATCACCCGATCTTGCCCTTAGTGATCTATTTTCAAGGTAAGAAGGAGTATCCGAAAGGACAAAGATTTAAAGATAATGAAGCTGTGTCGCTGCAGTACAGAAATGTTTAGTTGCTCAAGATGAAGAGATTGTTAGGAAAGGAATTTTAAGCTTAGAAAAAAGATATGCCTAGTGCATTATGATAAAAGGCGACTGTCGAAAAACCGGTCATAATCATATCGGACCATGTTCACTGTAGGGTTCCTAAGCCGTTATTACAAAGAAATACACTATAGATTAAAAAAAAAACTACATTGTTACACTTTTTTCCATTTTTCCCTGCATAGAATAGATATAAGCAGTTTAGTCGCTTATAACTAGAGAAACAAGTAGATATGTCGACCAGTGGCGGCTGATGGGTTATCGGACTGGTGGTGCACTTTACTTGCTCACCAAATATTAAAATTACAAAATGCAACAAAACAACAGTTGACATAAAATATGTTTATTTTTTATACATTAAATCAATGCGACGACATTTTTCTGAAGCGAAATGTTCAATCATCTTTTTATTAAAATCGGGTATTGATTGTATAAATTTTTTTCAATACTGAGCACAGAAAGTGCATTTAGCCGATCCTAAGACATGGTGTTTCGGAGAAAAGTTTTGATTCTTTTGGATATTGCTTCTATACACAGAATCTAGCTGATCACGAATGTCGACCGTGCCTAACACAGACAAACTCATTACATTTTATAGGTGTACTTGCGAAGGATCATGTTTTTTTTTTTTTCACTCAAATGCGTCAAATCCTTGATTCCAGTTTCTGTCCAAATCGATTCTCCGCCAAAAATAATGCAAGGAAAACAAAAGAATGCATTAAGACGTTGACATCCACACAACCATTTCTTTCTATTATACATTTCACTTTTAAAACTTCGCGTAAATGTTTTATTTTTTGATTTGCACTCTTGTTTTAAATTTAAAAAGGGCCGTGGCGGTCCGGCCAATTTTATATTCACTTTATTTTGAAAAGTCCTGTTATTTTCTTTAATATAATCAATGTTTACGCTCATTTTCACTAACACCACACACAGTATAGAATAAAAGTTCTATTATAGCATCGAAACAAAAACTAAAAACAATTACGATAATATAAACAAACAATAATTAACGCGTCACACATACAGTGAAACTATACTGATAACGAGTCGAGATGTCAATGATGGCCGCCGTCGCCTCGCGCCCACGCCGGCCGGCCAATTCGTCAAAATCGGGTGCTCTCGGCAATCTTCGGTTCGCACGTGCGGCGCTCGAGAACCGACTCCTTACTCGGTACATTTCTATGAACTATCTTTTGTTTCACGGTCAGACGCATTAACTCGTATCCCATACAAGTTGTATTAGCAGCCCTCGTGCGCTCGCCGAATCGCACGAGAATTTGTATTTACAGGAAAATAAGTCTTAATAGTTTAGTAAAGCGCTCAAACTGTTTCATCATAATTGGAAATTTAATTTTTTTATACGTATTTGTATGCTTAAAAATAAATATTAAAATGGTAATTTTAAAATAAAGATGAAGTAATATTTTGTAATTTTTAAATCTTTTGAATTGGTGGTTCAGCGCACGAGCGCACTTAAGGTACAGCCGCCACTGATGTCGACTATTACTCTGAAACTAGTGTAAATTAAAGTGCACCAGCAAAAGAGTATATCTACATGGCACTTACGTCCTTTTGTTGAGAAGCGCAGTTTTTCGAAGATAACTCAAAAACGGCATCTCCAATGATCTTCAAAATAATATTAATTGAAAATATTTACTAAGCGTTATCTTTGTATTTTTTTTTCAGGTTTTTTGAAGGTATGGTTCAAAAACAAGAGAGGTGGGGAACAATCTCTGCTATTTTCGGAGCGATCATTTCCATAAATATTCGGTTAAAAATTGTTTAGAAACCTTAGAGTGTGTTATAATAACTGTCTAAATATGTGCTACGCATTGATTTTTACTGAATTTTTTTTTTTCAACTTTTGTTATGTTTGGAGTGCCTCCCATAGAAACATTTATTTTTGTTATTTAAGTACCAAACTAAGTAGTATACAAACACCTATACTCCGTATTTCATTAATATACATATCACCATTTTTGAATAAAAGGCCTGTGACAAACGGACGAACGGACGGGGAGACATGAAACTATAAAGCTTTCGATTTTGCCATTTTGGCTCGGAATACTAATAACATTAATAAAATTTACCTGTTACATACACTCACTTTTTGTTGAACGCCCCTTGTGTTGAAAGAATAAATTTTATACATTTAATTTTCTTTTTATTAAAAAGTAATTTATTTGCAATTCTTTACTTTTGAGACAGCAATATTCACATCGTCATAAGCGAGTCATTTAATTTTAAATGACAAGAATGTTCCATTTGCAAACAATACTATTTCATGAACTTCTCCAGTAAAGCTAGGTAAGTCAGTAATACAAACTAAAAAGAGATATGAACCAAAGACTAATCTTTGAGGCACTCTCATGCGGACCACAGATCTAGAGGCTCTATTGTCATTGATATCAACTTTTTGAATACGGCCTCAACACGACTTCAAAAGGTTGAGTGTCCAACCCGTCACTCTAATGACGCGGTTTCCCGATCAGAGTTTCGTGATTCACGCAATCGAAAGCCTTCGAGATATCGCAAAATACTTCTAATGCAACCCGTGTATCCTCCCAGGCTCCAAAAATTTGTTAAACAAACACAACGCCAGCATCGGTTATTGAGCGACTCCGGTTAAATCCAAAGTACTAATAAGTTAATATCTAAATATTAATTTATTAGTATGAAAATGGAATAGTAATTGACTTAAGATTAATTTTTAAAAATATTTTACTTAATGTCGGCAGTATAAGATATAGGAAAACTTTTTGTGGGGTTTAATGTACTATCGTCTTTAAATAATGGAATGACTTTGATTTCTTTCATAATATCGAGAAACATGCGAATTTTTAGACACTCATCAAAAATAAACACCAAATATGGGAAAATATAGCCAATGATAGAGTTTACAATTGTAACAGAAAGACCATAAAGCGCACCAGTCTTTTTCATTTCCAAGTAAACTAAAAAAAAATGTCTAACTGTTTTCGTGAATAGAAATTGTATAAGACAAAATATTAATATCTTCTTCATATACATGAATATTCTCTTTATGTGCCGTAAAAACAAATTATTCAATGATAATAAATGACTCAATAAGTAATATTTTTAACAATTGATTAACATGCAAATATTGGGTAATCCATGGTATGTTGCCAACACTAGACGGCGCTAATGTCTTGCGCTTCTCAATTATAAATCGGTGACCATAGCTCACTCAAATTCTACGACTTCCAACGTTCTACAAATTTGTTTCCCAAAATTTGTCTACTGTTTTGTCCAGGCAAAGGCATACTAACTTAAGCACAAATCACTGACTTTTGTTTTAAGCTCTGATGTCCAGACGTTTGTGCTCTACACTATAATTATCCACTGAACTATTAATTACTAGAAGTCGTACAACAATAAGTCTTGCAAAACTCATTTAATTAATGTTATACATATTTCATTTTTTTTTTGTTTGAAATTATTTTTATTTATTAAATGTTAAAATAAATTAACAACATTCTATACATATATATTTAACAATGTACATTATTGAAACAGAAAAATATGTTTAGAAACCAGCTGTATGAACTTAAATTTCTGGCTCTCCTGCGGCTACTTGTTTGGGTATTCCTTTCTTTATATTTTTGCGATAAAGAGAATCTTATTTATTTTGTTGCATTAAAATCCATTTAAAATTTTTCAAGCTCTTTGGAAGCTTATGAAAATATATACATATATTTTTGTAATCATATTTATGTAAGTTTTGTAATCTTACTTTAATCGAGTACGATTTTGAATGCTTTTACCAATTGCTTACTTATAAGGTGCAACGGCACTCACTATTGCTATATAGGGCCTTGATTTAACTTCAAATTCAAAATGTCTTTGTAGATTATAAAATGACACCTGGATTACGTCGTAATATTTAATGAATTCACAGAATTTTTTTTTTTAATTACCCCTCTTTCGCTAGTCAGTTATGCCTTAAAAAAACGAGCAAGAAACTTGGGGGTCGTTTTTCTCAAACCGAAATTATATGTAATTATAATCATATACAAAACTGTTGCAAGAAAAATAAATCTGTAGGAAGTCGAGCTGGTTATGCATATTTATCCTCCAAATATTTCAAGACTGTATATCAATCTGTTTTTAGTTAATGTTGTTTGTTAATTTAAACTGAAACTAATTTTAAAATTTAATTTTTATATGTTAAAAAAAACAAACCTTTTTGTGGCTAAAACTAAACATAACTAAAAAGTCTTGATGTCACACATTTTTGATAGCTTTTTATTATTTATGAAATGCAATGTTTTCTAAGTACACAAAAATTCTGAATTTAAATTTTTTTTTTTTACAGTCTACCATATGCTTATAGGCGATTTGAGAAAAAACTTATAATTAAACGACGTTAAGTTATCGCCAAAAACTTTAGAATCTGTCGTATAAAATACAACATACCTAACGATTGCTATTCATAATAAAAAAATTCAAATATTATTAAATTTAGGGATATCAAGTTTCGCTTTTGAATATGTTCAAATTGTTTTTAGCAAAAATCGGTATCGACGACACGGCAAATACAAAATGTGAAGTTTCAGAGTTAATGCAAGAGATACGATATAGCACGTGTGTTAGCCGCCATTGTTCCGAAAGGTGCCCGGCCGGTCGCTTAACGACTTCCTTGATCAAAATGTCGTCGATGCACAGACAGAGCGGTTTAGACGACGAAGCTAGGGTGAAAAATCCTTTTTGGACGATCGAAAATCTACGATTTATGGATCCATGGCAGTATCTGGAAGAGCAGTATTATGCGATTGAAGTGTTTTAAGCTTTAAAACATTTAAAATTTGAAACTGGTGCAGGTCGCCCTGTTATAGACGAAGTCAGCGCCATCTTTGAAAATTATAGCGAGATTGACGAAGTAGTTGTTATAAAGGAATGAATATTGAGCGCAAAATGTCATTTTCAAAATTCTGGCTATGGGAAAATATCCGATATTTGGGCGCTATGTGATTTTGCCAAAAAAAAATCTCATATGCCATGTTTTCGTTTGCAATTCTATGTTGAAACATATTCGAATCGTTATTGAAATGAGTCATCACAGGTGATGAAAAGTGCGAGTGGCAAAAATGACGAGTGGAAAGCGAGGTGAGGTCAAGTGTGTGGTGAAATTGGAAACGTGTTTTCCATTATAATTTATCACCAGAATATCGATTCTGACCCCCTAACCTATCAAAATGAATGATGAGATCCTACCTAACCTAACCTAATCCAACCTAATAATTTTTAATGCCGATTTATGGAGATGATATATTTTCTTATAGATGATCTCCAAAAAAAAACAAGTTCTCAATTTGGTCTCACTTTATCGGTAGTTATGTTCGTTAAGTGATAATTCTGAAGGGAACGAACACATATCAGTAATTCTTTTTTAGCTAATTTCCATTTAGAACGGATAAAACATGAATGAAAGAAACTTCACAAACTAAATTCGAGTGGATGTTCTTATATATATATATTAGAAGTAATACGTCTTTGGATTGCAATTATGATTGATAAACGTTCAATTAAACAATATATTACTGACGCGAATTGGGTGAATCTCTTAAATTTCGGTTCGGATCTGGAGCATCCCAGAAACAACATCCGACGAAACACATGTATTTTCAAGATTTTTCTACAATTACAGTTTCAATGTTATATGTATAAGTAATACATATGTCGTCCCCAACATTCGTCCGATGACTACACACGAACGCGTGTTTGATCAAGTTTCGTCTCCAATCGATGATGAAGTCGTAGGCCGCACACGAGTGAACACTGAAGACGAGGTGTTGTGCGTTTATCGTTTAAAGCGAGGCAGCGTCGAAACAACCACATGAGGTCTGATTGAAAAGACTCCATTTCAAACCTTCGACGGCAGTGACATATCCGACAAACGAATTTGTAACAAAATAGGCTAGTGCCGGATCACACAAATTGTTCTGCTTAGTTTTTTTTTTTATATTTATATCTTATTTTCACGTGATAAAGAAACTAATATATAAACTTATATGACTACAATGAATTAAATGGTTTTACTGATACACAAATTGAACTTACGTCTCATCCCAGAAACATCATAATATCCTGAATTTTTATACCATAGTCGTAAGATAAACGAGGAGGTAAGCCATCAGGTAGTACATGGTTAACAACGCATATATACTCGCAACCTCACAAGAGTCACCGTTTTATTGCCGGCTTCTTTGATAGGAATATGACGTTCGATGAAGGAAAAAGTACACTGATGGAGGGGGCAGTGGAGTGATGGAAGGAGGAGTGGGCCGCCGTAACTCTCACTCACACAGGACGAAACACGCCAGCGGAAGCTGTTACTTCATGTCTGCATTCTGCGAAAGTGTGGTATTTCACCGGCCAACCCAGACTATTTTTGGTATCACAGCATGGTTGAAAACAGCGTGACTCCACCACTCATTGTTTTTTTATAAGCTGCTATTATTGTTTTTTTGCTATTATTGTTATTTTATTATTCTTTATTGAGAAAATTAAAAAAAGAATATATATGAAAACAAATGAGGGCGTCACGGCAGATGTGAAACATCGAAATTGACAGTTATAAAAAGAATTTATCATTGAATAAAAGTAATGAACAAATGTAAAGTACATAAAAATACCGAGTTATGTTATTTAATACATTTTTATTATTATATATTTATATGTTATATTATATAGTTATTAGAATAATATAATGTACAGCATATAATATAAGACACCTGAGAATCAACGGAGTATAAGGTATATGTGCTTCGCGCACGAGAAGGAATCCTTGCGTATAACGACTTAAGACAGCGTCATGCCGTTTGCCGTCACGGTCGCAGTCGAGGCACCCCAATAGATGTTTCACATCGAGGTACTACTATAACGATGTTGTCAAAAAGCATATTAATCAAAATGCACAACATTTTATTAAAACTTAAATAATTCAATCATATAGTTAGTTAAGTTTTACTAAACTGGTAATGCATTGTAACACAAACAGCCTAAAATATATCTCGGTAGCAAACAGGGTATAAAATAATATTTGTGAACTATCTATCACTTCATTGTTATTTAAAAAAAAAATTAATTTTGTCTTTTCCTATGAGAGTAAAGATTAACATAAGAAACATGACTTATGCGAATTTATAGATTAAGTCAATATTTTCAGCTTTACAAGTGAATATCAGATTTGTGTATGAAATACAGCAGGATGAAGGAAACCAATATTGTATATAGTGATAAATATAAAAGATATCATTAAGAAGTACCAGGTAACATAAGCGCGGCGTAGATATTAACTGCGTTACGGTTTTCAAACGGTTGCTTTTTCGACATTAAAATAAAAAAAAAGATAATATTCATTTTATCATTTCACATAATTAGCTTTATTTACATAAAAACGATAATGGCTCTGAAAACACTTATTCTGAATGCAGACTTGGTTGTTAAGAGGTTAAAAAGCACTTAATCTGAATGCAGAATTGGCTGCCAAAAGGTTAATGAATAGAATATACAATATGAAGTTAAAAATAACTAATTTGCTAAGAAGTTTCTGGCGTTGATTGCAAGTCGAATTTGTATGGCGAAAACGAAAAAGATAAAATAGGTTTTTTAAGTTTCAATCAATCATCTCGGTACCAAACGTTCAATTTCAATTTCACTATTCTAAAACTATAACCGAAATGTCTTTCGTGAACTAAATCGATTATCTAATATCAAAATTCTAAAAATTAATATCACCTAGCAGGTCATTATTTACGTGAGTGCAGGTCGCGCTTGACTAGCTTTATATGACCACTTTTGAGCACCCTTATAATTTTTTCCTGAAAAATGATAAAGCAGATGCATAAACTTGATCCCTAAATTCTGACTTACTTCACGGAAACCTAAAATCTTCTCACATGGAAAATCGTACATCCAGATAATTTAGGTAGGATCAACTCAGACCTTATAAAATATTTAGAAACTTGCTAAGTCCGTGAACCTGGGAAGACTTGGGTTGAAACGACTTAAGTTAAGGAAAAGTTTCTGCTAGACAATTTTGCTTAGGCTTAAGGTAAGTAAGTCTTTTTAATAAATATACGTAGAATTGTCAATAGTTAACCCTTTATCAATATTACGAGTATTGCAAATGCGTGAGGATGTTTTCATTATATAAAAATAATTATAATAGAAAACTGTTAAAGATTTATTATCTAGAATGAATTACAATGTTATTATAGTAACACTTAATTTTTTATCACATATTTTTAAATAGAATAAAAGTTGTGTCGTATTTATTCAAAAAAATTAAGGGGAATATTTTTTTTTATTTCAGTTTACGACAAAATCGGTTGAATTTTTTATTACAGAAAAATTTGATGTTTAGAGATTTAAATATAAAAAAAACATTTAATATTATATAATTTCGAATTAAATATTGTTTTTAAAGTCGAAATCTCCATAATTGGTGTTACTATCACGTTTGGACTTTCCTTTCGTTAAACATTTGTTTTTATACGTAGGTGAATACGTTCTAACATTCGTCAATGTCGATAATTCCATTCTAGACGAATCAATCTTGGAGACAGTCGTGGTTTGATTTAAAAAAATCGTTGTCTGTAAAGTCGGCATACGGACGGTAGTTTGACATGACAACGTCAAACATTACAGTAATATAATATACAGAACGACACAAGGAGAAAAGTTAATTGTTTATACTATCAATTATATGAATCTTTATTATTTTTCAGTCAATTGTAACATAACCTATCATTACTGCTCTCGCCGACCGAGGCTACTTTATAAATAATAAAAATAAAAAAAAAAATAAAAGAAATATTAATGAAAAGATTAAACACATAAGCTTGAACAATGAGATTTTTAAATGCAAGAATTATTTACCATTATTGTCGCAATATTAAACACACATAAAAATCACAATAACATTTCACTTCACTTTATAAACATTTGACGAAAACAGTTCACGTGTATCTTTTGTGCTAGGCTGATCGAGTAGAGGGGAGATAGATGCAGCACGAAACGAACTGAGCCGACCGCTCGAGCCTCGCTTGCGGAACGGGACATCGAGCGTAACGGGACAATGACGTCAACTTTTTCGTGCATGCAGCCCGTAATATCGAGTTATTAGACGTTGTCACGTCAATAAAAATTGAGATCAAAAACCGGTACCGATTTCGCGTCTGTTAAAGGGATTGGCATTAGCATTGCAACTATGATCGTAATTTTCGAATCGAAAACGAATCAGTTGCGCCATACGTACATGCGGACAAAAATGCGCGCGGCTGTCAAATAACAGACAGGTATGTCACTGAAACTGTATATATTATTAGGATCCTGAGCGCAATGATAAGCAGAGCGATTTTTAAACTGCGGCGTTTCGACCGGCGGCCTGTGACGCTCCGGCGCGGCGTCGCGTCGCGTGCCGCCCATTGTCAATTAATACAACATCGCCACCAAAAATGGGGGACAATAAAACTGTATTGCTGCCCTGTACGGCGTCTGAGGACGGCCGAGCGAATGTACACGAAAATAAGTGGACGTCTTAGCCGACGCTCGATAGAAGGAGGGTTATGATTAGATTCCGTATTATCCCACATTTACTGGAATCGGGGGAACGAATCGCTTGTAGAAAGTTCTACTGCCAAATGATCAGCAAACCCGATATTCTATAGACCTACAGAACCTTAAGAGAAATATAAAATGTCCGATGGAGAGCTATACAAGCTGTTCAAAGGTGTTAATGTAAAATTGACGGAGTTAATTGATGAACGATGAAGAATACTGCTTATAATAAACATATTCTTAATGTCAATTTATAATGACGGATGGTGATGATGATGACCGTCTACGTCTCTGAATCAGCCTGATGGTTATCACTCCCAGTCGTAGGTAGAACATTTATAATAATTAATAATAAATTGTTAATTTTTCTATCAAAACTATTAATATTCCATTCCATTTCAACCCATACGTTACGATGTCATTTATCCATAAAAAATCATTTTGATTCAATTTACGAAATGTTATTCTTAACGTTCTTCCTAACTTGCAGAGTTTCATATTACCTCCATGACAAAGAAAAGTAATACCTACTCATCATAAACATCACTCGACATGTCTACCATTTTAAGAAATAATAATTTAAAAAATATGTACAGACGAACATGGAACCTCCCTTTTTTTTCAGCAACTGAAATAACAGACCGATTTTCGACGCACCGTTTTCAGCCACTTCCGGGTACCCGTTCTATATTCGCAGTGCGGTAGATGTCAATTAATTATCTATGACCGGAAATGATTGTTGAAAGAATACTGACCATCGACGAATATTAAAATAGACACGAATAGTTTTTTTTGTTGGTACGTGTTTCATATAAAAAAACTTATAAATAGCGATCTTTTTATTTTTAAAGACGTGAAAGATAGTTATACTTATGTACAAATAATGAGGATTTATTAGAGTCGTCCGTTTTGCATTTGGAATACAAGAGATAAAAATAAAATAATTGATCTGAACATATTATATTAGAATTATTTTGAGAATATTAAGAATCAATTTCGTAGGTTTCCAACATAACATTCTGCTTATAAATTTCAAATCGCTTAGAGTGAACACTTTACAGTATGAATTTTTATCCTACTAACGAAAAAGAAATGCACAATTCTTAATGTAACCTTACATTTAGTTGTTGCATATTAAAGGTCAACGGATCATGCTAAAATGTTTCAAGCACTAGTGTGTTCACCAGTCTTTATAGTTATTGCCTAGAGCATGTATATCTTATTTTAACTTAATACATATTTTTCTAGATATTTTTCTGTTTGATTACCCTACTGTCGGAGCTATACCTTCCGATAATCTCCTTGTTAGTATTTCTACGCTGACCTAGTGCAGGTCGGAAACATTGAGCAACAGTTGTCAATGCGAACGCACCTCCGCGACAGACGACTTAATTTGGTCAAGCATCGGTCATTCCGTCCGTCGACTGGATCGAATTCGATAACCTTCCGGTTTGAAGTTAACACTCCCGATCACTGAGTCAACGACGCTCTAAAAAGCTGAATCAGATCAACAACATGTGCGTATACAGATATGAATTAGACGTTACATAAATATACCATAAATAATCAGTCGACATTTATGGTAAGAAAATAGCAGACTTAAATTGAATAATACATCACGTAATGTACATATTTTTCTGCTGTGTTCATCATATAGTTTTTATATAATGTTTACTAAATTTCCTCTCCGTCAAAAAGTCTACTCGAACAATTAAAATTCAGCGTTAACTTCGAGGCGCATCCAATAATATAATTTTAAAAATCCGTTAAATAATACTTACATTGCTTATTTTAGTTTTATATATATATTATTATTAAATGTCTTCGAAGCCTAACACGCCCTAAATCTTACCACAAAAACTTACTGTGATTATAAACGAGAAACATAAGAATAAAGTGCGAAGCTTTCATCATCCGCGTCCGCGTCCCGCGCGCGCGGGGCCCCGCCGGGCCGGCCGCGCCGCCCCGCGCTCAGTGCCAGTGGCGCCATCCGCCCCAGCGCTCGGCTTTGGCGCGAAAAAGCTTCCCCGAACGCGTCGCGAAACTTACCGCCGCCCGTCCGGATGACTTGTCTATGAAATTCGGCGATCGTGAACGAAGTAAACATGCGTTCGTCACGTCGTCCGGTGTGGTCGGCGGTCGTGGTCGCGTGTGGAGTCGCTCGTTTGTGAACGGTTATACTGTTTGTTTTAAAGTTTCGTTTGTCTCCTGGAAATTTTGGATAAAAAGGTAGGTTTTTTAAAATAATATAATGTGCAATGTTATGTTGCGTTTCAAGGAAGTATAGTGTTGAAAACAATTTGAAATAATATTTGAGAAAATTAGATATGATTATCTTTTAATTAAATATGAAAACAAGGCAGTAAATAATGTCAACAATATTATGTTTTCATTATTATTATTAATTTGTAGTGCTTATAAAAATCTCTCATTTTGCCCTTCAACATTTTTATATTTCCCTTCTTCAGTTTTCCCTTCAATTTTTTTCATCCCCTTTATTTTGTAATCTATTTTTCACGAGCAAAATATAATATTCCTTTTTAATAATTATCTTTCTCCGTCTGGTATTTTCCAACTTCGTATCTCGTACAAAGAAATAGGATATCAACAAGTTCCCGCTAAAATTTTTCATCATTAAACAAACGGAGGCAAAATAATCACCACTGTCGTCATCTTTAAGGCTTCTCGTTACTGAATTTTTAGGGTTCCGTAGCCACCGCCGAATATGGGCTATGCTCGCGAAATTTATCCTCTCGCATTTTTTTTTTGACGAATTGGATTAATGAAGAATGATCACGTTTCTTTTGTCTTAGATTCAATTATTTTCCGCTGTGTTAGTTTATTAAAACTCTTTGCGATACTCGAAAACAAAATTGGGAGTAGTTTTATAATCAGGGCGTATACACTTAAGAAAATTCTATTTATTATTAATAAATAAAATACTTATTTTTTTATAATTTTTTATTGGATTTTATTTATTAATAATAAACAGAGCTACTTAAAAATTCTGCTTTATTTGTTTATGTATAAGACATATCTATGACTTCGACTGTATATTCTAATTTTTATTATTACAGCCAGAAGTAACAATTTAATGAATTTCTTTTTATTAAAATCCTAGAGGTTTAATGATGTTCTCCTCGAATTAAAAGAGAGCTTTTGTTCAATTGAAGCTTTTAAATTGTTCCAGATAGTGAATGATAATAATTTAGATAATAAATAATGGTCTAAGAATCAAATTTTTACTTTTTGAAATTTAAGATGTATTTTAATTCGTATCAAGACTTAATTACTAATTTTAGGACGTTTGTTATTCCACTGTAATTTGATATCAATATGAACGCATTTCAGGGTCTCTTTTACGATATAGAAGTTAAAATTTTTTGTATCTCTCAACACCTTCAATTGCATTTACTTTACGCCCTCCGTATATGGATAATATGTGCATTATGTTAAAACTTATATCTAATTTAGGGTCAATAGATTCAAATGTAAATTGTTGCACAATCCACGCCAAAGTGGCATATACACGCAATGTTATTTGTTGAAAGAAAGTCGGCGGGTCGGCACGGAGAATTTATTATGCTTGACGATAACGTTTAAAAATCTACAATGCTCGTAATAGGAATATACAATTAGATAATAAATAGCTTTTGTCCGTAGCTTCTTATGCAAAGTAAGATTTAACCCACACTATGAATATTTAATTTTTGAATATTGAAAAAGTTCGAAACGCATATTTTATAATTTGTAACAGAAATGAATTTTCTAGATCTATACAATCTAGAATTGAATTTCTAGAAACTCTGTCAAAAGTGTTTCTTTGTTAAAAAAAAATGGCTAAACACCATTTTCCATTATTATGTCTTCAAAATTTTCAAATTAAACATATATAAATTCCTTATAGAAGAGATATGTATATATATATACACGATGTATAAAAATAGATATATCATTATCCTGGCCATAGCGTGCATGGACTGTATTGTGCTATCGCAAAATTGAATTTAATACGTCGTCAAACATCATAATTACGTCTTGTTCTGTTTTCAATGGGGATCGTATATCAGATATATTTTGAGTCAGGATTCTATTTATTCCGCTTTCAAGGCGTACCTTTGAACTATCTTTTCACTCCAAATCGAAGGGCTCGGATCTTAAGCCTCCCACGCTGGTCCAGTCCGCACTGGAGGCTGTAGAAGACGAGACACCGACGCGATGATAACGTCCGTAACCTACGGCTTAAGGTGTTCTTCGAGACAATGATCGTGTATGGTTGACGTTGACCCAAGTTAGAAACTCAATTCGATTCACCCCATGATAGGGATCGAAGCCGGTACCTTCTTGTCCTTAGTCGACGCACTTGACCGCCGAGCCAACACCGCTCTTTCTACGAAATCATACAGGATCGCTTTCTGATCGAACGGTGGTCCGCGTCAGAGGGACAAAATCTGCCTTATTAAGATAGGAGTTTCGTGGTCAGACCGGCTCACCCTGTGCCGTCTACACTATAACTGTGTGTCTGTATTTTGTCCGTTTTCTTGTGTATCTGACATATTTTTGACGAGTAAAACATTGTACATATTCTGTCGAGTTAGAATGGCTATTAACTCACGGAACCTTTTCATTAATCCTTGTATTTCAGAACGAATGGTTCGAATCTGAAACCCTTCATGCTGGTCAAGTGCTGGTGTTCACGAGCGTCGTCACCGGCGGGATGAAAAAATCCGCGACCGACGGCTTAACCTGTCCTCCGGGGGCTCTTATGCTTAATTTGACTTAAGTCAAAAACCTATCTTTCGATGCCTCCGTGGCCCGATACTTTCCGGTTCCACAGCAAAAATCGAGTCACTGTCGCACTTAAAAGTTACGATTGGTAAAGATTTGCACGTCAGTGAGTCGTGACATATTTATCACAAAATTTCACAAAAAAAAATACATATTTATAGACAGAACCGTAAAAGCCGTCTGTATCCCTTTTTGCGAGATGGTGGCCATGGGACAAGGGCAATGTGACGGTTTTTAATTTTCGTCAAAACGTGTCATTGAAAAAAAAATCCGCAACTGTATCACAAAAAATAAACTTGTTTGTTATAAACGTTACTTCGTATAACGTACGAGACAAGCAGTGACGGTAATGGTGACTCGAGTCAGATAAAAACGCTGTTGACGCGCTTAAATGGATTACACCGGGTAAATCACAAGATATGTGTGTGTTATTATCGATGTAATAAAAATCACTTTTCCTTGACCTTTACTTGAAAACGGGACAATTCAGCGTCCCGAAGCCTTTCTCGGGGACACCGGGACGAATACCGAAAAAAAAGACAGTCCTGTCCCAAAACGGGGTGTATGATCTCTTTAGACAAGGATTGCAATCCCACAAACTCGGATTTAACTTTGCACTAACTTCTCCTTGACGTCTAAAAAATAACGTCCTTTAACAAATGCACGCTAAGCCCAAAAAGATGTAACATTTCAATGGATTATACAGCCTTATATGATAGTATAGACATAGATATAAAGATGACGGCATAGACCCGAACAACACTTATTAAACTTATACGGTATCGAGTGTCCCTATACGTTATGTATCTCAATGTGTGAAGTCACTATTTTAAAATACTTATAGAGTCCATGCTCAGCTACTGGATGTGGCATAAATGAGGAAGAATACTCAAAAACTATCAAAGTAGTGTTACTTGAATTCATAATAATAACCTCTGAATTCGTAATATATTAATTACATCGCGTTAGCTGAAATAATTAAAAATTAACTAAACATATTAAGATATTACAAATAACTTGCAAAAAATATGAGGTATCATAATGTAAAATGTAATAGATCAAAATGCATATTAAACCACAAATTAAATGACAGCTAAAATGTAAGTAATTAAAATAAGTAATTAAATAATAATGAAGAGCTTTTGATGTTCAAATTAGCTAAAAGAATTTGAAATTCATGGATAAACGGTATCTCTTTATTTCGCTGTTTTGTCTAGTGCTGCATAAAGTTACAAATTTTAATTGTATATGAAAGTATGATTTATTGAATTTCTCTAACCTATAAAGTTAATACTGAATTCTAATTCTTTGCTATAAATTACATCAAAACGCGTTATATGAAGTAATCATGATTATATATTGAAATATATTAAGGAAATAACGACACCAAGTAATGAGCAGCAACGTCAAAAGAATATAAAGTCTGAAAGTGTGATGGTTAATCCGTTCGCTAAGTGTACCGATTAAGGTGTGTTGTCCTTAAGTATACCTAAATCCTGGCGAAAATGTCGTATAACTCGTACATATAATAACGACGATAATAAAGTGGATGAGCTCATCATTATCTCTAAATAGGGTTTACAAAAAAATTAATAATTATGAAATACATATACTATTATTAATTATAAAGTAGATTTCAAAGACCCTATAAAGCACTTTTAGTAATAGCAAACCCTTATTTATCGTTGTATCAGATCATGATTCTTGCATTAAAAGTGTAGGTTAGGTATAGCATAGCCGATTTCAGTTAAGGCTTTCATTAAAAAGATCGTTTCCATTTTGTAGTCAGTTCGGTTTTTGCATACTTTAATGAATTTTGTTTAAATTAAAATTTTATTTAAATTAAAACTTTGCAGATCAGTAATGATAGCTTAAATTCTTAGGGATAAATTTGTAGGTTTGAAAGCGTGGAGACTTAAAATGAAAAAAAGAATACGAACGAATTACAGTACCAAATATTTCATGCATTTGTGTATGATATACGTTTGTACTAATATCTATTCAACGTAAGGATTAGGGCGTAATACCCTTTTCAGAGCTTAGAACAGTGTTCTATGATAGGAAGTTATATTGATTGTACAAAATGAAATTACTTTCTTAAAATCGACTTCAAAAAATCTCAAAATTTAGACACATGATCATTTTTCACAATCTAAACTAAGCCATCCTTCTAATAAATTTAGTCAATTTTGAGTTGGTTTCATACAAACAACAAATATAGAATACAATAAGTAATGTTTTTTACCAATCCTTTTACGTATGCAACCAAGTTTACCTTGAAACCATGGACCTTGAAACTTAGAAGCCCTGGAAGTTGGTAGACTCCTAGTGTTCGATTGTCTTTGTTATTTGTTCAGCACCGACAGAAATTCGGGATAAATTCATTAAATATGTACCTTAGTTAAGCTTGTAGAGATTCACTTCATTTTTTGACCTTTTTACTCTCTTTTATTTGGGTGTAATTTTCTCTCAAAAACTTTACAATTTTTTATTTTTAATATTAAGATTTTAGTATACTCTCTGCTACTATATCTACCATTAACTTATAGTGTTGTATTATTATTTTTATTTATTTTTTTATTTTCCTTAAATTCAACTTTCAGGGGTGTATTGTTTTCTAGAAACTGCAATGGGACCGATCATAAGGTATGCGAAAATTCATTTTTTGTTTAGAAGGATGTACATTCAGATTGGTCATACTTTCTCCAAAATCCATTTCTTATGATGAGGTCTATGAGGAACTGACGGCAATCTTCAAATATTATAGGAGTATTTCAAGCAATTTTTTAAGCTATAAGGATTTGCATTTAAAAAGCATCATTTAGTGACGTAGAACTGATGAAGAAGGCCACAGATGGCCACCGGAACTCCTCAGCAATAATTTCATCAATTATGTACCTATTTCGGAATTTTTTTTTTTTTTGTTTGAAAGAGTATGCTCCTAAGGTTTATCCGCAATAACCAAGTCAGAATCTGATGATGGCATCCCAGGGAAATCGAGGAATACCCTCGAATATTATTGGCACGTATAGTGTGTTTGAGCTCGTCTGGTAGTTATCACGCTGCTGAGGTGATAATGGTCTCCACAGCACTCCGTACCGGTTAGAAGTTAGGAGATAATACTGAGATTTGTCGTCAGAAATTGCTATTTAATACCAATAAAATCCAGTGTTCTTATATTTAAAACGAATTGCTTATTAACCTACCTAAATATTTTCATTCGTTTGTATAATTATAATTTGTATAATTACAATTTGTATAATTATAATTTGTATAATAATAATCTTTGAAGAAACATATCGGAACTTTTTAGCGATAGCAGCAGAAATAGGGTGGATTAATTTATTGTGGAAATGAATAAAAATGTAATCCGTATGAATTGTAAATCTTTTAATTATAAATAATAAGAATAACTTATATGGTATGTGTAAGAATAGATTAGTAGTCATACTTCAATTAAGAATTTAAAGACCCTGGTATGACTACTGGTGGACAATAAATTCGGGATCGGAACAATTTTTCCACATGCTCCTTGCAAAAATAAAGGCGATGCCAGGCTAAATAAATTAATTAGCTAAATGTATAATGTTATAATTATTCGATAACTCAAAAACGTGACATAAAATAAATTAAAAAAAAAAACAAAAATACCGCCTTCAGAAATATACTTAAATAGTTTTTAAACAGACTTCAAAAAAAAACTGATTAGTTGTTTTGGAGTCTGTTCCTGCATGTATATGTTCATATATACATGTTCATGTTTATAGATTATATGTTCAAGCAGAAAGAACATATAATCTATAAACATGAATTTGAAACGATAAATAGTGAGTCAGAAAGGAGATCTTCTAACGACACATAACTGTGTCTGATTTATCTTTAGCTGGAACCGTCTTTTTAAAAAAATATTTAAGCATATTTTTGAAGACGGTTTTTCTTTATTTTTTAAATTTATAACGAATAGATTTTATTAGATTTCAGAATCGAATTTTTTTTAAATAAAATTCAGAAATATATTTGAGAAGTCACAAAATTTACAGAATCAATTGATGTTAACACACACACACACACACACACAAAGACACACACAGTCACACACAAGCACACGCAGGCATTCACTATACATACATTAGGACATCGCTAGTGTAATGTTCAGGAAAGCTTCATATGATTTCGTAGTACTCAACATCTAATTTAAGCCCGATTTTAGAAAACAGGCCTGAAAACAATGACTTTCTTAATTTTAGGAAAATTTTCAAAGCGTAGACAAATTGTTTTATATAGAGCAGATTCATCAAGTATAAAATGTGCAGTAGTTCGTACAATGTGTACAACCATCTATATTATTGATTCTCCTTGATTATTAATAGAACAAAATACGAATATCAATTAACTTACCCAACCGTCATCTTCTGTGAAATCTAAATTTACTCTTAGCTACACATCGAACTTCACGCATAATTTTCAGAGGAGAAAAACACGCGTCGCGGGGAAGAACAGGCGAAGCTTTTAAGGTCAATCTGAATAATCATACACCGAGAATTTCCTCAGGAACTCTTAGCGGCTAGGACGGCGCTAAAGTGTCTTTTATCCGTTTTTCGTTTTATGCGGCATAATTGAGCAGCCCAGAAATAGAACAGAAAAATGTTTACGTTGGAACTTATACGTGAGGAAGAATGATTTAGTTCTTTGATTTACTTTTTTAGGTCTTTGATTTGATACTCAGATTGATTTGGTTCTTTGTCGGTGCGGTTCGTGGAGTTCGTGGGGTGACTGAATGTTAAGAAGAAGTGGTTAGATACTTCGACAGATCGGCAAGGATTATATGGTGGATTAAAGTACAAAAAAAAAAATAAAAAAAAAATAAAAAAAAAATGCTTTTATTAAACGACTTTAAGAACAGAAAATAAAAAATCTCTTACATAAAATATGATTAATAAAATGAAAAGAATTCTTTTGACACGTAACTTTGGAGTAAAAATGTAAATGTTTCACTGAAGTAAAAAATGTCTTTTTATTACATCTAATATGGTGCTGATATATTAAAAAAATTCAAGACCAAAATTTTCAACATAACTAATAATAATTGGTCAATTATTTAAATAATAATATCAATCAATTAATGGGAGCCTTATGGGGTCAGCGCCGGGCTAGACGTTATACAAAAACTTATGAACTAGTGAATCAAATTTTATAGATAAAGTATAAATGAAGTAGTTACTACCCTGAAAAAAAAATACATTTGGTGCCATCAGGAGGGTGGTTCTCGAGCCATATCTCATGAGACATTAAATCACATGTCTGATCATGTATTGCACCCCAGAAATGAAAACTTTGTATTGGTTTGTGTACACATACCACTTTTTTATATTTCAGGAAACCCATATTTATATATTTTTGTATACTTTTTTGTATATATACATATACTTATGTAGTATATATAAACTACGATTATATATTGCAGAAATTGAGGACAGACTTGCACAAATTGGTATTCTTCTACGGCGAACGAAGAGAAAATCAGTTACACCAAAGTGAGATTAGATTCGAGTCTTCGAACGACAGACGCACTTTACTTTTGGACATTGATTCGCCATTCCCACGAGTCACAGATTCAATATTATTTAATCCATGTTAATCCCAAGACGGGTCTTTTAGTTATTCCAGACCTCGGCTCTGTGGAATGCCCAATGGGGATTCGTTGCTAATGTATCTATATGATTTTTTTATATTTTTAAAGTTTTTATACTATGATTCTTTTGTATATTACCACACTCGAAAGGAAAAAAAACTGAACCCTTATAGGATCATTAGTGCGTCCGTCTCTCTGTTAGTCACAGTCGGTTACTGCCAATTTGCTCTGAATCTGTTGAACCTAATAAGTTAACATATAGTACAGTCTGTGAATCAAACACGGGCGTGCAAAGTAAATAAAAGAATTTTAAATGGGAGGGTCACTTTTTCGGGTTAAATAATATAATTTTAAAAAAAGTTTTGCAAACTGTACCGTGTGACACATCAAGTAGAAGTGCTTTTTGTGAAGACGTTGAATACATATTTTACGATTTAAAGTGAATAGTTTTAAAGTTGTTTAAGAAAAGAAACCAAAAATGTGTTTGAAAATGAGACAGTCTTAGACAAGTCTATGCATTTACCGCTATAAGATCCCCCTTCGTCCCTGTTCCTCTCTCTGGTAGCACTCCCCTTAGTGTCATCCCGAGCATCGGGGTGACACTAAGAGGAGTGCTTCTTCCCGATGCTCGATATGTCGACCTTGAGGATTCAATGTCGACATATCGAGCAACATTCAGTTTTGCAACCATCTAGAGAACCTAGCTTCTAAATAGCTTGGGGCACTCCAAGAGCGCGACATCGCTTTAAGTCGGACCATCGCCTGTTACTTTGACTTTAAATTAAGACGCAAGTTCGTCACCGGACTTGCTGAGGAAAATTTGGAATTTGGTAAAATACTTGCTGCCTGCCGAGCACTGGCTCTTAGACTAACATTTACAGTGCCGTTGTCGTCTCTGGGCTGGAGCACCTTCGTCCTCTAGACCACATCCAACGTCGAGCATTTCGAATCGTTAGCAACTCTGTAGCAACCAGCCAACTCTATCTACTAGCTTTACGTAGAGATGTAGCATCTCTATACGTGCTTTATGTACTATGGAGTGTGTCTGAAAAACTATAAAACCTTGTTGCTACTGGTTTCTGTCATCGTTTTGTTCGTCGGAAATACCATCAGCTCCATCTTGATGGCTGGTGTTCTAGCACCATACGTTTTATGCGCAATTTTATGGCATGCACGGTAAAACTGTGGAATGACTTACCATCGGCGGTATTCCCAGAGGACTACTTTAAATAACTCTTCAAGAAAATAATGTACTCCTTTTTTAAAAGTCGCCAAAGCACTAGTGGCTCCTCTGACGTTGCATGTGTCCATGGGTGGCGGTGACCATAAACAACCCTGTGAACTTCAAGCTCGTTTGCCCCTTATGAATTTCATAAAAGGAAATTATCGTTAGCCCCTTATCTCCGAAACTACTGCGTGTAAAACTTTGATCAAATACAGAAAATAGTTCTTTTATTAGAGATTACAGAAATATCTATATGAAGTACATAGCTCGCTTCATTTCGGATCGTATCAATATTCAATATAAACTAACATTCAGTATGTGAGTACGTACTTGGTATGTATTAGTTTATAGTGGGCTTTATCTTTCGTTTCTATTTAACATCCAATCAATCAATCAAAAATAACACTATTTAGTAGGATTAGAGATTGCACTTGAAATGCGTTATAAAAGTGTTTTCGACATTAACACTGCCACCCATTCCAAATGCTGATTCATCTAGAGAATAATGGGCAGGAAACTCAAGGTTTGCTCTTTTTTTGCTCATCGATACAAAATATTGAGTAATTAATAATTCAGTACAACACTTAAAAATAATATGAAACAATCTAATAGCCAAACAGTTCAATCCCATGGGTTTTTTGATTAAAATATTTAGACACGGTATAATAGTTCTTGCCATATAGCTTCTGTTTAACGAAGAGTTTAAATTTATAAAATGGCAAGTATTGAATTTCAGCTGGGATCTTATTATAAAAGCGCACATATTGCCCCTTAAATGGTTTACTAAATTTGCTTAGACGGATTTTATGAGCAGCAAGATTGTTCCTATGTCTAGTTATTATCTGTGTCATTATCTAATGCTGATATAATTATATGTCCAGTATAAACTGACACTAACTAAGTATGCACTCACACACTACGAGTGTCAGCTTATAGTTGACTTTGAATTATTACGATACAATTTAAGAACAAACTATAAATGAAATATCAGAATACCTCCTATAATTCGGTCTTAGTGCACTTGCTAAGTTACTCCCATATATGACAAAACAGATTTAAATAATAGCTTATATATTCAGCAATTCTCTTCTACAATCCGGTACCATGTATATTTTTTAATAACTTCAAAAAAAATTGAGTCAGATTTAAGAAAAGTATGATAGATATTTAATATGAGGAAACCTGTCCACGCGAGTTGAACTCGTGTTTATCTGATTTTTTTTAATACTAAGCCGGATCACAAATAAAACTACTTTTAAGAACCACAGATTGTTTGAATGTGGCTTTGAAGAAAGTTTACTAAGAAATATATTTGTGAAGAAATATATGCTGTATTTTGAAGAAATATTTTCTGTATTTTATTGAACGAAACTTCTATTTTAGTAAAATAAAATATGTTTGATCTCAAGACAGCCTTAGAGTAAATCTTGAAATAGGGTAGACTTAACCTTGTTGAATTCAACCCCTAAAAGACACAACTCTGTGTGCTTACCCCTAAAAAATCCCCCTTCGTACCTTCTCTTCGGAAGCATTCCCCTTAATGTCACATCGAGTATCGGGATAATTATGCATTTTACGCACAGGTTTATTTTTACAACTTACACTGTAAATAACATGTTCAGTGGATGTAGGGATATCTACTATTAAATAAACAATAATATATTCTCTTTTACACTTACGTTTACAAGTTCCGAGTATGCGTTTTCACACATAAATTAACTTTTATTTGGTCAAACAAACTCAACCCATTCCATGAAACTATCAAATAATTTGGACACAACAATTGCATATTGAAAATATTACTCTATTACATATTTTAAATATACAGCATGATCTCTAATCTTTTCATTAGTAACAAACATTAAAAATGAATTGAGGCCATTTTGGTACGCCGGCACGCCACTGCGGATATAGTCGGAAACTATTATTTCCCAAATCCAGGCAAGGGCAATATAAGCCGAAAGCTATGAAATAACATATTACATTGAAAAATAGGCTTTCCAAAAGCTTCTAAGGTCACGGTCCCTTACATTGTAGGCGCGCCCTTCGCATTCTCCGCCTAGACGCTTTTCCCTGAAATCCTCGCAGTTTGTAGGGATTTTGGTAGGCCCGACGCGTTGTCGCAATAAATCATTGCCTCGGTTCACGGCTTTGATCGTGATTTCGGATTACTGCAATTTCAATTGAATCCTCTATTACGGTCGCTTAATATGCTCCTTGGCTGTTGTCGGATTTTAATTACCTCACCAATATATACATACATAATATTTTTGGACATAGATACAGTACCATCCGGGCCCAAATTAAATAACGAGATTTGTACTATGGCCACCGAGTAGTTGATATAATACACGTACACATTTTTTTTTTGTAAATATAGACATATAATGTATAGAAACACCCAGGCTCAAGACAAATATTAATTTTAATTATCGTTTGTCTCGTGCGGGAATCGACACGACGCCCCCTGCGCAATAAGTATGGTCACTACCAACCGGGCCAATCAGGTAGTCTATAGATACACACACACACACACACCACACACACACACACACACACACATACTCCTTTTTATTTTCCTCGGTTAATAAATGTTATTTGTCGTCATTACGTATTCATAGGGGCGTGGGACGTGGCCGAAACAAAATATGAAATGCAAAAAAATACATAATAATATTTTAAAGAAAAAAAAATCTTCGTTGTAAACCTAAGTTTTTTTCAACTGTTTAGTATGATGTGCCCGCCACGAGTTTAGTTTTCATGAACTTGCCATATGCTGAGGCATGTTCGGCCATAATCATTTTATTGATGTAGTGTGGTACCGCGTTGGTAAGTCTAAGAGGCCTATGCACTAACGCTATCTGTTGGTGCATAAGTGAACGAAGTCTATAAGTATGAGTAGGTGTTGATTTTTATTTGGTACAGAGGTCATTTTGCTAATAAAAGCTTTATATTCCAACGCTATCTGTTGTTGTACAAATGAACGAAGTCGATAAGTATGAGATCTTCTACATTCACAATTCTCTAGCACGTGGGTGTGAGTTGACACGACATATGCAATACGTGTCACGTGATGATGTGTGACATAAAAACAACATACGTTTGCGTGTGCTTCGAAAATATGTAAAAATGTTTGAATCACCTACATATGCAATTATCTATGTCTCAGCGTTGCATGATTCTGTGTCGTCAGGAGCGGATCGGAGGCCGTTAAAAACCGTTGGCATCGATTAAAAACGTGATTTCCGAGGTACAGCGGGACTCTGATTTCAATTTGACTTAATTTGAAAAGTCATTGATCAGTCGACGGTGGTCGTTTCTGTGACAGTCACATTTTGACCAGGGGCGACTGATCAGCCCGTGGTCAAAATGTTTGTACATCAATGATGTTCTAGGTAAGTGATGAAAGTTTTTATACAAAACAAAATGTAGTGTGAGTACCCACTTATGTAGAAGGCTAAGAGTTATACCTACTAGCGGGACCATAGGTATGCTAAATTATGTTTGATGAGATTTTCATTTTATTGCATTATCTATATGTTGTGTGGGAACCATCGTATTGAAAAATGTTTACAAAAATACTCATTTCTCCTTTTTAAATTTCTTTATATCTACCATATAAATATTTTAATATTTAATATTTTTTTGTAATATAAATATATCAATAAAAAAATGGAAAGTTACTCGCCCATTCGTCATTGCTAACTTCCTCTCCCTGCTAACTATTCTCAATGTGCCTATGCATATTTTTTTTCTTGATTCCACCACACGACTGAACTTATCCGATGTCTCTTTACGGCTAACTTTCGGCCAACATCCCATTTCGTTTTCGCGTAATAGGATGCGGGCGCATGTTAAAATTACGTTCTCTTTTATAATTTTCTTCTAAAACGTCAAACCTTAAACAGTATGTAATAACGAAATCGAATTCAAAAAAGTTGTAACGATACCTCAGGGTTACCTATCGATATTTTACAGACCTTGCATCCTTTCAAATAGCGGTAACAACAATCTTTTTTATGTTCATTGAATTCGTGTTACTTTCAAAGTACACTGTTAATTAAAATAATATCCAAAATGAAAATTAAACTCGTTATAATACATGTTTAAATGTAACACTGTCCCGCGCCTCGTGCAAGAAATAATTATGAGGGCAGATAACATTTTTTTCCAGAAAGAAATGTTATACATGGGTCTAATGAGGTTTTACAATGAAAAAATACAAATATACGGTAAAGTATATTTTTTGTGTTCTTTTTTTTTTGTGTAAGTCATGTGATACTACAAAATTCGGTAATGTTACAAATTTAAAGTAATTTTGTATTTATCTGCTTAAAATCGATTTGTAAATAATGTATTAACATTAGTTTTTATGATTCCGTAGTCAAAGGATGCCAAAGAGAGGCCTATTACTAAGCCCTCGCTGCTTTTTAAGGGCTGTATTGTTTAAAACGTAATACGTCCATATAAGAAAATCTCCTTTTTTGTTTTTACTTTATTATTACAACGATATAAATATGAGCACGATGTGATGATACAATGACCTCTAAATTAATATAACAGATAATGGAAACCGATGAAGTTTTGGGAAGCCATACGCTAAAGATCTGAAAGATTTGAAAAAAAAAGACATTTTTTTGGTAATAATATACATATATTCGAATATACATATATTCGCGCGTGCGCGCACCTGCACGCGCAAACGTACACGCATATGCATACGCACATGAATATGCACACGCAAACGCACACGCGCGCATACACACACACACACACACACACAAACATATTATGCGTGATTCTGAGTTCCCACTGTATGAGTTTGAATCACCGTTTGGCCGGTTTTGGGGTGGTAGGTACTGACCATCGAAGCGATACCACGTGTTCGGCAAAACTTACTTCTCTTCTCGCGTCCTTGCCACGCATCCCTGTCATTCTTCTTGAGTAGAACTCTGCCGTCTGGATACCGCCACCGGATGCTATAGCGGATACCGCGCACACTTGAAGGCCATTCTAGGTATTATGTCCAGTTAAAAACCGTCTATCCCTTTGACGGTTCAATACGTAGTTGACGTAAAAAGTATTTGCCTAATCGATTTCGACATACCACCGATTTAGTCTATTCTCAACAGAGAGCTCGTTACATTTCGTTCGCGACGATTAAACTAGCCTTTAGTTTTTTATTTTATTTGCATAGTTAGCAATCTTAATTTGAAGTTATTTTGTAATATATATAGGCCATGTGGTTTTGAATAAATGACAGATAGGGACATACAAGTGCATACAAACCACACAAACAGTGACAAATCAGAAGCGTGTGCTCATCGATTACGCTACACACCTCCGAGGGCTGTGATTGGTATAAATCAGTCAGACCATCATCGGCCCTTAATACAATAGAATTATACAAAAATTCAGTTTTTACCTGTAAATATCAGACCCAACATTCCTAACATCTATTTCATATTCGGTTTAATAGCACTTCCAAAAATAAAGTCTGTCCGTTTGATTGAAGATGGCTTTTCATTTTAAAGAAGAGAAATCCCTGTTTAATCAGCTGCAGGCCGCATCAACACAAGCATGCAGGTGCTCGGTGTTGAGGTTCGGTGGCTGTCTAACCTGTGCCTGTTCTCCATAAATTTTATCCGAGTTTCACATTCAAGAGGATGAGATTAAATGAATGGATGGAATGGACCAACTGGTCTGATTAGTACAATAACTTTTGGGAATGCCAAAAAAACACCATAGTTTCGCGTTCATTGAAATATTGTATTTCATATTGTAATATTTTTAAATATAATAATTATAAATCGATAATATAAATCGAATAATTCTGTAGCAATCATACAATAATGTCATTTTTTCAGAGTTTATTCCATTAATAATAATAGAATAATGACGCTCGACATTCACTTGTCTATGTTCTTTTTTGACAAGATTATAATTATATGGAGTGGGCATATAGTTATAATTTTTGGTAATACAGACAGAAAAAACAGGAGACACATGTAATATCTCGCAAAATCACCAGCACAAATACGTCTCTCACGTTACAAGATGCAAAAAGGTTTTTGACCTACATGCGTATAATAACTCCCCGTTCTCGCTGTAGGTAATAAAATATACAAAGCGCAAGTTAACACTGGTACGTCTTTTTTTTTGTTGTCCTCTGGGGCCCACTTAGGAAGAAAACGTATTTTCTCCTTTCTCTTCAAAAATGAAATCACTAAACAATAACCTCTTTGTTTATAGTCTTATTTCAGCTGCTGTTGTAAGCACTGGAATTTGGGACGCCTTCTTATATATAGATTCATGATCATTGTGTAGTTCAAATTAAAAAAATAAATGAATAAAATGCTTCCAAACATTTTTAATTTTCCTTCTTCTCGATCGCAGTTTATCGCTAATACAGTAGATTTACTTTCCGTATTGAAATAGTGTCGTGAAAAGTGACCATGTAACATTAAAAGTTTAGCCAAATGGACTATAGAAGACGTCATGGACCAACAGGCTCATAATTTAAAAACTTTTCTAAGACCGAAACAATGGTTTTATAATAGTTTTTAAATTTTCCATGGAACAATAAGAAATCGTAATCATTTCTAATGTTCATTGCCATACATTTCATACGTAGATGATACAAGATGAATTGTCTTGATACTAGTGCGAACACAGAATAATGATAACAAATATCTTGATACTCAGCAAAATATAAGAGTTAGACAATATATGCAAATAATGCATTTTATAAACTTACCGTTTCGAATGGAAACAAATTAAGCACTATTTTAGACAAAGAAATATCTAATTAGTTAAAATAAGAGTAAAAAATAATAGAAACATAGTTTTACATGAATAAAAACAGGAAGTAAAAAGTTAAAAACGTATTTATCTCTATTAAAAACAAGCCACATTTTAATCTACATTTTAATCCTTGAACGACATAAAAATTCTTTCTCTTTTTCGTGTCAAACTCGTTATACTATTAGAATAAAAGCGTGTTACATTTGAAGGAAAGACAGAGAAATAGAGAATTTTTCGTATCATTGTGTACAGAAAACATTTTTTTTTTTTGATAACTTACTATCTTTTTTCCACTGGGAGTTTTGTTGGTTTCTTCTAAAATTTTAGTCAAATCAGTACGAAAATTTGAAAGATTGTACATTAAATAATATCAATGATTGGTGAAGAATGAGTTAGCGAACGTATAATATCTCGTTGGGTTTGTGATAGGGTTTTTATCGCCTTACTCCAGAAACACGTCTTCTTATAACCTTGATATGTTAGATTGAGGGTTCTTCATGCCAAGCCAGAGCTGTTAAGAAGCAGCCGACGAGCACCCTCACCGAGGCGACGACAAATTCCTCAGCTACCGGGAATGATACTTGAACGCATAAGCATTAAGGATGCAGCTCAGTTTGACCCATATTAATAACGATTCGATCAATTCTCCCGTGAGCAGAGTTTCCTCCTTGCTTACCTCCCTCCCTCCGTTCCCTTTGTATCCTCTGATACGGAGATAAAGCGCTCCATATTCAGTCAACGGCGATACCTAGCTGCTCACACCTCGTATAACAGAATGTTTATTAATGTATGAGATAGGGTAATCAGGTCATGGTCAAATTGCGCTACCAGTACAGATTGATTAGCCATTAGAGTTTATTGATATTGTTATTGAAACGTATGTCTGTATGTAAAAGGCGACCTGATTCGAAAATGTCCATAAAAAAAACATCGCGAACCCACTGTCTTAGATGTTCATTTTCCACAAAAATTAAAAAATACAGAACGGAATCCCTTTTTTATCTTTTTTAATGACATTTACAAGGAGCAAAGAAAATTGCGAGCTTCTAAAGAGAAGGCGGTCGTCGCCACCCATCGACACTCGCACCCCCAGATGAGTCATAAGCACGTTGCCGACTTCTTGGATAGTTATACAATATACGATGGAGGGAAACCGAGGTGATGGAGGAGAAGTGGGGTGATGCAAGGCGAAAATGGACACTGGACGATATGCAACAGCGAAAACTGCTACTACACGTCTGCGTTACACGAGGGTGTGGCGTCTCATTGGTCGAATCGGCCCATTTTCGTGTCGTGGTCAAGTCGGCCACAACATGGCTCTACGTATTTTCAATATATGTGTTGATAAAATCACATCACAGTATTACAATGGTTTCAGTCATAACCTGGTTACTTTTCTTAATAAGGAAAATCGGAAACGTCGTAGCTCGCGTCCGTAAATGTTTGAACCGAGAATTCCTTTATTATGTTATTTATTTATTAATTGTTGATAAAATTAATGTTTTAACTGATCAATAAGTAACCTCAAATGCATTTTTAACAATAAAACCTTTGAAATTTGGGCAAAATTGAAATAATTGTTTTTTTTTTCTATCCGACTACGACGAATCCAAAAGCAGTGTTCTTACGTTATGATTTTAAGAGGAACATTTTGAAGTCTAAACTTTACATATAGCCTCATAATCGATGTTTTAGTGATTCTCAGTGATAAAAAATATACCTATCGTATTTTCCGTATAATTTATTCCTTTGCCCATAATTGGACTCAAGTGTCACTCACTTTATCACTCAGGCATATCTTCTCACAATCTTTAATCTCAATCAAAATAAGTTTTCAGCCATTGATTCCAGCGCAACTCGGGTTTAGGCATTGCTACCGATATTTTATAGTAATTTCAAGGGGCTAACTAGCATACAAACTACTAGAGAACAGGTAGTCACCGCCGCCCACGGACACATGCCACGCTAGAGGAGTCATCAATGCTTTGCCAGCTTTTCGGAAAGAAATAGGATATCCGATAGAGGGAGGGACAGGTCACCGAAACTCTCACTCACCACCAGGCACCAGGGTAGAGCAAGGTGATCACCGCTGCCCATGGATACTCACGACTTCGGAAGTGTCACGAGTGCGTTGCTGACCACTTGGGTAGGAATATAGATTCGAAATAGGATATCTGATAGAGGAAAGAGTGGGCTGATGAAGAGAGGAAGAGCTGATGGAGTGAGGTTGTGGGGTTTTGGAGGAGGAGTAGACCACCGGAACTCTCACGCACTAGAAGAAATGAAAGTACGGAAATTGTTATTTTTATTGTTTGCGAGTGTGGTATTGCATTAGTCGAGTCGGCTCATTTAGATGCTGCAATCAAGTTGACCTTAACATAGTTCGACATTAGCAGTTTGTGTCATATTTTTGTCTAAAAACTAATATAATTTCTTTGGACGTAGCAAGGCATTTTACCGATAGACATCTGCTAAAACTTCGTCATATGACCGCTCCTATCTAACCGCTAGAAGTCATTTGATTATAGACTATTACTGTTCGTTTATAGACTATCTGATTATAAACTATCCGTGTGAACCCGGGGCGAGTCGCTAGTTATTCATTACAATTACATAGTACATCAGGCTGTCAAAACTAAATTGTTTAAAAGTTAACGAAACTTTAAGCTTTAACGAAATTTTAAGTTTTGCTTCTGCTTTTAATTAGAGAATTTAAATACTCAAAGTTTTTGGTACTTAAAAAGTCACTGCACTGCTCTCTTTGCCGCGTAAATGACTTGTGGTAAAATAAAAAAAAAACAAACATTGCGTTTCTACTGTAGACACATCGTAGATCCTGAATCTATTACTAATTTTGAATCCGACGTTGACTTTAGTCCATTTTTCGGTAAACAAAAAAAATCCTATTTTTTTTTTATGAAAATTTAGCCGCGGTAATAGAAAATCTTATAAATCTGTTAAACATGACACTTGTGAATGTATGATTGTGAATATGTGTTTTATGCAAATACCATAAGCTGGGTAAATGTATTATTTGCTAGTTCTATGGGAAATTAAATGCATAGTAATACGTTATTCATAAAGTTGTGTTTATAAAGACATATGCTTAAGTATAGATATATCATCACATGAGTATTTAGCATACTCATATCCCATAGTAGTACATGCAAGAGCGACTATGCATCTACGTTTTTAGACATATAATTTTCTTTAAAACTTATAAAAATATTGTACAGTCACCTGTAATGTATTGTGATAAATATTTTCAATACCAATTTTAAACATTTATACATATAAAGCGCATTTGTCACTAAACACTGGAATGCAAGGACATTTTTTTCTATCGATAAACCCGAAGATAAATAATTATAATATTACTGACCGTAAATAGCTACATAATAGATTAATTTTCATTTAAAAGAAATTAAAACGTCTTTTGTTGATATCTCACCTATCCTACTGGGTAACGTGACAAATATCCTTATTTAAACTTTTAATTAAATAAGCAAAATGTAAGTAGAAGCAGACTTATATAAAGCTTAAATTACATACATTACAATATATGCACCAGTATTTTATAAGATTTCAACTTTTGTGGAGATATACAAATGCGTCTGATGATACTTGTGTGCAATGTGTGTTAACATGCAACCTACCACCAACACTGGAATCTTTTCTTCCATTATGAATTCTTATACAACGAATCAGAGGATTGACAGACATCTAACATCTAAGCGAGTGTAAACTTTGTATATATCTTAGTTCGTTAAATAGTTTTAACGTGATTTATACGTACGTTTCGTGTCAGATCGGTACATCCTCAGAAAAATACAGATAATCACATCCACTTAGGTGCCAAAGGCGTTAAAACTACCAACAAATACTCTTCCAATCACCCGTGACGTGTAGTCGTGCAATGAGTGTGTTTAAAATTTTGGTCACGTCGCTAGAAAATGTACGCGCCCGGACAGTAAGGGAATCGTCAGTCTAGGGTTTACTTAGCATGGCTGACGTCCTTCTCAATGGTCCAAGGTTTGAACAGCTGTTTGTTTAATGACCTGCGAATCACTTTCATTCACTTCGCTTCCGCTAATAATATTTATATAATTAAAATTAGTATTACCCGCGTTATCTCGAATATTACTATATTCATTTGCACAGTGTTGTCCGCATTCGGACATCTGCATCTGCCGGCTCACGTGAAAAGTATGACATCTTGCTTCCCGCGCTTGGTCCGCCCTCTCAGTCGAGCCTGTTTACTATGTCACGGGGAGTAGACTATAAATTTAGGGATGAAATGTTGTGAACAGAGGGATACATCAAAGGGTAACAGAAGTACCTCAAACAGCATCCACAGACTATCACCAATAGACATGTTTGCCAAATGTTATAAACTAACAATCACGAAACCATCACCTAAACTGTTACAGGCAGGGCTAACAACGCCGATTTGTGAAGCTTCATTTGGTCATTGAATACCTTTTTTGTTGAAAAGTTCAAAAAGATTCCAAAACATTTAAATGTAACCTTCTCTCATCCACGTGTAAAACGCTGAACTCGTGTTAGTTATTGAGTTGTCTGAAAACTTTATAATTGAGATTATGAAAAGTGGTTTTATCTGCAGAGAATCCCATTTAAGTCCGTTTAGGCGTTGCAGGCCTATGGAATCGTAAAAATGAATTACGAATCGTCAAATTCAGATGAATTTGAGATCAGATCAGAGTATGAGATCATACTCGAGAATTCGAATAAGCTCTCGCTTTTTCAATGTCTGCGACACGAATCACACAAATGCCTAATCACTTTCGTAAAGCCTACAAACATGATATAGTTCTAAAGGAAACCCTAAATTTTAGTGTTTTATTTGTGGTTTTGTCCAAAACGAAAGTCGGCTGTGTTTGGCTCGTTACTTACCCTTTGTGAGCATTGAACGCCCGAGGGGCGAACTCGAGCTGGCGCTCCACTCTTATTTAACACAAGTAGGCTACGACTTTTAACCACTATTTTTATATCACATATTTACCCTGACTTTGCTCAGAGTCCATTGTCATCTTTCAACAATATTACATTTTCCATTTTTTCATTTTAAATAATAAAATATAACAAATTGTAATGACATTTCTTTGTATGCTCGCTCAACAGACATTCATTTATATAATATAATTGTAAACCCGTTGTACCTATACATTGAATTGTGTGCTAAAAATTTAATGTGGGTCACGTGAAGAGTTTAACACAATGTAAAAAAAAACATTGTTATTGAAACAATGTTCGCCTGTTTGAACATGCTTATCTTCAAAACTGTTAAATGAATTTTCATAGCATTTTCACAGGTTAATTGAGCATAGATTGGGTTAACAAAAAAATTTATTTCATCAAAATCTGCTCACGTAAAATTAGTTGGTGTTCAAAAACAAATTCCACGAATACAAAATCGTGGGCACTATTTGTCGATCATAAAATGCAAGTTTCGTGAGTCTTTTACTAAATTGGTCTAAAAGAACGCAAATCCGCTGCGTTTGCTTTACTGTAGTATTTCTTCTACTACACCCAGGACTTAACACGCACTGTGTAGAAATCAAAACTCCATTACGTATAGCTGAACACATTTGTCGAGAGAAATTTTTATCGTATTCAATAGCGGGCAAGGTCCCACGCTAAACCTATTTCATTAAGAAACGACTCAAGGTAATGAAAACCTTATGTTCTCACGTAGATCCCAACAATGTACTGCGTTTTGTCATTTTTTGAATTCTTCATCCACCAAAATCTTGGTTTTGCTTTTATTTATTCTCATACTTGCTTAAATTGCTTTGTACTCATAAGCACAAAGCAATTTTTATCTTTACAGATAAAACCGTATATAAAACCACGAGCATGTATTTTAAATGTTCAAGCAAAACATAACACTTTAACGCTCAGCCCGTTAATTCATCAAGAAACATGCAGCATCGACTACAAATTTATAAAAATATTAGAATTATATAAGAATATAAACAATATTTATTTAATTTGCAATTCAACACCTAACTGTGCGTAAAGGTTTTTAAGATAATAATAAGTTTTTTTATGAAAATCATCTCGACTGAAATAAATATGTAAAGTTATGTGAAAAGAAATATAGCAAAAAATGAAAATTAATCACAGTAAATAAATACATCCTTAACGCTACCTTAAATTTGTAGGCAATATTATCGAAGAATTGAATACAAACTCAATTATTTCGCAAAAAATTTGTATATTCTCGAACGAATTGAAAAAAACTCCTATGACGTTATTTTCAAATAAAATTAAAAACTAACTTTTTTTATGTGAATTGTTAATAGTAACAATTTTATTGTTAACAATAAATTTTCGATCTTTCCATAAACATTGCTTTAGAGAATTAATTTCTGAAAATTCTGAAGTTTTCTAAGTTAATATCGTTTTTAAATAACTAAAGCACAATATTACTATAATTTATGTTCCAACAAATAGAATAAATAAACATTACTTTCTTATAAGGCAGAGTAAATAAATTGCTTTGGGTATCCCAACCAATTGTTCCGAGTTGTTGCACTGTATAAATTATGATAAGAAAAACCAGAGAGCCGACCATTTTCATATAATTCAATTTGCTAAAATGTTAGCGTTTTCAAGAAATAAATTGGATTATTTGAATTGTATTTAATAATTAAGAACATACATGCTTTTAATCTTATTTTAGGATGAGAATATTATGTTATTTTCTAATGTTGTTTTATAATAATTTGCATTGACACTTGCTTGCTGCCGGCATGGATATAAAATGAAATTCTTCATGTTTTACATCGGCTGATCTCTGTTTCGATAATGATCTTTGATGTAGTTTATATCAATTCTATATATATTAAATTACATAACATGGCTGATTGATTGAGGGTTCGATTCATAAATACTAAGACTAAACAGCTAGACCTATAAAACTGAAATTTTAGTAGCAAATTCGTATAGTAACATGAATACCAATTAAGGAACGTGTTCTTTTATATACCGCCTTTAAAAGTTTGAAAAGAAGAAACATGAACATGAAACTTTTTTTAAAATAGTTAGAGGGACAAAATAAAGATAATGAGTTTAGAGATTAATAAACCGC
This sequence comes from Eumeta japonica, assembly GCA_005406025.1. Classification (NCBI taxonomy): domain Eukaryota; kingdom Metazoa; phylum Arthropoda; class Insecta; order Lepidoptera; family Psychidae; genus Eumeta; species Eumeta japonica. Next base: position 239,034 of record BGZK01000578.1, read on the forward strand.
AAAGGAGAAGTTACTTAAGACTTTACATTGTATTTTAAAATGTCTACTTAATGCCTCATATAATGAAGTACGGAAATTAAAATTTTTTCATCCCTCGATTTTATCAAAGGGTAAGCTACTCCGAAACTATACGGCGGTTCACATAAGACGCTTGCTTGTAGAATTTTATCAGGGTTGTGACAGAATAAAACTATAAGGGTTGTTTTATGGCATTTGACAACGGAATTTTAAAAACGTACCATGTTGATTGTTTTGTTATTATTGCTCGTCTAAAAACATAGTTTTTTTTTAATTTATCTAGACGCACTTTTTTACTACGTCGCAGTAAAGGAAGGGTAATGACTTAAACAATACACACATGTATGTATCTATAGTTGTTTAGAAGCTGCTGAACCAATTTTAGCGTGTTCATTATTTCGTTTTTTATTTAAGTATCGTATATTAAGTTTTTTTAAATAAACAAATATAGCGAACAGAATGTACACTTAACCTAAATAAGCATCTAGATTCCCGAAAACTGTTAAAAAATTAACGATTTAATTTACAATTAGTTATAGAAATGGCTCGATATCTAGATTTGCATCCTGCAAATAAACAAAATCATTACCATTACCATATTAATGATTATATCATACACTAAAATTTATGAGGCGCCCATACTCGTGGTACTCGTGGCGAGCGTCCACAGAATTAATTGTATCTTGCGTGTGTTTTTGAACAAAAAAAACACACTGCATAGAGAATTCTGTGCAAGCTTATCATGAGTTTGGTAGGCCTCTATGGTTGCATATATCACCAAGATATGCCCAGTAAAAGAAAAATGTTAAAACTGCCTCGACTAGAGATAAAATAACTGAAATATATAAATCAAGCAAGGTGTTCCGTTGAGGTGTTACAAGGTTGTCCTTGACTTGGTCGTGTACGATTCTCAAATACAAATTAATGAATAGGTAATACTATAATAATTTAGTATATAAAAAATAAATATTATGAAAAAATCCGTCAAGCCGATCAGGCTGTAGAGCGTAGCAAAGAAATAGACATACGTACACATGTGTGTATGTATGTACATACATGCATACATACAAACATATTCTCGAAAAACATTACTCTCCTTTCTTCGACAGTCGGGTAAAAAAATATTGACACTGCAGGCCTCGACTAAAAATTTCCAGTATAATATTTATCAATGTATCTTTAAAATCCTTGAGTTAAAATATTGTCTATGAGTTTTTGAGCTTAAAAATGTAAAAGACGGCTTACCCTACAGGCTATCACTGAAACTTTTTAATACTTAAGGGTTCAAAGCGTTCAAAAATAACGTATTAATAAATTATTGAGTTCATTACGCTTAAGAGTCGATTTCAGTGCTTTTTCAAGTACTACGTGCTCAATAATATAATTTTAAAACCTTTCGAGTTCTTAAAATTCAAAAATGTATATGTACACAAAAAAGTTTTTTTTTTAATTTTTTAAACTACTATATATTTTGAACGCGTTACTTGATTTTGATTTGCTTTATAGCATCCGATGCAGTTTTATAAATAAAAAAATATAAATGAAACCACACATAAATCTATCAAGTGTTTCTCAAATATTTAAAATAAAAGACTTATTTTTTAAATTTTTCGTTAACCATATCTTTCGAACAAAACAATCGATTTTAATACAAGTTGTGACGATCGACACTGTTTTTAAAAAAACTCGTTAAATTTCAGCATTTATCGATTGAGTAGCTTAAAAAGTATTTAAAAAAAAATCACTTAACAAATCATAAAATAATCAATTTTGTTGCATACAACAACAATCATAGTTGTTTATTTACAAAGTAATTTAAATAAACACACTCCTTAAAAAAAATTACCCCACGATTTCTCTTGAACAAATCAACCGATTTGTTGTCTTTTTGAATCCAAAAAACTGTACCTAACCCCAAAAGTTGCGTTCACACGTTTGCTTTATTTAAAAGATATCATTGACGAAATGTTTAAAAAACATAATTATGTCGTGTTTTTGATATATCTAATAATTTAAGAAACGATCGCTGATTATATTGTAATTATTTTTTCATAATTTAATATTTATGATTAGAGAACTCTTTGTAGTTAACAAACCCTGTTACGTTATAAAAACTGAGAAAATATTCTGCCTAAACATTGTGACAGGACTTACTGAAACGCAAGAAATGCTCTTAGTTCAGAGCTATTAATTATTATTTGTATTAAGCGGAGTTAGCCAACCCGCCTTTGTACACCCACACATTTATTTTTTGAACCAATTTATAATAAAAAGTAACGTTGGTTTCTTTCATCAAACATTTCTTTTGAATATAAATTGTCGGTGCTTAACTTCTATCCTCTGAATTTTGGTCCAGTATATTAAATATTAAGTTGCGTGGAAAATAACCCATGCACATGAAATGCCTTTGTGATTCGTACAAACATTCGAGCGTAACTGAGAGAACATCTGCATATAGAAATTACATATTTTTTATCGTAAAAACAATGAAATATTTAACGAAATAGAGTACTAATACAGAGCTGATTACGTGATAAGGAAAAACGGAACCCCCCGACTAACGAGTTTCACGCGCGAAAAGTCGGAGGAAGAAATACCGCATGTCATAAGATATTGTTAGAGAAACGAGGGTCATATTTATTACATTAGCGGCTGTATGTGTCGATAGCGGCAGGCTCTATTGTAACAGATGAAATGGAATGTTACGTTTGTTAAAGCGGAAATTGTATAGAATGTATAGACATAGCTTACTAAAATTATACAACAGCTTGTAACTATTATACGTTGGTTATAATGTACGAAATATTTTGAAATGACAAATACTTTTTACATGATATCTGCACTACTAAACAGAGAAGAATGTTAAAATTGTACAAAAATATTTTCATTCGCGATATAGTACGACGTTTTCTAACAACACGAGTATGTATGCCCAATCGAATAATATTCCAAACTGTGCTAGTTTCGTACCGTTCATAGTTTTAAATAACAACACTTAGTCCAATCGTTGCCTTCAAAGAATGTCAGGCATTGTACATTGGAAATGTTATCAGTAGGCCTTTTTCTTTCTACAGCTCACAATAAATTAGCGCACAAATTACAACATATCATAAGGTAAATTCCATTATCATGAATATTATGTGGATTGGGAGCTGACGTTGCTGATTGCTGTTTGCCCTTCCGCCCTCTTCCCTCCCGAGGGATGACCCGGGGACAGGTACTTAGGCAAACTTCTCGCCATACGCGCACGACGGGACATAATCCGTCAATTCGATTAGCTGATTTTGCGTAGTTAGTTGCCTATAGATCATGGCTGCATTTAGCTTTCAGAGAAACCCTTTAAGCTAGAGTGACAATTGTGAAAAATTCGCTAATAACGACTTTTATCAATGCTCCCAAAGATCCCCAAAAACAGATACATGAGACAAGAGGAAAATTACGTCAAAACTGTAACCAGATATCCAGTTAATAGATCAGTACCGATACTTATGAAAAATGCTTTATAGAAAAGTTTATTATAAAATTATTTTTTTTTATGAAATATTTCAAGTAGAAGTTACCTAAATTAAAAAAACGTAATAAAACATTGAGCAGCGCAAAGTTACGTCATACCAAAAGCCAGGTGTTGACGACTATTTAAGTTAGCAGAAACCTTAAAATAGCTACATGAACGGTGAACAGATTTTGGAAAATACTTATCAACTGGCTGAAAGGCTAAAAATGAAGGGCTTTGTGTGTTTTTCAGTTTTCAACAATATATTATGAAAAAAAGGTCCATTAAATAAGGTACTTAAGCTCCAAGGAAACTTCTTTTTTATTTGCTTCACAGACCTTGTTGATGTGAGTATCTATTAGGCAAAGTTTGTTTTATGACTAAAGATTTACTTCGAAATGATCTTTACAAGATCACAAAAGAGGTTTAGGAAAATGTAAACCTCGTCTTCTCCCCACCTTCATCCACTTTTCTCTAACTTTAGGTTCTCAATGTACCTTTAAAAAATGTTTGCGAGAAAATTTGGTAGCATCGGAAGGGCAAAGACGCTTTACGTATCTAAGTATACCTATGTAGGTACAAACAAGAGCCACTGTACACTTTTTTATTAGATTTACCTTTGACTGTTTAAAGATTATCTAATCTAATCTAAATAAAACAATATATGTGTTTTCTGTGGTAGGTAAATAATACTCACACACCATGAAAAGTTTACTTCTTAAAGAATCTACCTCTTTTCTATATTTACTTCCAAACCTAAATGTAAAGCTTACCTCTGGACCGGTAAATAACATACTCTCATACAATACAGCCGTGAAGTAGCAGCTTCCGTTGCTTCGTCTCGTCCACAGAGTGAGAATTTTGGTGGCTTACTCCTTTTATCCCACTTCTATCTACCCGATCTCCCTCCATTGGATATCCTATTACCTCCCAAGAGACTGGCAGCACACTGATGACTGCCCTGGGATAGCGAGTCTCTATGGGCGGCGGTGACGATCTACTCTCTTATTGTTCGTCTGCTCGTTGGCCCCTCGGCAATTGCTTAAAAAAAAGAATGATGTCATGTTTAGTTGTAGAACGTCTTTGCATGAGCTTTGAGCAACCACCTTTTGATTTATGCTGTATAAATTCTTTGCCTTAACTTTTTTTCTTGTTTTTTCTATAATTGTGTGAGTCTTAAATCTTTATCAATAAAAAAAATCAAATCAAAGGAATTCTCCATTTTTTTTTCTCTATTTTTCACAACAGCGCCCTCAGTTCCGTATTTTACGTGTTGTGGACGGAAGGTGAGTCGTGCAAACGTATTATTTTTTACGACTTTTGTCGTAATTCACGACGACAAATTTGGTGATTTTTAGTGACACGTCGGTTACTCTCGAACAAGAGACGTCTGCACTGTGTGTATTTATTTTAACACTACACAATGTGCGAAGATTCAATTTAAATGAATGCAAGTCGCTTAAATAATTCATAATACAATTTAGCTTTATAAGATATAATAAATATTCCCGAACACCCTAAATACCTTACACTTTGAAAGCGACATTTAACTTAGGTAAAGGTCGTGCTGATGGTGTCAGTTGAAGCCTGATTGGTGTTTACGTACGACCAAACATACCTCCGTAAGGTGTAGACACGACCACAGTCCTTTACTTAGTACGTATTATTTTTCCACGCCTTTCTTCATTCGATGATTTCCATCAATCGTTTCATGCAAGCTCGATGGTTTTGGGTGTGCCTTGCTTGGGCTTGCCTTTTTAATGCCGCCTCTTATATAATATACCAATTGGGTCTGCGTAAAATTTCCTAAGAATCCATTCATCAATTGAACAGGAGTAAATGAAATGATTATTTTATTTTTGTCTTTTCTTTAATTTTACTATGAATGGTTTCATCATTTAATTAATTTCGTGTAACCTATTACTGCCGTATTTGGATGGAAACAATGAATAAAAGCAGATCGACAAAACATTATATTATAGATATATGAATCTAAAACGCGAATGTGTATTTGAAAAGGTCGGCAAGGGTCGCCCTAGAAAATCCTAGGCAGATCATTTTGGTTGCATATTAAAAAAACCGGCCAAGTGCGAGTCGGACTCGCGCACCGAGGGTTCCGTACAAACCTGCAAGGTTTACAAAGTTCGTTTTACCAAATTTCGAGATTCTATGTCAACGGGAAGTGGTCTTTAGGTTTTAATTCCCTTGCGTGTAGTTGCGAGTTGCAAAATATGCGGTATCAATGGTTGTACTTTTGCGTTTTGCGTTTTGCGTTGACTTAGAATTTTTTTCACGGGTTAAAGGCAATTAGATCTAAGTATTTGATATGAATTTCAACTTGATAGCTCTACGCGTTCATGAGGAAAAAGTAATAAGTTTATATTTATTAAAAAATATATATTTTGTAATGTAACTAAAATTTAAGGTTTTCAATTTTTCCTTTATGTGTGCTATAAACGTTGCTTCATGCCAAATTTCAAGATTCTAGGTCGACTGGAAGTACCCTTTAGGTTTTGATTCCCTATGAGTACTTGCGAGTTTCAAAATATGCAGCTTAAATTGCTGTTTCTTTTGATTGCGTTGACATAGAAGTTTGATTTTGTTACAGCTTAAAGGTATTATAGACCTGAGTATTTGGTATGAATATCAATTTAATACCTCTACGCGTTTATGAGGAAATGGGTAGTAAGTTTAAAATTATTAAAAAAATATATATTATGTGATGTAACTAAAATTTATGGTTTTCGTAATTTTTCCTTTATCTATGCTATAAGACGTTGCTTCGTACCAAATTTCAAGATTCTGAGTTCACGGGAAGCACCCTGTAGGTTTTGATTCCCTTGCAAGTGTCGAAAATTTGCGGCATAAACGGCTGTATCTTTTGATTGCGTTGGCTTAGAAGTTTGATTTTTTCACAGCTTCAAGGGACAGTAGACCTGAGTAATTGATATAAATTTCAGCTTCATACCTCCACGCGTTCCTGAGAAAAAGGGTCTTGACAGACGGACGGACGGACGGACAGACGGACAACAAAGTGATCCTATAAGGGTTCCGTTTTTTCCTTTTGAGGTACGGAACCCTAAAAAAGAAGCAATTTTAAGCAGCCGAAATCGACGAGCTTGCATAAGATTGATGGATGTCGGCGAAGCAAAAGTTATGTGCAGAGATCGTACTCCGTGGAAATTTATAGTAGTCTCTGCCTAGTCCTACGGAAAATAGGCGCGAATCAAATCAAACTTAAATCAAATCCAAAATATCTAATCCTATTAAAATCATAAGTAAAAGTTTGTATGTTTAGATGTTTGGATGTTTGTTACTAAATCACACTTTAACGGGTGAACAGAATTGTCTAAAATTGTACCCTAATATATTTTATATATCAGAATAATAAATAGGCTGTAATTGAAGTGGATACTATTTTTGCTCGCGATTTTGCTTGCGTGATCTTTAAAACGAATTCTTTGCTCATGCCGATCGGTTATGGGTAACGATAATGTTCAAGAGAGATTCAAGTTCGACGTACTAATCGCGAGCAGGACCCGGATCACGATAAGAGCTTGAGCGAGGCTCTTTCGTAACAAAAGTATTTGAGGAATCACGTGTGTTTTTGGTGTAAGAATATGGGTTTATCTGGTATGGATCCGAGAACGGGACCACGATTGGGATCATGGCTGACGACGTCATCGATATACGTATAAGACGAAAGAATTCGTTGTACGTCCGCGCAGTAGGAGCCGCGGGTGAATTATTTACGTTTTGAATAGAAATAGAACCTAGGTCGGGACCGGAATTACAATGAAAAGCGGAGCCGGGACTGAAATCGAAAACGGGGATAATGTTGGAATCGTGGTTAACAGAGCGACCGGTTGATATAGATGATGAAAGATTTGATGACCACGCGGGCGAAGTCGCGGACAAAAGCTATTCTACGCTACGAAATAAAATTCCGTAGGTCATGAGACTATGAAAGGAGCTGATAAAACTATTCTCGCGGTGATTTCATCTGTGAGCCGCCCGATAATTTTGACTGCATGTACTACGGAACTAAGCGTTTTTGCTAATCTCGTAATTATCAATTCCAACGTAACTTAGCGTTTAGAATGAAACCAAAAATTAAGGTTGTGTCCACAATATCTACTTCCTTATTCTTAACCACTACTTTCAATTTAGCTTTAAATAAGGAATTTTAATTAAATTTGTTTTCCTTTCATCAAACACAATATTTTAATATTAAACCATTCAACTATTTCAGAGATGGCATTACTTACTTAATCAAAAGCAGGTGATGAAACGCACTAAAATTGACTTTATATTATTATACAATGTTTTTACTTTAGCTAATAACAAGACAATGTAACACGTCTTAATAACAAGTCGGTGGCAATAGTGGAGCAAATAGGGGCTCATGTCCTGGCTTACATGCTCAGAATGCAATTTCATTCTTGTAGTCTCGCTTTAGAAACAAATTGAAATCCAAATAGAATTCTAAAACATTTTGCATTGTTGGTCTCACTGGTATCGGCAGAGAGGTAAGAAGGATTAGACGGAATACTTTTTCTATGCATATTTTTTAAATGTTCTAGAAAAATACAAAGAAATAGTAAATACTTTTATAAGCTGATTCTGGGTTATATTTAAATATATATATAGATAATTCAGATGCACAGATGTTTTATATATAGAAAAATATTGAACTAGACCGGTGAAATAAGATCATTTTTCTCACTGCAAAGCGGTACCGACAGGGGCTTTCAAAGAGCAATATAAAAATTCCTGCCCTGTAACTCGTAAATTGTTTGTCGGAGTATCAAGGGATAAAGTACAGCGAGGGATATGACGTAGTATTAGACAATAAAAACAGCTACGAAACAATGTCGATTTACAAATGAAATATGTGCTTTGACTAAAAAAAGTGTGGAAATTATTATTGAACTCCTTGTGATCGTCCATAAGATACAAATATTTTATTTTAATATCTTTGTCTTTTTCTAAGATAAAGACTCTGTATACATGGGCTATTACTGATATTTCTAGACTCAAAAATTTTGGTTTCTTTGGAACCATTGTAAAAAGCACTTGGCTCAGCCTACTTTAGAGACGAGTTCAATGGCTTCTTAGTACGCGTTCACCGCTACTTCGGAACTTGTAAATCGTATATGTCTACGCTTGTCTTTCATTTTTGGAAACATTTTACTATATACGATCCGAACTATACGACGAACAAGTTATTTATTTTCACTATTTCCAAGCATTCAAAAATCTATTCTTTACCTTAGCGAAAAACGTGGTGAAGGTAAATTTGCTGGGTGAAAGCTTCTCGTGAACCTTTCCAAACACTCTGGACAAGCACTTAGGTACTTACGTATCGCTTTGCAGCTATTATTCTTTGGTATTCAAGAGATTCTATAGTGTAATGTAATGATGTACCGAAAAAAGGAACACCAATTTTCTTATCCATCCTTCAAATTCTTTTAACTTTCATCGGCAAATCTTCAAATGGAAACATCCATTCTGCCAATTGGCTTTTTATTTTAGGTTCAAAGCAGTAATACCCGGCTTTTCTTCCTTGTGACTGTGCTAAGTACAACCAAAGATTGTCCCTCGTTATGTTTTATCACTTTACAACTCCACTCCATATGCAATCGCTTCTGACCATCCGTTAAATCGTGCAGTACCCATCGAGTGCACACCTCCTGAACATTTAGATGGATGTATAAATTTCGATCATACCAATACTTAATAATGTACATTTTTTTTATTTATATATTTTTTTATCAGTTTCAGTTAGTTGTCGTACATTATAAATATTAAGTTCGGTAACGGTAGGTCCTTTACGTGAAGATCTTCAACCTTCACGTAAATCTTTAAAGAGGTAATCATGCCCATGTTAGAGTTCACTAAAGTAGGATACACAAAGCTATGAGACGGAGTTTCATCACCAAATAACAATTTAAGTCTTTTGTAACTTCGTGTAATCATGGCACGAATATTTCCTCAACTTAAGTTCATGGTGATGCCGATACGCAAATTTCAAAATGATGTCACAGTGTCAAAAAAAATGATAGTCCATACACACAAAAACATAATATAATCCCCGAGTTTCACTTTCTAAAACTGTAAGTGTTTTTTTAGTATTTTTATTACAAATTTATTATGGTAGAGCCACCATACCGTAAAAATAGACCGGCTCGAGCGATTAAATACCACACTCTCACAGAAAACGGATCTGAAGCAGTTTTCGCTGTTGTATTTTGTCCAGGAATGAGAGTTTCGGTGGCCCACTCTTCTCTCCCCCTTCCATTTAACCGTCCCTCCTTTAAATATACAATTCCATCCTAATAGGCCGGCAATGCACTGATGGCTCGTTTGGGGTTGCAAATGCTCATGGGCGGCGGTGACAATCTACACTCTGACGGCTCGCCTGCTGGTTTCTTCCTCGACTATGGTATAAAAAGAATGTTCCAGAAATAAGGAGATGAAGTAGACGTCATTAGTCGTAATATGACCCATACGTACAGCGTGCAAAGTTTTTTCATTTTCGAGATATTATGTGATTAATCCATTGTAATCCCTATATTTCTTTTGAAACCATACCGTTCTCGATCAACACAATTTCTGTCGTTCAAAGACACTCCACAAGTGCTACGCAGAGATCGCAAGAATATCTATTTCACATATTATTTATTCATATTTACTATTTAGTTGGCTATACTTATTTATATTTTATATATTTATTTGTTGTCGTTCTTGTAGTGTTGTATTGAAATTTACTTAATCGTCCAATTATTTACAAGGAATAGGAAAAAAACTTATTGCGTGTCCATATCTATACTAATATTATAAAAGCGAACTTTTGTAAGGATGGATGTTTGTTGCTCTTTCACGCAAAAACTACCGAATGGATTTCGATGACACTGTACAATAATATATAGCTTACACATCAGAATAACAATAGGCCATAATTTATAAAGACATAATGTCAATTATTCAAAATATAACGATAAGTGTTAAGTAAGCAGGAAAAAATCTGTCATCTGCGAGCTATTCTGGCGTGCGCCCCAAAAACCGTTGGATTTACATATATATAATGTATAATGGAAATGTTAATTTTAAATAATCCTACAAAATAGCCCGCGACAGCATATATCTATCTTTTATGTGTAAGCCATTATCGCCAAAATACTGAACCGTAAATGCAATAATAATTGATAATTTATTTCTAACGCACATTTTGTAGTAACAAATTGATCCGTATATCAAAATAAATACTTTTATCGCATCTGGTATTTAAAGTAGATAAACTTTGTCTTTTACACTCCATCATATGGACAAATATTTGAATAGTTATGACGAATGACAAGCGAGTGCGCGATATTATGGTGCGGTCCGGCGACAGGGTCAGACCATAAAGGTAGCAGGTATACATTTGAGGACGCAATGTTTTTCCCACAGCCAGCTCTATGTGGCTTGCTCACGCGTTTCTGAATCGCAAAATTTGCATGTTTATACAGACCAAAATAAATCGTTTAACATAGTTTATAGGAGTATATTGCAGTAGCCACCTATAACTTTTGCATTACCATCAATCATCATATACTTCTGTACCTATTTATTCTTACAAGCTATAGCGTTTATAATACCTATAATACATATTAGTGAGTTCATCTAAAAAATACTTAGTTCCAATTTACATACATTACACAATATAATCGTTCGAACACTTATAACTGGAGAATAGCTGGACCGATTTTCATTTTAATTAATAGTGATCTTATGTGTAAACTGAAATATATGAAAAATCAGTAGGTATGGATTATGTTTATCTTCTAACAATTTTTAAGCTGTCACTTTATATTGAACATCAGCCATGTAAGCGAAATAGCTACGAATATATAGGGTCTGTGGTTATATCATCAATGTGTATGAATTGGCCCTATAAAAAAAATTCCATATGAACAAGATGAAAGAATACATTTTATGCCTACGCGGGCGAAGCCACGGGAAAAAGCTAGTAATTCTATAATGCAGCTTTATATTATCTTATGAATGCGCGTATTGTTGTAAGCATTTTCTATAGAACATAATGATAGGAAATTTGTAAAATCCAGTGTTACTTGAAATAGTAAGTTTTCTAAAATTTAACGAATATAATAAAATCGCTGTACAGAAAATACATTCTCTAATAAACTGAGCACTTTGATACCGGCTGACTTTTACGGCGTTCTCGTTACGGTTGGAAGAGAAAAATATAAGAAGAATAAATTGAAAAGAAGACACGTAAAAGGGCAGAGATCCTGCCCTTAACGGTCTTAAATATATTGTGTGGGCGCGGAACAGTTGTGGCTTACGATACTGGACAAGTGCAAGCCGGGCTGGTGCGATGGTGTTCCATTCATATTATAATTACTGTAAATAATTATAAGAAATATACTTAACGATATAATTTTCTGTTGTTTTATCCTCTATATATATATATATATATATCAGTAATATTTAAAGAATTCAGTAAAAGTAGTCAATATTTGTAGTTAATACATAATAGAAAAACGATTAAATAAATTGTAGTTATGTTAATTTTCGGGCAATACAACCGTTAATACAAATCTACGTGACCAAACACTGAATAATTAAATAGGTACATATTTTTTTGAATTCTTTGTGGGAGTAATGCTTTCGAATCTTAAAAAAAAGTTGTAGAAAGGAAAAAAAATACATAAATGTAAAATTTTACATGCATTTGTGTGTTTTTTGATGTGAAACATCTATTTTTGTATTTTAGGTGTACGTGTAATCTAAGTATAATATTATATATTATGATATAGATTGTAAATATATATTTTATGTATATATAAAATATACATAAAAATAAATAAAATGTACATACACATGTGCATTTTATTTAAGTTCTCGTTTATTGTCCTTTCAATGCTAATTTGAATAGAAAATTGAAAAATCAAATATGCCTATTTGATATGCTAAAATTAAATTTTTGAACGCAAGGCCGGACACAATGTCATTTTTGTTATTACACATATTATAAATATTTATAATGTAATTTTTAATTATAATACGGAATCGTAAAGAAGTGAACAAGCCTTGTGAAACATTGTGTTCCGGGGCGCGGTCGTTCATAGTGGACTGTATGGTGGTGCAAGGTAAAAACGTTTTCTTCGTATTTTTCGGAGACACGGCGGAGCAGGTCTTCATTCTTGTTATATTGTAACGAGAGAACTGCCTAGGTTCACCTAGGGCACTTCTCGTACCCTAGGTTTATACAGGATGTGCTGCAAAAATCCTCCTCTACTTTTGCTGGCGTTCATCGGACTCCGTATTATTATTTCTTATCGGTTTATTATAATGACATACACAAAGCTAAATATTAAAATAATGTGTATTCCTTTGCCAATTTGGCTGTTTCGATTATCATGTGCAGGCGTCGACGCTTCGTATGTGAATGAAAGCGGTTTTATCAAAATAAAAAGCAATTTTCATAATAGCCAATAAATACACTCAAGCACGCGCACACCATTAAAAAAATGATCAAGATGTTTCCTAGAACCCTAGAACGCCAAGATTTAATTGAAACTCGATTTTCAAAATAAATTGGGATGATACTGTAAACAGTAACGGCGTGAACATATTCACTATTTTATTCTTCAGCCATATAGTTTATTATATAGTCATTTACAGAAAACATCGCTTTTTTATCGGTGCGATTTATAGTAAAATGTATATAATAGAATAGTTTTGGTACCTATAAATTTATTTGTAAACAAAGATATGAATTTGTATAAGTTTTACTTCAGTAACGCATCTTTTTTTTTTCTCCTTGCGGGGCGAAGGGGGTTAAAAACCTAATGAGCTATCCACGCACCCGCGTGCGAGGGGTGTGTCCGACTTTCACGGACCAAAAAACCCCCTAAGCGATCTGTTGGTTGGCCGTTGTCCGTAGCCCCAATAAATTGGAGCTTTGAGAACTTCGTCTGTCGCGGCCGATCGGCATGGGATGCCGTCGGCGCGTGATTGCCAAATGGATGCCGCAAAGTGGGCATCTCGGAAAAGGGAATCACATGGAGATTTAGCTCGGGCTTAGTCTCCTAGCGGGGTGCCGGGAGCGCGGGGGGCGCACCGGTTGGATGACCATTTACGGTCATAATCGGGAGGGTGTCCGCGCCTAGACTTCTGTCATGTTTTTGTTGATGTTTGTTAACCTTTCGACCTCAGCGGTGAGCTCGTCGGGTGCGTCTAAAAGAACATTCCTTAGCCTTCGGATGAAATGATGTGGAGGGAGGCTCGTAAGATCCGGCTGATTGTAATAGTGGGTTAGGGTGGTTTGCAGCTGTGTCGAAGAATTTTTTCGACATGTCTTTCATGTATTTTGAGATCGTGGGGAGTTCTAAATCCCTATGAAGGGTATCATTCCGGACGTACCAGGGTGCGCCGGAGACTCTTCTGCAGAAGTTATTTTGCAGAATCTGAAGTTGATGGAGTGCCTTTGGGTCGGCGTGGGCGAAGACTGGCACCGCGTACGTCATCACCGGCCATATGCACACTTTGTAGAGTGTGCATTTATTCCTAAGGCTCATTTTGCTCTTTTTAACGATCATGCCGTTGAGGCGTGATAGGTATAATTGAACATTTTGTCTGACACGCTTGATGTGATCTTTGAAGTGTAGATGTTTGTCAAGCGTGATTCCTAAGTACTTATATTTGTGATTCCACGGAATAGGTGAGTTATTTACGCGAAATGTTCGTGATTTGTATGGTACAACTTCTTTCCTTTTGATGCTACTGTAATTGAAGAAGATAGCTGCTGATTTTTCCGGATGAACCTCGATTTTCCATGTTTGGAACCATCGCGTCAGCTCGTCGATGGCCTTCTGGAGGCGAGGAATAATTATACGAAAGTTACTACCACTCAGGTATAAGGCGGTGTCATCGACGAAGAGCGCGAGTTGGACGCCTGTTTGCGGGCGCGGGATGTCGTTTGTGTACGCGGAGTAAAGCAGCGGGGAGAGTGTGGAGCCTTGAGGAACTCCGGCTCTAATCGGTCTTTTGGCAGATACGCTTTTTTCATGCCGGAAGGAGAATTGTCTGCCCGTCAGGTAATGCTGGATGATGAAGACGAGATGATCTGGGATTTTCAGCTGGTGGAGTTGAAGTTTGGAGCAAACATTCGACAAAGTTTGGCCAGCGTGCCAAACTTTGTCGAATGCCTTTGCGACATCGAAGAAGACCGCTACAGTTTCGCGTTTGCGTTTAAAACCCTCCGAGATGTTTTCGACTAGTCGGAGGGCTTGTTGGGGGCAGGAGTGATTTGGTCCAAAATCCAAACTGTTCGTTGATGATCAGTCCATTTCCTAACAGATGATCACTGAGTCGTGATTTGAGGACTTGCTAGAATAATTTACCTAGACCGCTCAGGAGACTGATCGGCCTATAGCTGGTGGGGAGGTCGCGAGGTTTCCCCGGCTTCGGGATTCCGATAATGACGGCTTCTTTCCATGCCTCGGGAAAGTGACAATTTTTAGTGCAAGTAACTGTAGTAACGCATCGAACAAATATACAGTTTAGTACCACGGTAATCCTTCAGAGAGCTGATCACGTGACATCGACAACGGCGTCCTTCACGACGATAGGACCGCCGACCGCTTATGGCAGTCGTGCAAGACAGATTTTGAACTCCGGGCCGCTTCGATTTAATTGGTTTAAATTCGACCCGTCCAATTAATCGCTTTCTGAAGAACGAATCCGAAAATCGCAAGAAATAGTATAAGAATGCAGCTGCATGCTGCAGCCTGCTTTACTCTGCACTATTCCAGTACAGTACTTAACCTACCGTATACTATAGTACATAGCATACGTGTCGGCGTATCGGAAGTGAAGCTCTACACCTCTATAGACACCTAGTGTTCAGAGTTATTATTTTCGACGACCTAAGTTGGCGAGTCGCGGCTCCTGCGAATAGTCAACCGATCAGCAAAAACACAAACGTGCCGTTATGCGTTCCATACGCTTAAGCCAGGTCCGTCACACAATTTATGAAATACAGACATGTTTTTACTCGTATTAATAACACTCGTACAAATTCTACTAAGCAAGGGCATATTGCATATAATGCTTAAGTAGAACTTATCGTGTTGAGGATAATTTACAGTCGGACTATATACTTTAAAAGATCCCCTCATTTACTTTAATTTATTAATACTTACATAAATTCCCTAAATTTTATATGATTAACGTTCCTTTCAAATCAAAATACCGGGCACGACCCAGTTCATGATTAATTTTTGAAACGTACCAGTCGTTTTTCGAACAGTTTGTAGAAATAAAAACTGCGTCCTATATAATTACTCTCGTATAGATTTTACTTCAAAGTAAAAGTTTTAATCAAGGCAAAGTGAAATAAAAACGTCTATAAGACAAAGATAAAAAGCAAACGGAGCGAGTAACGACCGGCGATTCTTCCTTAAGCTACCGATAATTCCTTGAACATTTTAGGTGCTGGAATGTGCCTTTCGATTTTGCTCCGAGTAAAGGATTTTAAAGTTAATATACCGTTAATGGCTAGATATAACTTTGGATATTATCTGTTTACACGATTCTAAATTCTCAGATAATATGTAAATCACAATATAAATACACGAATTGTATAGTAAACAATTTTAATTTAAATGGTTGGAGAAAGTGCCATTGGTATTATATTGATTTGATAATTTAACACTACTTTCGACATAAGGAAATACTTTAAAAAATTGGAAGGATACAAAGAATAAAAATTATTTTCCGGTAAATATTCAAGAAACGAGGTTTAAACCAAAAAATACTCTTATCAATTTTCGTATAATGAAACCTCATGACGTTCATGAGAGTTAAAGTAAAAAAATCTTGAAAAGTTCTTGAAAATCTTGAAAACTTCCTAACTAGTCCTCAACCTAATTAATATTATAAATACGAAAGTAAGTTTGTTTGTTTGTTAAGCTTTTACATCATAACTGATAATTATGAACTTTAGCATAAACTTTGTCATGGATACAGAAAATGACATAGAGTACATTTGATACGCAAAAATATTTTTTTTATTCTCATTTTTTTTTTCAACCTATCTAGAGTTAGGTTGAAAAAAATTTATAGTATTATAATATTTTAATAATAAAACCCATAATATGATAATATTCAAACGCATTGATAATAATAATAAATGCGGAAATGAATGGTTTAAAATGAATTTCATGTGTCGAAACATGCCTTGTTCACTGAACAAGATGAGAATCATGGTTGACGGCGTGACCGGTCAATATTAAAACGTGAAATTATTCATTGGATGTTTGGAGGCGCTAGCGAAAGCTGGTAAATAAGTAAATAAGAGTATAAATAAAATTTTTCGAATTCTGAAAAATGTAAACTACTCGATCTGACTTTCTAATACACAGAAAATGATATTGATAAATATACTTTCGAAAGATTAAATATGTCACCTAGTTGTATAACGCTTCTTAGTATTATAGAAAACTTATTAATTAAACAACTGTTATTCTGTAACAGATGGTGACTGCTTTATTTTGCAAGCGTAAGTTAATTTTGTAAATAAGAACATACAGCTTTTTTAAGAACTTACAGCTCTTTAAATACGCAAAATAATATGATAAGTTTCCTTAATTCAAAAACACACATAAAAGTATATCAAAAATTATATTAATTACGCAACACTTTTGTATAATTTCTCTTGTTGTAGTTGTATAATTTCTACAATATATAAATACAACAATATACACGGTAACATAATACACAAGAGCTATATTTACAACGCGTGGCTTCTCTCTTAACACCAAATTGCGTCCATAGTTGCCTCTATATGCAACTGATGTTGCCTCTATAACATGTATTCCCATGATCATAATTAGTCTTTTTCTAGTCTAGAGTGGGTACTAAATTACACCACCGGGTGATATTTTTACTTTAATCTAACTTGAGACAACAATTGACTTTATTTAGACTACTAAATGTTTTATCTCATCCTTTATTAGTTTTCTCTTTTTGTATGACTCATTATATGAAAGCGTTTGAGAATAATTTACGATCGAAAAATTTTTGGAGTTCCTTAGAATCGATTTTAATATAAAGCGTCCGGTATAGAACTTTTATGTGGAGTGAATAATACAAGCGTTGACTCAAAACTATGCTTTTTTTTATACATATTTCATCTCTAATACCATTTTTAACACTGCGTCTAATGGTAGCCTGGCAGAGCCGTCTAAAGCTCTGGTTTAAGGCACCGATCTCTTCAGAGGCGTTGTTAGGAATTCCACCGATGCCACTCTATTTTTTCATTTAACTCTATAAGAATAGTTTCAATAATTTATTAATTACTTTACTATAAACATAAATAGGAATTTTTATATTTTATATTATGGTATCTAATATTGTATGTAGTTGCATACCACCTATTGCATTGATAAGAATTAATTATACCTTGCAAAATCTTTTATTTGGGCGTGCGATTTGCACAAACTTGTAACAGTCTTTTATGTAACGTGATTCATGTATAATACTTCATTGTATCAATATAAATAAATATGAATAAAGGTAACAATATTCTTTCGCTATCATAAAATATACGTTTATTTATTCCCATTACTAGTATATTCAAAAACAGTCGCACTTAAAGAGTAAACACCAGTCGCGCGTCGAAGCTGTTTTCACCTCGTGTCAGCACCTATTTCCATTCCTGTGCTCTTTTTAGTAGTCGAAAGTGGACAAACTTGCATACCACTATACAGATAATTTAGTGAAAATTAATATTGTCAACATCAAAAAATGATTTAAACTAATAGAAATAAAAAAAAACCCGTAATAGTTTAGAAAACTGATTC
This sequence comes from Eumeta japonica, assembly GCA_005406025.1. Lineage (NCBI taxonomy): Eukaryota > Metazoa > Arthropoda > Insecta > Lepidoptera > Psychidae > Eumeta > Eumeta japonica. The sequence goes on from BGZK01000578.1 coordinate 257,418, forward strand.
CTTGAAACAGTTCTGCAAAACTTAAAAACACGATCACTTGTGAACAAATCCATTTAGCCTTTTTATTAGCTTACGAATTATCGCGAATTACAACAGCAAGTAATTTTCTATTTGAAAATAGCTCTCTAATTTTGTGTCGTTAAGTTGTAAAATAGGAAATATAATTTTAGGGACTGAGTTATGTTTTACAAACGCACAGTACAATGCACAAAATTTTGCCGCTGTGAAGTTTATCACGAAAGAGTCGCAATGGCGTAAAATAGGAACGCGACGGAGAAGATAGAAGGATCGAGGAGCGTAATACTTGCGCAGTATATCATTCGCAGCCCCTTTAGAGCGGCAAAGTTTCACGCGTTGTACTGTAATGTATCTGTTTCTGAAAGATTATGTTGCAATATATCACATATTTTTTTAAGTACTTTATAATATTTATATTTTTTTTGTTAAATAGTAATTTTTTACAACGAAATTATTTATGAAAACAGTTTGAAAATTATAAAATTATTATAATATCGTAATGTTTCATTTAACTTTCATTAATACACAATATATGCATGCATGTTAAGTTTAAAAAAATAATATGGTTCGTGTATTTTTGGATTTTTTTAATAACAAAAACCACGATGCAAGTGAAACAACAACATTAACATCAATGCACTGATAAAAACACACTAATACCGCGGAGCACTTGCACGAATGAGTGGCAATATAAATGCTACACGGTCAGCTGACGCGAGCCATGGGCGTCGTCATATTGACCTTGGCTGCTCTGCCGAGCCTTTTGCTTTGCCCTTACTCAGCGGTCGGCTGTAATGCGATATGCGACATGAGATAGATGGATGAAAAAATTTAGGCGATGAAAAACAGTTTCACTTTAATAAACGTTCAAATACTTTATATTAATACACGCTCTAGTACTTTAATATGTTTTAGTTGAATCAGAACTTCTTATAGATCTATTGTATTAATATGTAGTTTGTTGGTCCTATGCAGATTAGAATACGGTGATATGCGATGTTAAGGCCTATTTCCAATTTTTTGAAAACTTTAACCCTGAACACAATTTTGCCTAATTATATACTTTTATTATATATAAAAAAGTTTATTATATATTAAAATTCTATTACATTATATAAAAAAAAGAAGAACCACTGCCTAGACGGAGACCGTGGTGAACTGGTTCAGAGATTCAAATGTTAATTTGCAAATCCTACGAAAAATAATCTGTTGCGCCGATAGACGTTTTCAGGAATATGACATGCCTATACAACGGAAGGCAGTCGAGAGCGGAAGTGGAGAGAGATACCGCCTTACGGGATAAAGTCAAAGTGGCTCAACTTCTTCTAGGACAGCGGCCACAGTCGTTCTGGCACACCACCTTAGCAGAAGAGCACTCCCATGAAGTTGTTATGTAAGCTACACAATCTACTTTGAACCATCAATATTTTTATACAACTATCGAAAGTTTATTAATAGGTGCGTGCGTTGCGGCGGCAGGTATATCGAGTATATTTTATAGCGGGTAGACGGGCAATTTAGGAGCGGGACATGACGTAAAGGAAAGAAACGTTTATCTTCACGCCAAAAATAATAATTAATAAAGTTAAACAATTATGTTAAATTTGAAAAATAACGGAACAGGGACCAACACGCGTCTTAAATTAAAATTGGTCCACGGCAGTGGTAAGTCGTGAAGTATTTAGGCAAGTTTTCAATATTTAAAAGTCTAATTAATATATATTTTATATTAGGTTACGATTCGTTCATTTACTTTATTTTCTCTTATGCACCATAAAAATGCTATAAAATGAACTTTTGGAGAGTGAAATATGAATAGGATAAAAATCATACCATTCGATAAAGAGGCCTTAACAACGTTTTTATTTATTTTCAAATGATTTATTATTTTGGATCAATACTATGACCACTGATACCTAATACTTTTCACTTATTAGTATAACATCTATTGATATGCCCAAAAATATTTTAATGTTTTTTATGAAAACGGTTCGTTAAAAGAAAACAGGTCACGTGAAAGTTCACTGTGTGATGGCTTGTTGAAAATTTAAATATTACGTGGCTGATGTAATATTTCTATTTTGAGATGTTAAAGTCGATCTCGTATTGAATCTTTCAATCTCGAAATTTGGACACAAAAACCTTAACTTCATTGCTGAAACATCTTTTATTGCTTAAGGATACAGAGGTTACAATATGTACACAATAAATTTCAGTGTCATTTTGACAATTACAGCTATTTTTATTTATTGTTAGACAGTACTAAAAGGGTTATTAGAACTCAGACCTTATAATTACTCTTTCAAAATGTCTTCACATAATAAAATATACTATATTACTTAAGGAAACGTGAAAACTTATCCATCACAAGCACGTATCGTACTCCATATAAACAGGAGAATATTTCGATCACTAATAGATTCTTTAACTGATATTCACCTGTATTTTCCCATGACTTCGATCGTAATCGGGATCGACATGGGCTCTTCATCGAGAAAAAATAAAATTCGAATTAACCTGAGGATTCGAATCAAGACGTGGAGCTCGTTCCAAGATAAGATTCTTATGTCATGTTGATAGTGCCAAATAGTGATTTCGTTATTTCTATTATTTCAGGCTGCCAGATGGATTTATAGGCAATATAAAAAAATGACTTAAAAACATTAAGTTAACATAAAACACGCAAAAAGCAAAAAATAAACGTTTCACACATTTTTTTTTACACCTATTTGTTGTTTCGTTCAATGATGTTCAATCATCATTAAAAATATTATCAAAATCGATTTATAAACAAAAAGCCCGAACAATCAAATAAAATTATATGTACAGTCGTATTGAAAATGTCCTCCTTTTTGGAAGCCTATTAAAAATATTCATAGATAGACATTAGCGCTGGGTACAAAACCAAATATTTATACCCATTAACATTACTATGGTCAAAGTAGTAGTGAGGTGCCAAACAATTAATGTAATATATAAGCTTGTTTCTCAGCTATTATTAGTAATGATGCTAATGTTATGTATGTATTATTCTATTAGTACAAAAAACACTTCCTTTCGAACTGGTCTTCGATCTCAGCTTCGTCCACGTAGCCATAAAAAGGATGACCATTTGCAACAGAATTCGGAAATAAAAACACGTGGGATACTTTAGGTAGTTCATTCGCGCGGCTCCGTTTGCCTGGCTAAAAATCCGCCCGATGTTGAACTGGAATTGGAATTGGCACAGATACAGTTTTAATTTCCAGGTAGCACATAAGGTATTACAAATGCATTTCGCCCGCGGCTAGCACTGCCTGTGCGAGAACCGGCCGGAAGTTCTATTAAAATAAAATTTGAAACAGGTTTGAGACAATTTGATATAAACTCTCTCGTGATAAAATAAATTTTAACAAACAAAAACACCATTCCATATTGTCAGATACCTTATAAAGTATGTTCCAATAAATCATCAAGTACTCACCTCAGAGATACACTGAGTAACTAAGCACTGTCAAGAGTTCACATACTACGGGTTTTTTTTTCGTTAAATATAGCGACTTAGATTTTATCACACTAAAATTCGTTAAAATTAAATTGATTTGGATATCTGATATAATTATCAAATGTCTTAAAGGTTATGGCTTTTGAAATAGTCGAGGTAAAACTAAATTTGTTCCAGTCATCTGGAATAAATTCCTTCAAATTTATACCGATGGTAAATTTGACAGAGTGACTGGGATCGAGACTCAGATAGAATCGCTATAAAAGCCAAAAGAATTTTGTAACACGTGCATGCGGGCGAAACCGCGTGTAGACCCTAGCGATCTGCAAACGCTATCATGATTTAATACTTGTGCGCGTCGAGGCGTCTTTTCTACATGCACATACCGAGAGCCTCCTGGAATTTTCGGTGCCTCACCGATCCAATATTGGAGCTATGCCGTTCAAAATGGAGTCATATAATATTTTAATCTTACCTAATATATTTTAGATATCGTCATTTCATGCTAAGCTGTTTTTAAGAACAACACTATTTTTGATTCAAAATAGTGTTGTTCTTAAAAACAGAAGAGAGACGAAATATATACTAGTATTAAAAACTTTGTAAGAAATGCAAATTAATATAAATTATAATTTAATTACTTCTTATCAACTCTTTGTTTTCCCATTTATTTATAATATACAATACCAAATAATGAAATAAAAATTTGATTTTTCCAATAATAAATTTATCCAAAAAGCATCTATTTTCAATTCCCACTGTTTTATAATCGTATATTTATTACACCTCTGATCTTGTTCAATATCCATACAGAATATATAGTTTTAAAATAATCTGCATACCCGTTTATTATACGGCCATTTTTTTTTAAACTCGAAATAATTCTTCTGTATTAACCGTACCGATCTAAAATAATATTTGAAGAAAAAATTCAACTTTCTCTGGCTTAATGGGTTTTTATGTTGAGTCAGAATTCGTTCAAAGAAAGCCGCGAAAGGATGTGGATTGGCGACCAAAAACTGGACGTCACGACCTGAGATGGCCTCTCATCAGGTGGAATAACGAGCTGGCCAGCTCGCGGGCCACTGTTGGTCGCAAGTGGCCCACGACCGTACGTTGTGGAGATCTAAGGTGGAGACACTTATGTCCAGCAGCCTATCGGCTGAAACGAAACAGAATTTTTGTTTGTTAATCTTTGCATACGTTTGGGCACGTTAACCTTTACGATGGCTGAAAAAGAATTGGATACAGTTCTCGGTCATCTATTGAGATAACTAATATTTAATTTACTTTCACTAGCATTTGTTCCCAATTTTGCCCGAAGATTTGTAAGTTTTGTGTTATCCATCTGATTTAGATCAGCTACCTTTGTGCATCTAGCGAGATAAAGTAAGCAAGCAGTTTTACGTGATTTGGAAACTTACCCAAAATTCTAAGATACGATTTTAGCTTATTTCTCCTGAAACTGTTACGTATTAAGTTTAATGAAGCTTTTGAACGTAATTTTTAAGTTTATATTGTAATGTAACACAAATTCATACTAGTAAACAGATTTCAGATCTTAACCTTATATGACTTTTAAATACCTCTTATGATTTTTATATAATGCTTGCAATAATCCGTATGATTTCACCAATTTTATATGTATTAGATTTAATAAGATAACTCTAGGTTCTTTTTCTTCATAAATATTCGCTATATACATTTTTACGCTAAATTTTATCCTTTTTGGCTAGGATATCGTTTGAATACGTCTATAACTTCTTCAACTCGTCAGTGGATACAGACATATGGGAATAAGGCATCTAAAACACAATTTCACGTTAATACAATCCCCAAACAACCGACCAAAGCAGGGGTGTAGCTAGGGGTGAGTGGCGGGGGCGACCCGCATCTGGTGCCACCCATTCAGGAGTGACACTCGAGTTCATTCAACCGCAAATTTTGATTAACAAAAAATGGACAATAAAATATAAAACATTGCTTATCATTACAGTTTTTCTTCAACTTAACGGCTTAGATTTTTAGGGTATCACTTCAAATCCGACCCGGGTGACATCCAGGCTAGCTACGCCACTGGACCCAAGCCAAAATAATCTCGGATACAAACGTTCATAATCTTTTACATACTCAGATATGATTTCTAGTAAATCGAACTCAACATCTTCTCTGGCTCTGATTAATGTTAAATCGATAAGTTTCGAAGCGTCCGTGTCTGATGGCACCGATGCCACTTTTTATTTTAGCGTCATTTCCTCTTACAATATCGAATGCTTCTTTTATCCTCAATACGCGGCCATTACCAAATTTATTATCCATATACATTCAGAATGCTGAAGTAGGCTTCTAGGGTCCTTCCGTTTCCTTGTTCTACCCCACCGGGGTATTAAACTTGACGGATGTCGAGCCTCATCATCGCAAGTGGACCAGCGGTTCGTCTTACCTCGGCGCCGTTTGCCGTCCCAAATGCGGCGGAGTTGTTTTGAACAAGACTCACGATCAGTGGCGTAGCTAGGGCAGGGCGGCGTGGGCGACCCGCACCGGGTGCCACCCATTTAGAAGGGACACTCGAGTACATCCGACCGTAAATTTTGATTCACAAAAAATGCGCAACGAAATATAAAACATTGTTTTATATATAAAACATTAACGTTTTTCTTCAACTCAACAGTTTTGATTTTTAGGGTGTCACTTCAAATCCGCCCCAGGTGACACCCAGATTAGCTACGCAAACTGCTAATGATACGTGTATAATTTAATAAATAATACATTAATATGGAGATTATAATGCGAAAGGAACAGAAATGGATAATGGTTTCTTCGAATCTGCAATGTATGAAGCAGAAAGCCACTTAAGAACTGCAGATTTGGGTACACGTGTGCTCTATAGCAAAGCCGTAATTTTTACTTCTAGTTGAATTATAATTTGTAATACTAAGTATAATATTGACTTTAACTATTGTTTTTTTTTTTATAACACTGAATTTGTGGTCATGTCTATAAAAATAAATAGTTCCGCAACTAAATTAAATACTCTTTTAATAGATATCCTTTTCAGTTTTGGGTTCATAATTTTTTCACGATATCTCTATAAAGCGGAGATTTTAATAAAAAATATTATTACGGCGTATATGGATATGTCATAATATATACATATATTATGACATATAATAATAAAACATTTATATGAGAATGAGTAGGAGCTACAAAGCGTTATTGGCAAATCAAACGTAACGAATAATTTCCATTACAATGGCTCTCGGTATAACAGTTAGGTAGGTAAACCTAACATGTACTACATTTGTAATCTGGAATCCTAAAAATATGTTAACGTATTTCATCGAAATTCACTTACCCGGGAAAGGGGTTTATGAAAATGTATACTTTTGCACGTAGCGGGTCGGTATCGGATGGTCCAGTTAAAACCGGATAGTGCCGGTAAACCTAACAAGACCAGGGAGGTGATTCTTGGGCCATGTGGAAATTGTCACATGAGACAATTTTTAAATATGAAATTTCAGTGATATACTGTATACAAAATAACGAAACATGTCACGTGATGGATAAAATGTGTATTCTCACTTATTTAAATTTAAAATATGTTCTATTTAGAGATTGTTAATTTTTAATAGGTGTAAGAATATACTAATAATATTTAAAATGGAAAAAGTTGAGTTTTAAACCCTTTTAATCTGTAACAAAAAAAACCGTTGGAGGAAAATAGCAGAACGTCTATTGGTCATGAATTCATTAAAATGAGATTTTACTTATGACGTTGATCTACTAAATTTAACGCGTGACAATTAGTGTCGTGTGTTAGAGTGTACCTGTTGCAGGTCATATGAAACCCGTTTGACAATGCTCACAGCTTAGAAATAGAGAATACTGAATTAGTATTTTCGTCTGATATTTATCACTTCGTATGAAATGACAAATGTCGAATGACCACACTAATGCAGTGTTAATATTAAATTTATTCTATTAAATTTACATTCTATTATATATCTCTTTAAAAAATGTCCCATGTGATAATTTCCACATGGCCCTAGGATCGCATCCCAGGTAAACCTCTAAACGAACGGGACTAATGGAGCCGAATCTGAAGACGACCCCTGAGCTGTCAACGAGGTTTTATACCCGGATGGTGCAGACTTCAAACTTCGTTGATCCACAGTGCGATATACTGCCACAGAAATAAACAAACGCTTCGTTGAATGATCCAAATTTTCAGAATATAGTAATAGGTGGATGGCCACGCTATTTTCTTCCTTAATTGTAGAATACGGTTTCAACAATTTAATTTATTTAAAATGATTGAAAGGTATATAACAGTAAAGAATATTATTTAACGACAGTAATAAACATTCAAAAATTCAACTACATTTGAAAATAAGAAATTTTAGCCAGCCTGCCGTTTATGCAGGTTTATTTCAAACCCTTCACCCGAACCGTTAATGAACGAAGTTTCATTCTCTTTTTTTGGTATTCGTTCCGTTTCTCTTCATATCTTCTCTTCATTTTTGCGGATTCTTGTCTTTTCTATCTAATTAATTGCTATCAAAGGCAATTAGAGGCGTTTTCTTGGGACTGATTTTGTAAGTTAGCCCTTGTTCTTAAAGTGACAATTCCTACATTAGCGCTTAGAGTTTAATTAAATCTTCATTATGGACCGACAAAAATGGTATTTGAAATTCAATTGGGAACTTTTAATACGGAAAGTATAAAATAAAATCTCTCTTTGTTTTATTGATCAACATAGCTGTCACGCTACGGCAACCTGTCGGTTAGTATAGCCCCTTTTACAAAAGCCTGTCCTGTCGCACCGGGCAAGGAGATTGATCCCATCGGCAATAATCATTTCGAAGAACAATCATCACTTTTCATTAAGATGATTTTTTACGATTATCTTATTTGAAAGCGACGCATTTCATTTACCACGCAAACATGAATGGGTGAAACGATACAAATCAATATAGAGATCTGTTTGTATTTAAGTTGGTTTGTTTGTGTTCAAATCTGTTTGTGGCTAATTTTGATTATAAAGGTAAAGGCCAATTTAAGCATTATGCGTTTAATATTACAGTTACTTTTCCAAAGCAGTCTTCAGAAGAGAGGGGCTATGTAAATTCCGCAGATGTGTGACGACGACGCCAGGCAAATGTTAAATATCTAAATTTATTTTTTTCATATATTGGAATGTCATTAAATGAAAACACAGTTGATCAAAATTTACAAGTAGTGCTGTATTTACTGTTGTAACTTTTAAAGTTAGCGCTAATGTCCCAACGTGCCATATTGCTCCATCCAAACACGAAATTAGATGTTTTGCATCAAAAATAAACTTTGCGTTTATCAAAATTACTTGAAACTTGGTATATTTACAGTCAGTAAAGTTCCTTAAAACTAAAGGTAGACAAAATGCACCGATTACGATGATAGAATCGTTTTTAAAACTGCAATTTCGATTTTTAGTGGACGTCAAAATACACATTGTAAACTGCATTTCAGTAAAAAGCGGCCGAGTTGAGCGTGAAGCCAGTACGCGCCGACTCGTAGATGGACGGTTTGTTTCAAACAAATTGGCGGCAGTGAAGTGAGCTGCGAGCTCGAGTCCGCGCAGGATCAATCAAGACGTCGACTGTATCTGCTGACACCTAATATTTGCAACTGCGACGCCACTTGTGACTGACTTCTCAGCGGCCAATTAGTTTGATTCTACGTATAGGATGGTTCAACGTGAACACGGAGATCTGACGACTGAGGAGTCAGGAGGTACTTAATCCTCACTAAGGGGCCGTACGTGAAGATTGCATCAGAGGCGTTCCTCAAAAGCATACCTTCCGTACTGCATTTATCGTGACAGTCTCTTTATCGGACCTTGTATTGATGGAAAATATGAAAATTTGCCACAGTGACTTAGTCTTACTCGCGATATTATTTTAAGCCAAGAGGAAAAGTTACATGAATTCTAAAGTTTAATTACCCAATCAGGTACATAAAAAAATAAATCAAATTCTTATTGACGTAATGAATTCTTTTTTGGGCTCTGTATTAGTTACTACCTGCCTACCTGTACTTATCTGCCGTTAGATTTTTTGACAGTGCCAGTGTTACAGAAAAAAAAATTTGTCCAATTATCCATAACTTCCTTAATTTTTTAAGTAGATAAAGTTCATAAAAAGGAAAAATCTCACTAAAAACAATGTGGATTTCAAGAAGACTTCATGACATGTCGTCTAAGATTTTCAATGGGCGACGAAAGACAACAAAGAAATGAAGAACAGCTTTCATGTCTTTTTAAAACGCTGTTAGAGTTCATAATGAGCCCGCGAACGAAGTCGCGGGCAACGACTAGTAATCTATATGCATGAATATAAACATGGAGTATTGAGTGACCTTTTTTTTTTATTGAAATCAGCAATCAGTCGCAAAACTATAAGCTGGTTTTTGTGTGATGAGTGACGTAGACAAAGAAGCAGCCAGGGTCACAGCTTCCCACTAATAAGACATTTTTTCCTTTCGTCTTCTTACTGAGCTAGAAGCGTCCAAGAATTGGGTCGAGAGCGGGTTGAGGTTCAGAGTCAGTCTGTGTGCATATGAGTTTTTGTGCCTCTAGTTTTAATAGCAATTTGTTGGAAAAAAAAAATTAGTGAAAATAATGTTAAATAAAGAAAGCAAAGCGACAACCGCGTTTTGGATATTTTTCGCTGTCATTAAGTCCAAAAATAAATAATTATTCAAATGTATTTTAAAAGGCGAATTTATTTTAAAATTATTTTAATTTTATAATTTGTTAAATAGTCATCGATGTTTGCCTATTTTGATCAATCTTGAAATATGAGAGTGACATCGAGTTTTATTTATAATAAAAAAATAGTATGTTTTTCTTATCTCATAACAAATAATGAACCTAAAAAAGTTGTAAATTGTTTGATAATAAGAAATATTCGTATTTGTTACCTCTGCTTATATGGCTTCATAGTGGAACCTTAGTCGCGTTTATGTCTACTTTTCGGAATGTTTTTTCTTCTAAGGCATTTTCTCTAATTTTCGTCATATTTATATATATAGATAGGCTGTCCCAGAACTCAACGTGAAACAGAAACGGGGTGACAGTATTGATCGTAACCATTATGAAAAAAATCAGAAAAAAATTTATCCGATGTAATTTGAAAATTATGGGCATTTTAAGAAAAACCTAGAAATTTGGTCAAACTGTAATCATTTTACGGTTATTGTGGTTAATTTATATTATTTTTGTTCATTTAAACTTTGAAACCATAACCCTAAATAACATATCTGAATGACAGTCAAAAATAATGACACAATTGCCCCAAGTTTCCTAGAATTAAGACTAATTTGTTAAACTATGAATTTAAAATTTTCAAAATTTGTTTATACATATTTATACTTTTCATTGCGTTAAAGCAACTAAATTACCTTTTTGTTTAAGCTGTAGAACGGTTATAACTTTTCGAAGTTTTAATTAAAATTTATATATAGAGACAATCGCACCTATGTGGCATTTTGTTATAGGCCATGGAAAAACCCCTAGATTACAATTATTTAAAAATTCCTCTCGCTCTACCATTTGAATGAACTTGTTAACTAACTAATTATTAGCAAACTTTCTGGATCAATGTCTAGACTTTTGAAGGGGGAATAATGTCGAAAAACTTTTTGTTTCGCGTATTTTACATTGAATGTTAATTAAGAAGTTTTTAGATAATCTTCATTTATTTTCAAGTCGTGTAATCGTTGAGTAATAGCTGCGAAAAATATATCACTTCGTAGAGCACTTAAAACAGCTAAACTTAATGATGTAATGACATCCCTGTATTTTTAATTGCTGTAACTTATTAATTATTTATCGATTATCTTCCTTACCTTCCTTAATAAATTTATAATAATTGCTTATTTTTTTAAATTATTTGAAAGTATACGAAATTACAGGAATTATAGTCTAAGATGTGATTGCTTTATATCTACATCCATCTGTTTTTTTTTTTGATTAAAATGCATTTTTCGTAGATTATTAATAAAGCAATACGTTTCCGCCGGGTTAACAATCACAAGATGGACGCAAGTATTTTTAATAAAGTCTTATTCATTAATTTTTCCGAACATTCACTTTCTTTCAAAATCAATTATAATATATTTCATAGATAAATATCTAAAGAATTTAAAAAGTTTTGGCTGCTATTTCTCATTTGGCCTCGACCTCTTAGCATCCAGGTGGTAACACGTTTATAACGTTTTTTTTATAAATTATGTACCAAAATAAAACTAATTTTTTTCTCTGCACGATAACAAATTGTTTATGTAAAGGTGACCGCAAACAATGAATTGTTAACTGTTAAAAATATTTAAGAGCGAGAGAGACAGCGCACCACACCGGCCATTTGACAAGGATGCAATATGTTAGCTATATGTCGTTTCAAATATAAAAAAAAAATACTAGCTAAACGTCTCGGTATAGGATTTGACCATTCGACGCGAAAGCGTTTGTAAGTTGTTTTAAAATATTTTTTTATTCCATGCACCCTTCACCATTCTTTTTAGGGTTCGGAGCTTAAATAGCAAAAACGGAAACCCTTATAGTCTCGTCATGTCCGTTCATCTGTCGCAAGCATTTTGTTCAAAAACTGCGAGACGTATATTGATGAAATTTATAGTGTAGGTGTCTTGTATAAGCTGCTACTTGGTGCGATAGTTAAATAACGGTAGTTAAAAAAGAAATATTTCAATAGGGGCACTCCATACAGTCATGTAGTAGAAGCTGAAAAAATTTTTTTCAGGAAATATCAACGTGTGGTACATATTTTGACAGTTCTTTTAAAAACACTTGTAAGCTTTTAAGCATTTTTTCTGATTATGTCACGTCCCCCCTCTATTTTCTAAACCGAATGTATAAAAAATATGAAAAAAATAAAAAGGTAATGCTCAATAAAAAAATTCAACGAAAATTATTTTGAATAAGATCGGATATTCTGTTTTAAAATTATTGCCGAAAAACTGTTCTTCTCAACAAAAGGACATAAGTGCCATTTAGATACGTTATTTCGTTGATGATCTTTAGTTTACATTAGTTCGATAGTATTAGTCGACACACCTACTTATATCTCTAGTTATAGGCGACTAAACTGATTATACCCATTCTGTGCGAGAAACATAGAAAAAAGTTTAACAACGCAATTTTTTTCAAATATAGTCCATTTCTTTATAATAACGGCTTCGGAACCCTACAGTGAGCATGGCCCGACATGCTCTTGGCCGGTATTTTCATTTATTTTCATAACCCATAACGCCCAATGAAGCGGGTGGGTAAAAGCAATTAATAAAAATAACAATAAAAAAATGCCGTCAGTCTCCACATGAATTTAATAAAACATTGCCGGCCGTCGGGCCTACTCGTGCGTTCTGCGTCGCAGTCGTCACTTAGCAAACATTAGATTATTATCACTGTCTAGTTCAATTTTGTGTCATTTATTAACTGGTTTGCTGCGCGTTTCACAGCATGTAAATAAAAATTCAATTGGTCACGATTTCACTCTCTATTTCAATACACATCTCGCCACCATTCAAAATTGCTGCTACATTTTCTGGTATTTTATATACAGCCTTTTATGTCGTATTACAAGAGATTAGCCCAGAGCAATATACAGGCAAACATTTAAGTTTATTGCACGAAAGATAAAATCTAAGTTGATGAGGTTTTTGATACGAGCTTGGAATTTACATCAAGATGTATTGAGTGATCTTCTAAAAAAAAAAATCAGTGCTCGGGTAAACAAACAGTGGATCATAATAGTTCTTACTTGAAGGAAAGCAATTTTTTATAGATCAATATTAAGGTCACTCTGGACGCTTGCCAATACGATTTAGGTATCGGGCAAGTGACATCTGGACATGATTGATTGATTTTTCATCACGATCTCGCACGAGCAAAGAAGATAGTACCATACATTACTTTCTTGTAATTTACGAGCTTTTTTTTTCACTGAAACTTTAATACGTTATTATATCTAATTAACTAGATATAAATTAATACAAAAAGTACATTCGTGGAAGGAACCACAATGCTTTTTAAGTCACAATTTAAATGTTTTTCATTCAAGACTTAAATAACGCATTATGTAAGTTTTATGTATAACTTAATAAGATGCGTTTATATTCATAAAATAGAATCGTATGGTGAGAGATTATCATAAAAAACTGGTGGTTCGTATTCCCTGAATTCCTCTGTTGAATAATGAAAGTCGGATTATTAACACTAGACCACTTTAGTGACCGGCACCTAAACGTGCCTTCCGATGTACACACAGCGAATTAATTTACGTCACCTATGCCTTTTGGTTCAAAAGCAACCCTTTTGACCGTTCGACCATCAAATCGTCTCTGTAAGCGATCAAATTCTCGTAAGCATATCGCTACATTTATACTATATAGTTTAAAAAGATGGATCCAAACAAAAAATAACCTATCAATCACATAAATTATTTTGATTGTATGAGGTCATAAAGGAAACTGCATAAGAAATTGTATTATGAAAACATTAGTGTATTCCTTGTCCTTGTTTAATTATTGCATTTGAGTAGTAATTAAAAATCGTATTGTTCCAAATTTTGCTTTATTCCCATTCAGCGCTACATGTTTGTGTGCGAAGTTCATTTAAAATCAATGCGATTGATGCAATTATTTAGCTTACTCGCGTGTCAAGTGTATATTTAAAATTTTGTTTCAGACCATACCAAATGATGGGGTTCGCGAATTGAAATTTCACGTTTTCGTGAAATCTGTTTAGAAGCAACGTCGACACCATCTTTTATTAGTAAAATTAATTTTGACATTTTCTCACGAGTTTGAAAACTATGAGAGATCGATATGCTTATCAATGAAAAAATGGCTTAATTTTCCTAATTTCCTTTGGTATGGAATATTTTTCAGATCTACAGGTTACACCGATGAAAGAATCGGCAAGGATCACCCTAGTAAATCCTATGCAGACGAAATTGGTGGTATATTAAATAAAACTGGCCAAGAGCATGTCGGACCATGCTCATTGTAAGGTTCCGAAGCGATTATTACAAAGAAATGCACTACAGATGAAAAAAGTACGTTGTTACACTTTTTCCATGTTCCCCGCACAGAATAGTTATAAGTACTTAGTAGCCTATAACTAGAAAAACAAGTAGGTATGTCGACTATTACTATTAAACTAGTGTAACCTAAAGTGCATCAGCAATAGAGCGTATCTTCATGGCACTTACGTCCTATTGTTGAAAAGCGCAGTTTTTCGACAATAACCCAAAGACAGTATATCAGATTATATTGAGAACAATTTTCGTAGAAATATTTATCACGCGTTACCTTCGTTATTTTTTCCCCGTTTTTTGGATATACGATTTAGAAAATAAAGGGGACACATACAATTTATTCTACTTTCAGAGCGATTTTTTTCTGAAATTATTCACTTAGTCAGAAAAATTGCTTAAGAACCTTATAATGTTTTTAAAATAACTGACGAAATATGTATCACAAGTTGATATAGGTTGATAAAAAATTTTTCAGCTTCTGTTACATTTATGGAGTGCTCCTATAGAAATATTTATTTTTGGTTTTTAACTACCAAACTAAGTAGCGATTTGTACAAGACATCTACACTATAAATTTCATCGATATACATCTTGTTATTTTTAAATAAAATGCTTGTGACATACAGGCGGACGGACTATAAGAGTTACGGTTTTTGCCATTTTCACTCGGAACCATGAAAAGGGTCGAGTTTTAAGCACCCGAAACCAACGAGCCTGCATAAAAAGATTGATGGATATCAGTAAAGCAAGCGAGATATGCAAAGAATGTACATTTGGAAATCTGTAGTTTCTACATACCTTTTTAGGCATGATTTTACAATAATAACAATAAATATTATACTGCAAGATTAAAGCGGGCAACTGCATATTTTGGATAGGTATTTTATAATGAAATATTTAAAACAGTTCAGAATATGATACTTTGATTCTATAGGCTCTATATTGACCTCAATATTGAACGATTCGGAGTTAAGGGCTCGCATCTTAATATTAGCGCATTACCGACCCCACTCTAGAATTTATGCCTATTCATTGTTACCTGTTGTATCTGTATCTAGATACGATGATATTGGATGGAATAAATGAAAGTAGACTAACAAAACAAATCTATAGAGCGAATGTGTATGATGATAATGTCGTCAAGGGTCGCCCCAGAAAATCCTATGTAGACCAAATCGGTAGTATATAAAATAGGGACCAAATTTTCAGCGCTGAAATGATTGATGGATGTCTGTGAAGCAACAGAGATGCGCGAAGACCCTACCATGTGAAAATGTCTGATCTCTGCTTATACCCTTCTGTAAAGTAAGCGTAAGTTTATATCATTATTAAACATCAGCATAAGCTCGCACCTGTCGCAGCTGACACAGTTCTTCATTTCTCCGCCCACATCTGCAGGGAATGCCGCCTCCAACTTTCGTTCTGCATTTTTTGTAGCTCTAAATGACAGATTATGTAGAATATTGTACGCGTATACATATATAGTATGGAAAATGGTAACCGTTAAAGCTAGAGATTTCAAACTAAATGTTTTTGTTACTAATAGGAATAAAAAATAGACGCTTTTTCTATTAACCCTGAAGGGGGTGAAATAAGAGGTGATATGTTGTATGAAAAATCGAAACTGGTGAAGCTCAACAGCCTCAACGATTTCAGCTTGGTGTCACCATTTTTAATTTTAATAATCTTCTTAATATAAAAAATCACCTTCCCTATATTTGTTGCCGCAAAGCTACCGAAATGGTCATTCGATTGACTTTAAATTTTGATATAACATTTTATTAGAATATGGCAGCTCTTTTTAATAATTAATTTTTCGCTGACTTCGTCGTTCTATTTGTGCTGTTGTATGAAACTATTATAGCAATATTAAAAATTATTCCGCTCGGACTAATCTACATATCATATTTTATTTTTGAGCGAAATTTAAAAAGGCTACCGCGCTTAAAATTTAGTACTGAATCTTTATTAAAATGAAAAATTGACAGGGACCGAAATCAGAAAAAGTATCATGACCAGAATTGAAAGCCAAACGAGATAGGGAATCACAAGATAATCGATCAATATAAAACATGAAGATATACATTTAATATCCACGCAAGTTCAGTGTGGGTGTGTTGTGTACTAGTAACTAAAGTATGCTGGTAACATTACTTGTCGCTCTCTTCCAAAAATTCTAATGATCCTTCTGAAACTTTTGCTTTGTTGTATTCTCTCGCTGTTGTAGCGAGCGACAATTAATATTTCCATTTTGCATATAGCTAGAAAAATAGTCATCTCGCGTTGACCATATAGAGGTTCGAATGCATGCCCCCTGCGTGCCAGACTGTCTTAAGAAGCACTAGGCTATCGTGTCTTTTCCTTTTTCTTAATAATTTCGTATATATTTAGGTGTATCTGTTCTTATAGGCGTGTATCACTTACGGTCATCTGAATTCATTGAATAAATACCAATTCTGTGAGCCGACAGCTTTATTGGAAGTACGTGAAAAATCTAAAACAGATTTAAAATCAATTTCTATACAGGTTTTAAATATCATGACGCCATCTTGAAAATTAAACGTAGAAATACAAACAAACCATAAGTACTCAATTACGTTCCCTATTCACGCAATATAAAACGAACAGTTAACGGCGCCAACGTGTACGGTATCAAAATATACTATTTCAATTAACAAGAGAAAGAAAAAGACGGAGCTGTTAGTAGCCTTCCAGCATAAGTTGTGAGTGTAGATGGGGTCACATTTTATGTGTGCAGGTGGAGATCCAATTACAAAACTAAATTGAACAGTCCTCGATAGCATCGGCGCCTTTCATTTAAGACGATAACTGCCCTGTGTTTTTGTTTGATAGCCACCCCTCTGCGGTGGTGCGTTGGGGGTAAATTGAGAGTGCTATTGGTTAAGCATTTTGTTATTGTGAGATTTTTTTAATGAATAAACATATATATATATATATAGTTCATTAACTGCATACTAATAATAAAAAGGCAATACTTTGATTTAGATATCCTCGTTTGAATACAGTTTAGATTATTTTAAATAATATAATAAAAAACATGTAACTCAATATGTACAATGTACATTATACTAAGAGGTTTCTGCTATAACCTATATGGGTGACACATCAATTTTTTAGAATGGGCCACTTAGAAATTGCGAAATGAAAAATAAATTAAATTGAAGAAATGAAATTCTTTGCCAACCTTATTATGTAGAGATATTGCATTCATTGGCCACATGTTTTTCCAAAAACAAAACTACTTCTCTAATGTCAATATTAATTTTCTATTATTTTCCTTGCCATTTAAGTCGACAAGAAAGTTATAACAGACTTCAGTCGGTCTTTTATCATCAAGCTCTATCTCTTGCCACTGTTTGTAACTGGTTTAACGAGTTCAAACGTGGTCGCACTAATCTGACTGACGATCTGCGTCAAGTACGTTTTTCTACAACGATGACCGAAGACAACATGAGCGGTGTGCGGCTCATGATAGAGACTGACAAAAGAATGACCTACCAGGAGATTCAGACAAGCTTAAGCATCGGCATGTGTCAAACCCTAACGGATCACGGTGGGTTCTCACAGTACCTGTTCAGGTTTAGTAGTAGTTAAGTAGAATTAATGCATAAAATAAGTCAAAAGAAAAATATAAAAAAGTATAAAAAAGGGTTATAAAAAAACAGAAAATTAATAAAGTAAAAGAAAGTAAATTCAATAAAATATAACCCTACCTACCATTCCTGGGAATAAAAGAGAGTTACAATATATTGAATGAACGTGAGAATAGGTACAAAAGGGCCGTGGTCGCCATGCCACGGGGGCTGAATTAAAAAAAAATGTTACTTGTTTATGTCAAACATGACATGTTTACGAGTTCTTTATTTCGGATGATTTATCAATTTGTTTGTATTTCAGGAATATTCTCGACAGCCAGTCAGCAAGTATATAAACGGTGAAGTGCGGGCATGCAGGACTAAAGTTTTATTTTTGCGATCAGTGCGTCCAAAAGTCAAGTGCTCAAACGTTCGATTGGTTTCGTAGCTATTTATTGTGACTTTATTTCTCTATATAGGCCTTCTGATTTTCTACCTGTTTCCTTTCATCTAATCTCAATCTAGAACTCTCAAAAGGGTCATAAGTGACAATATTTTCGTATTCATATCTCATAACAGGTATCTCTATTCTAATTCGTACTTCTTATTGGTATAAAATTTTTATATTGCTTTTGAACAACACCTATTTTACTAACCAACTATTTAAATACAAATAAATTAATGATAGACGAATAAACGTATGGTCACTGGCTTGCTTTTCTCCTAATCCAAAAAAAAAGATTATAAAAGCTCTTTTATCAGGTTATACTCTTCAAATTTATTCATTGGCCTGTTAGAAAATATTTTTATACTGTATCTTATTATTTAACGCAAAGACATTCAAGTCTAGTCGTCACCTTTAAAACGTGTCAATTACGTTTTTAACATATCGTAAGAAATTTTTTTTTACATACTTTTAGTCGAATAAATATAAAAATCTTACATTTTTTTGCAACACTATTATTTTATTACTTTCAAAAAAATATTTACACGATAATTCTACATGACCATGCGCAGTAATACATACCGATAGTATTCCTCGAATGTAGCGGAACAACGCGACTAATATACTCCTAGGCCTTTGGATATACAAAATTAAATGACAATGCTCCATTTCCTCCTAATAATTAATAAACAAACGTCAAGCGTTTTAATTAAACTGCGCCGTGTTCACAAGTTTTTAATTGAACGCGATGAGATACCGCGGTTTTCGTAACTTATGTCGACGTATTCAGCGGCGAGACGAATGAAGGGCGACAACGTCGATAAATCGTTATTTTGGGATAACAATTATATGAATCGTTTATTTACACATATTATGCTGCAGCAGTTGTGAGTAATGAAACTGCAACGAGTGTTACCCATTTTCAAATCGCATGTGTATTTCGGTGAATTAAAAAAACATAGACGTAAAAGTGTTAAAAGGCAGACCGCAAAGAGCCATTTTATACATGTGTGCGTGCGAAAATACATTTTTCAGGGGAAAAAAAAACAGAAATTGTCCTACTAGTAATGGTGCATTTTTCGTTTATTGAAAATATTCGTTTGACATGTTTCTACAAATTCCGACGACAGTTGTTTTGAAATTCGACATCGTGATAGAATTTTCATTATTATTAGTTGAAATTAATTTTACAAGCATTCAAATTTTCTTTTAACAATTTTTGACACGAACCTAGTTTTCCAACGTAATTTCAACATTTCCTTAAAAAATCTAAAAGCAATAAATAAGTGGGCAAATATAGCTCTTTTCAATCTAAAAAGTCTTTTTTTTTTGTTTTATAATCTGGTTAGTTTAGTTATTGATGTCATTCAAAAACAAAAAAAGAAAAATCATTTAGAAACAGATTTTCAATATAACTTTTTTACTCGCCAAACGTGTTAGCAATGACTTTTCATGCCTTTTTCAATGACTTTTTTATACGTTACTTGCCTAATACAACAGTAATGACGCAGTTCTGCCCCGTTGTTGATGACAAAAAAAGGGGACCTCCAAACATAACTAACACAAGCCGTGAATACTTTTCGAGTCAAGCATCCGTCTTTATGTTCATCGATTTTTAACGTACTTTCAAAAAAACACGCCTTCGCCCCGTCCCTCCGAATTCTCTATCTGTCAATGGGACTTCGACGACAGAAAATAAAGAAATTATAATATTATCGGACAGAGTACAAAAATCACGCCGAAACTAGATCCGCCGGCACAAAACGACGCTTGATTGTCCGATTTCGCTGTCATCCGCTTTTTCCCAACATTCAGCACGTGAGTTAGACCGTTCACGCATCCCAATACGAAAATGATCCATTACCCTCGCCCATCCGAACAGCGATACGTACGTGAAGCCTGGTAGCACGTTCAATACGCGTTTATTCTTCTATACTAAGTATAACAACGGTATTTCCGCGGGCAGGAAGCTCTGACGCGTCCGCGGGAAGACGGAAGCGCGGAAGTTGCGGGTGTGGGAATTGCGGGTGTGTCTTGCACGTCTAAGAAGCTTGCCGTAGGCGGCTAAGACGCGCGGTGATATTATTAAGCAAGAGCGAGTGGGAATCTCGCGGAGAGGTTTCCGTGCCATAAATCATGAATATCCTCAAAAAAAAAACGAAATGGGATATTTTATGCTTTTCTCTTCAACGCTTTTTTGACTCCGTGGGAATTTAAAGACTTTGGATTTTCGTTTGGAATCTTCTATAAAACATGAGTGAGTGCTAGGTACAATATTTTTTTCTGAATCTAGTTTGGACAGTTTGGGAGATAAAGAGGTGGGAAGTGATTCATTTTTTTTCTTTAACGTCTTGTAAATAATGCATTTAAAAATTATGGAAAACAATGCGTTTGTATAATAACACCTTTTTAAGCATAAGTTACACGATATACTCGACTAAAGTATTATTTTTACTTTTAATCGGTATTTAACTCAAAATCCCAAAATTATAATTCTTTTATTTAAGCTATATATTCGTAATCACATCGATCAATTTTGTGTATATACCAAATCGCAAAGTATTTCATCCCATAAATTTGGAAAAAACAGGCTGTGACAGACGGACATGAAAAATAGACTGCCAAACACAACATTAAGAATACAATTCTTTCGTCGGGTGTACAGAATCTAAAAATGTTTATATTTTTCTACTGTGTTTCTACTAGAACTGTCGTATTTAAAAGAAAATGGTATTGTAGAAACGAAATATTAAATTTGAAATCTGGTCAAGAACTTGTCGGACCATGCTTATTGTAGGGTTCCGAAGCCATTATTACAAAGAAATAATGGCTTCGGAACTTATTACAAAGAAATGCATTACAGATGAAGAAAGTACGTTGTTACACTTTACAAATGAAACGCTTATAACACAGAATAGTTATTAGCACTTGAGTAGCCTATAATTAGAATATCAATTATGTATGACGACTATTACTATTAAACTAGTGTAAAGTGCATCAGCAAAAAAGCGTATCTCCGTAGCACTTACGTTATTTTGATTGAGAAGGGCAGTTTATAGCAATAACTCAAAAACTGTATATCTGATCATATAAAAATAATTTTAGTTGAAATTATTTATTAAGCGTTTACCTTCGTTATTTTTTTTTCATATTTTTAGATACATACGTAATAAAATATATGCAATAAAACTTAGATACTATTTTAGCACATTTTTTTAGTATTCAAAATAATAATAAATGTACGGTTTAGAAAATAAAAGTGGAAGATATAATTTCTGAACGTAGCGATTATTTTAGAAATTATTCACATAATGAGAAAAATTGCTTAAAACCTTTAGTGTTTTTAAAAGAACTGTTGAAGTATGTGTCACTAGTTGATGTCTGTTGAAAAAAAGGTTTTTCCAGCTTCTGTTACATATGTGAAATGCCCCCCTTAGAAATATTTATTTTTGTTATTCAACTACCAAACTAAGAAACAGCTTATACAAGCCATCTACGCTATTAATTTCATCAATGTTCGTTTTGTATTTTTTGAATAAAATGCCTGTGACGTGACACGACATGACGAAACTATAAGGATTTCATTTTTGCCATTTTGACTCGGAACCCTAAAAAGGGTAGTTCATGATTTCAACAAAAACAGATATCGAGTGTTGTAAATACCGAATATCCTGTACGTCACCAATGAATATTGAATATTCAAAGATATGTAAAAAAACTTTTGATTACGTACTAAATGCAATTGAACCAGTTCTTAAGAAAAAATATAATTTTAATCCCATCTATTAAAACTATTGAGTGATTATTTATAATTTTACGTTAATTATCTTCATAAACGTATTTCTATTATTATATTGAATACTAAAAAAAAAATAGACTAACATAGTATCCACGTTTTATTGCATGCATTTTATTTAAGGCGCGCGTAAAAGCAACCAATTTTGACTTTTGTATATATGACATACGCACGTCCCGCGAACACTAGAGTGCTACAGGGTGGCACACTCCACACTATCCACATTTTACCCGCACAACGCGGAGTGGTGAGCCGGTAGAACAGGCGCGTCCCATTAGCGTGGGCTTGGTGAAACGACCTGACATACAGCCTTCTCGCTGCACTCTTTAAAAGGGAAGCCCGACCGAGCTGTGTGTCGCGTTCACGTGCAATCTAGATTTAATTTAATACAATCACCCTAATTCGTTAAAAAATTCTAATGCGAGGGTAGTAATTTTAAATAATGACTTGTTTATTTATAAATGTAATTAAATAATTTGAAATCTGAGATTATCCGGTGGTGTTCATATTCTACGATAGGGTACAGTTTATAGATATTGAGTGAACCACATTAGGTACTGAATAACACTTTTTCTTTCCACAGTTATACTTTTATATTTTTAGGGTTACGAGCCGAAATGCCAAAAACGGAAACCCTTATATTTTAGTCACTTCCGTCCGTATGCCACAGGCATTTTATTCAAAAATTACAAGACGTGTATTCTTGTCTTGTATAAGCCGCTACTTGGTTCGTTAGTTAAATAACAAAATGAAATATTTCTATAGGGGCACTCCTAGAAGAACTCCACTCCCACTCACAGAAGCCAAAAAAATTTTTTTCATCAAACATCAACGTGTGATACATATTTCAACAGTTCTTTTAAAAACATGTTAAAGTTTTTAAGCAATTGTTCTGATTGTGTCACGTCCCTCCCTATATTTTGAAAACCGTATGTACAAAAATATCAAAAAAAGAAGGTAACGCTTAATAAAAATTTTCAACAAAATTATTTTGAATATGATCGAATCCTCTTTTCGAGTTATTGTTCAGCAATCTGGTCTTCTCGACAAAAGGACGTAAGTGCCATTTAGATACGCTCTTTTGCTGATTCACTTTAGTTCATACTAGTTTTATAATAATAGTCAACATACCTCCTTTTTTTTTAGTCATAGGTGACTAAAGTGCTTATTTCTATTCTGTGCGGGAAACATAGAAAAGTACAACCACGTACGTTTTTCACATATAGTGCATTAATGGCTTTGAAACTCTATAATGAGCATGGTCCGACATGCCCTTGGCCAGTTCTTTTTTTATGTGAAACAGCAACTTATATAATAGATTCTGGAAAAGTATTTACTTCAACTGTCAAATCTTAATTCCAAATCTTTGCAATAATCCTGATTCTGGAACATTCCATGAACTGTAATTTACTTATTATTTTATTTTATTTATTATCGTTGAGCCGTCGTTGTGCAGGCTGCAGAAGATGGTTAATAAAATGAATGATTCTGTTAAGTAAATGTCGGTAAGACTAAGGTAAGAAATAAAGTGAATGGGGCCTTGCTCGCTATTATGAATAGTAAAAGCGTCTCACAAGCGCGCACTTGGCTATCCTTAATGGGGTCCTAGTCCCTACGTCTATGTATGGTAAAGAAAGCTGGATATAGCAGAAGAAAAATGAAAGTAGGATCAATGCAGTGGAGATGCGATCGCTGAGTAGTATGTGTAGAGTGTCTCGGAAAGATAGATGTAGAAACAGTGATGTCAGAGAGCGGTGTGGTTTCAAGTTAGATGTAGTGACTAGACTAGAAAGAAGTATGTTGCGGTGGTTTGGCCATTTGGAAAGGATAAATGAAAATAGACTGACAAAACAAATCTATAGAGCGAATGTGTGAGGTGGAAAGGTTGGCAAGGGTCGCCTTAAAAAAATCCTATGCAGACCATATTGTTGGCATAATAAAACGAGCCAAATTTTAAGCACCAAAACTGACCAGCTTGCATGAAAAGACTGATGGATGTCAGTGAGGCAAGAGAGATATGCAAAGATCGTACCATATGGAAACCTATAGTCTCTGCTTACCCTTCTGGAAATAGTCGTGAGTTTATATTATTATTATTCTTCTTATATTCGTGTATACAAACATATTTACAATTAATATAAACGCGTTGTGATTTTGCTGCGCGTAACGTAGGCGTGACGAAATGCGATTTTGCTACGGGTTCTGCCACGCATTCGCCACGCGTCAGGCAACTACATACGTATAGTTCTTTTTCTTTAGTGTCCGAGAAGACGTCCGTTTACGTTTGTCTACTGTAAAGCAGTGTTTACTCGTTGAACCAGTGTAAGTTTCATGAGACTTAACGTCATCCGTTTGAAGTGACACTGATGAGGGTTCACGAGGTTGCTGACACCGCATTCGAGGGAAGAAGTTGAAGCGAAATAGGTGGATTAGATTTTATTTCTAAACTTAATTAATGTAAGGTCTAACGTCGGACTTCGTTCGTGATAGGAAAATATCTATTCCAATACGTAAGGATTAGCTTTCACACGCTTTTTTTTTAGGAATTCCTCACTTATTGTTTTTTAACTTGCTTGAAATCGGAAAAGTTAATAACTTACTTTAAAAGGGCGAAGGTTAATGCGATTCAGTTTAGATATTCTATTTTACGCAGACGATCTTCATCGTTCCTAAATAATTCCTAAGCCCGCGTAAAAGCACTCCAACTACTAGGCAGATATATAAGCGGCTTTATGGATTCTGTAACCACTACAACGTTTCTCAATAGGACACGAATCTTATTTAAAATCATTATTTTCAGTATTATGAGTATTTGATCATTAACGTGTTAAGTGAATGCAAAAGTTATATGACAATATATTTCTAATATGCTATTTTTTTTCCAATTGAGTGATGATTGACATCAAAAAGAAACTTAATAAAATGCCAAAAATAAAACGTTGTTTTTGTTTTGCTAATTTCCACAAAAATTTTACTGGCCATTTGCTTGTTTTGTTCATTAGTTCGAGATTTAAAAAAAAAGAATGTGGAAACTGCATTTCAATACGAATGTCTTTATTTAATATTGTTATAAATTAATTTAAAATGAGTACAAAATAAAATAAAACAACTATTATTTTTTACTTTTGTCGTATTTATACATAGTAAAAAGGATTTATATATAACTCGGAAGAATGTAAAAATCCCAACTCCCTCTCCGCCTGCGACTTGAGCTCCAAATTGCACCCACGTTGGTAATCACTGACTTTTTTCCCTTGATAAATTATATACTGTTTTATCTCTCCCATCTAAATGCAGCAAGCGCAAAGAACAAGAATGAAATATAAATTTCGATCATAATTATTTTACAGAAACAAACTACTGCACAGGCCATTATTGAGTAATTTATAATTTTTAACTTGACAAAAATCACCAAGAAAACCCTTAAATACTGAAGTTCACTTCGAATCGTTCTATTAACTTCTAAGACAGGTCTCGCAGAAAACGGGCGAGCTTATTGAGATTGATCGTATCGTACGAGTTTACAGAATAAACGCGTAAATCTTCAAGAAGCAACATTTTCAGATCTCGACTGGTACAAATTGCCTCCGCTTTGTGTAGATTAACACTTTATTTTTATGAATATTTACAATTTTTATGTTTCATATTAATAGACAAATGTGGGTACTCCAAATATAAATGAATTTTGGAAAGCTTTTATGTCACCACACCTGGCAACACTGAATAATTTGCTGCGTTTAAAAGAAAAAGAAAGAAATGAGATTTTTTTCCGCTGCGCAATTGAAATTGAATTCATCGCAATCACGACCTCGTTCCTTTCGGTCTCTATAATTATCCTGAAAATTATTACTGGGAAAAAAAATAAATTGATTTCGCCCAGTTTTACCCGAACAGTAATAGTCAAATAAAGAAATACCTCAAAGGAAGACGCGGTCTAATCACCAAGAATTATTATTTTTTTAAATAATAATTTCGTTTTTCATTAGAACAGTTTCTCGTTTCCATTGAAAAAGTATTTCATTATTAAAAGGATTCAATTTTTTTCTCTTATTTTGTTTTCGACGAAGCTTTATTATCAAATGTCGTTAAAATGGCCGACATCAAGTTTTGATTACAGAATATTTTAATTTATACAATATATGCCGAGTAGTTTCTGAAACACTTTGTTTCTTCTTCTAATATTATGGCCCTTTACTTTATAAACTTAAACTATTTCAAATCACAAACTCAACGGAAAATGACAAAGGTGATAAAATAAGTTAATTTCTAATCACTCAATCCCAACCGTAAACATTAACATGTAACCGAACCACAGCGACAAGTTCAAATTTTAAAATAATAACTAACGAATAATAAGTAGGTTCTCAATGTCGGCTTGTATATCAATTTGTAATTCAATCGATTTGTAGTACGACGTGTATAAGTACTGACACTAAGTTTATTAAAATTTTATTACTCACAAAATAGTAAAAGTACTATGAATACTCTGCGTTGTTTATACAGGTGAGAGGCCCCGACTTGCCCTGCATTGACATGGAATGCGTATACTGTCATTTGCTTGCGTTTTTTTTGCCTTCGTTTTTCGTTCCTAATTATTTTTGTTTACACGTAATTGTGTTTTTATTAGATTATTGTCACACTACTGCGCCCTCCAACAATCTATTTCATATCGAGGAGTTTTTATTTTAAGCTTCCCACGCTGTAGGGCTTAAAATATTGTAAATAGGCCTTAAAACCTGAATCTCCACATCACCTGTGATTGTGTTGATAAATAAAATCCAAACACGTCTTAAAAAAACTGTGAAGATAAAGATTATCTGCCTACGTCTAATGATTGATCATTTTATAATATTTCTGTGAAAATTAGTCCACACGATGAAAAAAATACTACCATTTTACCCTGTTGACCCAGAATCATGGAATTTGACAAAAAGGCAAGATTACACAACACAAGCAAAGGAAAAAATCTGAAAATCATTAATTTGTAAATAGATGCTTATGTATATTTTTTGTGATTATAAGGTGATTTTTTTTTAGGAAAAGTATGGACAGAAATGTAGGCCTATCTGTTCGACAACACTTTTTAACTTTTCGCTATGAACATTTAGGATTTCCAAAAAAATTAAAATATTTTCTTTTTTTTTAATCAAAAATTAAACAAAACTTCAGAATTCTCGCCATTATCAGTGCCTAAGATAATAAAAAAATCTAAGCTTAATGGATGTTATTTCTACATACACAATTAAGTTTGAACGGAACCCTAGAGATGGGAGACCTATTTGCTCTTGCCCTGTTTTATTTAACATTCACTTCGATAGTTTCAATGTAAAAGTTACTTTATTACAAGATCAACCGACGTAGTTCGTTAATATCGTGCCTATGCGACGGTTAATACAACGAGCGTTAAGTACAAAGGGTTGCGTTGCGGTCGGTATTTAGTAGCTAAAGTGATAGCAGTTGTTTGAGAATAGGAATTTAACGTTTGCTTCTGTTAATTAAACGATTAATTATTATAATTTTCGTCCACAAATTCCGATGCTGAAACATTTGTTTAGTTGAGTATTAGCTTCATTATTTCTTTGTATATTTAGCGTCTATTTTAACCCTCAAAAATAAGGGTTAAAATAGATTAAAATAGCATGTAAGACAGACAAAGAATCATGGATATAAAAAAATATTGTCGTATATAGTCTTATTTCTCGATTAATTCTTTAAAACTTTTCTTTGTATTATCATCTTTTATTTTTTAATGTTTTAGAACTAACATTACAATAATGAAAAACTTACGTGATCAGCACGTTGTTTATTCATTTATTTATTGTAAGCGTTTTTTCCAAAAGCAAATATTTATTAAATTAAATTATCCCTGTCTTTTACCAAAAGTTGTTAAATTGTTATATTTTTCTAGTGGGTATTTCAAGTAGTAATTTTCGGATTTAATCTTTATAATTATAATATTTTAAGATTTCTGTGTTTTAGTTTTATAAGTCTTTTAAATATTTCACAATATTTTTAAAACTTATTACATATTTCAAATTATTAAAAACAAAATGGTTTTGTTCATTGTATGAACGGTTTGTAACTGAATAGAATTCGATTAATTTGCGTTAAATCATTAAATTCATACTAAAAAGAAAATGGTCTTTATAATAAAAAAGCAATAAAGTAAAATAAAAATAATACACACATCATTCCACTGGCTGTATAAGTTTTACAACAAGGTTATAAAAAAGGTTTTATTGATATTTCCAATAATTTATGATCTTCGAAATAAGTGCCATTAAATTTGAGTGCACTTTTGTCCTGTAGTATATAGAGCATTATTTTTTACATAATATTATTCTTATGAAAATATTAACATAAAATATTATATGAATAATTTTGTATAAAAACAAAAGCTCTATTTACTACAGCACACATTTAAATTACTTTAATTAATATAATTATATTAAATTAAGTAATGTTACATGCATTTAAGGTAATACCTGTTTATCTTTTTTGGTTCACTAATGTTAGTAATTCGCGTGCGATATTTATTTTCGAGTTTTTTTTCTTATAAAATAACTCAAATATTAATTGAAACCAATATAGGTTATAAAACTACAAATAAGACTCAATTTTGGCAATACAAATATTAATGTTGCTATTGAAGAAAATTTACCAAAACTTGCCTAATGGTATTATAATAGGTAAAATATTATAAGTAATGAGAATATGAAATATTGCATGCGTTTTCAATAAATTTTACTTAAATTCCACAAAAAAAAAAATAATTCAACGCTTTGAAAAACGGAATACCGACAGAAGAATATTTCTTCGGCAAACGTTAGAATTAATGTTGTAAGACTTGCCAAACACAATTTATATGTTTACGAAAAATATTTAGCTCAGTGGAACAGGGCAGAGAATGGAATTCTTTTTTATGTTTTCGTTTCAATCTTAATTTTAGCCAACATCAATCTCAATTCTAAGCGACAGCCTTCGCTGATAGTTAACTACCTCCTTTCCTTCCCTGGGGATTTGTCAAAAGCGCTTTAGGTAGTTCTTTTCACAGCACAAAGGAATCACGTTACCGGGTTCTATTATCAGCTGTTAGAGCTGTGTCATGATAGACCGATACGACGGACAGACATTGAGAATGTATTTTATGTAAATACAGTACCGATAACCCGCTGCACCTTCGGCGCCGACATTAAATGAAACTCGAGTCTTTATAAATAAAGCCTTTATTTTAGGATTTTGTAATTATTACAGTAATTCATGGAAACCGAATATGAACAAATTCTTGAGTAAAGGTTGACAATGGAGTCTTTGTTCAAAGTTAAGTGCAGAATACGACCGGCAGTTAAAATATGAGCCAAGATGGCGCATGCATGGCTGCGTCCGCTGTCATCTGAGTTGACGTTCCTTCAAACGCCTTTTATTATATTTCCTCTATTAAAAAATCTCTCTAATTTGCTTCATATTAATTCAAGTTCACGCCGGACAACTCTTAAAACTATTTACCGACAGTTAATTACAGATATTTTAATGTATTCTATGATTAATTCGTTATCATTTTCAACAAAATTATTCCCACAGTACCTCGCATTTGTATTCCTTACGACGTATTTAAATTTCTCACGACGTGTTTATCCATAGCACACATATTACCTTGTCTATGGGAAACATTAGGTTTTTAATTTCGGCATAGAGCAAACACATAAAAGAAACAAACTGGCTGTGTCAATGACGTCCTCACACAGCAGAATCGACTGTATCTCAAAACTTTAAAGTTTGTAGATTTTATATACCTGTACATTACAATTTTCTAAATAATCGCATTTTTTTAATTCTGCCAACACCTCACGGGGAACAGAGTGCGGAGTGGAGAAGCTATTAGCACGCCGTTTCACGCTCTTTAACGGGTGTCCGCGACCATAGATGAGACAGACGAGATGAGAGAGACAGACCGACAGATGAGACATTAACTATGAAATCTAGAAATGAAATATGCGCATGTAAGCCGAGCTAGTGATGAAAATTAGTCAAGCGTAACGTATGTCGAAATCGGTCTTTTTTGTTCTATAATTAGACTGTCTAGATAACGATGTTTAATTCTTCTACATTTTATACATCTTTATAGACTAATACTTAAAATCGAGATTTTGATTCTAAGCGTTAATATAAGAGCTTAAAAAGCCTGAACGTTATAAGTACTAACTTGCTTTCATACGTGTAATAGTCCAGACATCGATTTTTCTTCCCTAACATTTTCTGTGACGTATTACTAAACTTCATTAAATTTTTCTATTCTTTTTAAAATCGTCCAAAACCTTAAATTTGCCGACACACAGTTTTGCCGAACTACACTAACTGGAATATGGCTTGTAATTTATTATTAATTTATATATATAATAAAACAGTGGAGAGTAAGTAGCGTTCAGATTTTTTGTCTATTTTTCTGTCTATAAATTTGTTCACGAATTCCGCATAAGACAGAATTTTATGAAATTTCGTAAGTTAATAGTTAATTTCTAAATTCAATATATTTTTAATAGAATCAGAATCATGACCAAGGCCAGAATCTAAATCAAAAGCGGAGATAGGATTGGAATCTAAAGCAGGAACGAGAGCTGGATCACGGTTGATAACGTGATAAAAGGTGCAAGAATTCATTCGAAGTCCACGACAGTAGAGCCGCCGACGAAACCTAGTTAATTTTATTTTTAGTGGATTGACAACAAATTTACATATACACATTTTTTTTGATTAATCCACTTTTAATCAGACGGATGTCTTATTTTCGAGATACAACAATTAATATTTGAAATACATCTTCAAAATTGACCCTTTGCAACCCGATTAAAATCATATTTTTTCTTACATTTTATACGACATTGCCCACAATAATATTTTATTTATACCTATAAAACGTCAGAAACACAGCTATCCACTTTTTTTTTCACGAATCTCGGAAAAAGCCATTGCGTTATTCGAAACAGAACGATAAACGTCATCACACATCACTCGCTCTCGAAGCCACTTCAAAGCGACGCACGCGTAAATATTGACACACCAGCGACGCGTCGCGACACCCCGACGAAATATATATCGTTAATAATTGTATATAAGATTTCGTATAATATTTGACCATTATATTGAGAGTACTTGAATAATTTTATCTTAAAATTGCGATCAGGTACACGTCGGCAATAGTTCATATCTTTAAATGAAAACTAAAAGATCGATTGACAAAATAAAAAGCTACATATGTCTTCGAGAATGATTTATAATTTAGATATTACTTTTATGAATAATGGTACCAGTTATGAAGAATGTAAACAAACGATGTACTTGCAAATATTAATGTAATAAAGTACAATAAAGACCTGTTTCAAGTGTAATTTAATTACCTAAGAAATAAATATATTTTGATTTATAAAAATAATTGTTACGTTTATGTCAAGTAATAAAAGAAAGTGTATATGAAAAAACACGGCAAAAATCTGCAGTATTTGTACATTGTTTACGCCGGATACCAACGGATTGCCAGGGAATCATTTAATACACTATGCATACGGGTATCATTTCCCTGCAATGTGTCTGTATCTATCGACCTCACGTAGAAAATCCACAATCACGTAGAAAGATCCACAATGTGCGTATGCATAGATTAAACGCGTAGATCATACTAGTATTAGACTTTCTAGGTATCTATTTACTTTGTGCTTGCTCGTAGAAGATGCATAGGCCCATAATTACATTTTAGGCTGATATCAGATCATTGTGATATACATAGTCTATGGGAAGCTTAAGCGTATTCAATAATGGATTTGACATTGTGGTCAAAAATCGATTTCTGTGTCGACGCAAACGAGCCGCATTCGGCCGTTGCACTGGTGCATCATGAATTTCAGTTCGTGTAAAGTAAATATTATGTTACTTATTACTTTTCATATCTATAATGAAATGGAATAATATCATCTCTAATTATTCTTTCACTCAAAAGTAAATAAATGTTTTTTATAGTAACTTGTCTGTGGCGCTGTGATAGAGAACCCTATCAGAATTTACTGTTTAGATACTACTAACTAGAATATTCATTATAAGCGTCAAATATTTTTTAAGAATTATCACCAAATATTTTACTGATTTCTCTTGACGACGTGTAGATGAATCTACAATAGAAATTGTCTTGATCAATTAAGATTCTAGTGAATAAGTACCTTAGAGAAGCTTATTTTAAAGAGCCAATGCTCTAAAACTATATATTAACACATTTAGCCTGAAGCGTGATATATGCACATAAATACACATGCGACATGCATAGTGTATACGTACTCTCTCAAGTTTCCATAGACAAACGCATATGTGCACAATCACCAACCGCGCACTCAAACAAACCAAACAAAGAGACGCACACACAAGTACGTACACAAAAGAGACCGAGAGCCTTAAAACTATATCTGAATATATAAATTCTTGGAGTAAGGATTCCATATAAGCCGTACTTTCGATATCTAAAAAGGTGTTTTATCGTGAGCTCACGGAACGAAGACAAAAACTTGAGCGGAAATTAATATCGTATCAGAGCTTTCGCGGTCGTCAGCGATACGGTCGTGCAAATCTTTGTGATATATTCAGGTAAGTACACGCCAAAGCGGATCGCTCAAATATCCAAGAATCCCTTTGGCGAAATCTGAAGGGAAATGTAATAATACGAAAGGGACTCTTTTATTCTGTGGCGCGTTTATGGGTCTAGGTCTAGCTCGTCGCTTTCGACCACAGCTTTGACCGAGCTTTGTCCTGAGAAGCTTTTTAGCTCTCAAGATCCAGAAGACAGCTACACGTTCTGTAATTCAGTACTTAAGATTTGATTTTAATATATAAGCCAGCGGCACGTAAATTAGATGGGTAGTAAAATAGTGTTAAAAAAAGTGAAGTAGTCGTTATGTTACCCCACCGCGAAACATATTCACGCATGTTACATTGAACGATTTTAATTCTCTCCTGTTGCTGATTTATAATTGTTTCATTTTTAAAGTAGATAAGTTAAGCCTTCGATGTATACGCTGTTAAAAATTATTGCCATTGTCACTAGCCGTTTAAGTTGGTGGTTTGGAGTTTTAATAGTTTTAATATGTAAACAGCTGCCTCTCGCGGTTCCGCCAGCGTAGACGCAATGAATTCCTTCGTCTTATAAATCGACCGATTACGACTAATTAATCGACATGACGATTAATCGACTAATTAATCGATTAATCGACAGTTAATCACGAACCTGATCACTATCCCGTTTTCGATTTCGGTGCCAATTTGTATCCGTCTCGATTCCGAACACGGTCTCGATTTAAGTAAATAGCAACTCTGATCTCGTTCTGATCCTGCTCTTGATTCTAATCGGTTCGAACTCGGTTTTTTTTTGTTTTTCGTACCATTTGCAATTTCGATTCCCTCTCTTACCGGTCACAGTTCCAATTTGGACGAAGCCGAAGCAAATTCTAGTACCAAAATAAAATTTATGTCATATTACTTGGCGATAGTCTCGCTTTTAATGAGTAAAATAATTTTTAAAATCTGTATCTTCTAGTATATCTTATCTTATTCTATATCTAGTTTATTTACTGATGGAATTTCTTAGTAAAATAATTCTTAGCAAAGGTTTAATGGTACAGTTCAATATTAAAACGTTGAAAACTTCAAATACAAATGCTAGTTTCTAGTATCAGAAATCTTACCTTTCGCAAATACAATATATTCCCAGTTTCGTAGTAATTGTGTGAATGGTTTAAGCAAGCAAAAAACAACAAAATACACACTAATTTTTATACATTATGCAACCCCGCTTCCCCAACTTAGTTACGAAAGACGCACTTCACCACTTTTCAAAGTCGGACCCCGCTCCATAAAAAGTTTCATACATATTTCAAACCCTCTTAACGCCGACAAAAAGCAAATTACGCTTACATACGCATTCATGCGTCTATATAAAAACAAATGTATATAGCTACTAAAAAAAATAGAGCGTGCGTACGTATGTACATATGCGTGTGAGAAGTTATACTTCTTTGGTGTAATTAAAAAAATTGTTTTTAATTGCATGCAAATAATTAATTACAATAAAATAATAAAATGACTGGAGTGGGATTCTCAATATGGTTATAGTTTATTATAAATGTAAAAAAGCAAATAATGTAAAGTAATTTTTTTAATAAGGTATTCTATCATTTTTTTTTTACTTTTTATTTGAAATTAAGTAAAAAATTAGAATATGTTAACGTTATTTCTAAAGGCTTTATTAAATTTGGAAAATCCACCGAGGTCAATAATTTACTCTTCTAATGCCGATTCAAACGAGCCTAATTTCAAATTTCTAGAACCACACACCGTTGTGATAGCTTACGGGGAAGTATGGCATCTCAGAGGGCAGTGGGGGAGGGTATGAAATCTACAAGGTTGGGGAGAGAGGGCATACACCTCGGGGGTGGATACCCCCACCCACTCATTACACTACACTCTATACACTCACCCACTTACTTGGTGACAGGAAACTTAAAAAACAGGAAATAGAAAATAAGGAAAGAATGTAATGCGAGGACGTCGTAATGACACAGCAAATATATTTATAAATAAACAGGGAGTAAATTGAAAGCCTACCCCTCTAAGTGGATAAGTAGCCTAGTCGATGACTTGGGAAATTGTTTATAAGAAAATAAATATAAAGTAAGGGTATGGTACTGAAGGTACTACACTAACAATTATAAAGAGATGAGCGACAGAGGAGTTAGTATTTTTAAGCCACCTAAATGAAGACTGAAACTGTTCTTAAGTTATAAATAAACATACAGAACAAACAGACAGTAATCTATAATTTTCACAATCACACGTTTTGACTTTGCACTAATTTTCATCAAGATCAGTCAATTCATTCTTAAGTTATAAAGAACATATTTAAAGACTGACAGACAGACAAAGAGTAGCCTATCATTTTCACAATCACATGTTCTGAGTGTAAATCAATTTTCATCAAGATCGGTTAAATGTTTTTTTAAGTTATAAAAGATGATGCAAACAGAGAGACTGACATAAAGTAACACTTGCGTAATCACATATTCTGATTATACATAAATTTTTTCTCGATTCTATCTCCACGGGAAAAATTTTTCATACCTTTTATTTATTTCCGAATATCCAAATATAAAGCAAATCTGTCGTACTTTTTTGATAGCATTAACTCAGAAGCTACAACTTTTATAGGTCCAAGGGACTACAGATCTAAATATTTACTATTAATTTTAACTTGATACATATCCCTGAGAAAAAGGGTTTTGACAGGCAGACAAGCAGATATACAATGAAGTTATCTTATAGGAGTTTTTAGAAGATATGGAAGTTTTAAAAGAAATGGTAAAAGTGTCATAGAATATGAAACATAGCCTAAAACCATCTACAAGTGATTCTGCTTCGAGTGCTTAGTCCCATATCTATATGCGGGTTTTATACCTTATTAATTTAAATTTTTACATATTTTTTTTATTGAACATGACCTTTCACGTTTTTAATCAATATCGTTTTAATATTGTCAGAAAATCACTAGAGTTTTGATAGTTTTATGAGACAAAATCCTTTTCGATCGGTGATCAGAACGTAACCCCTAGCAACGACTTATATCCAGCCGCAACGGCTCGTACATAAAGATGTTGAATATCCGACAGAAACATTATCTCATAGCTTTGTGTCCAGAACCAATAAAATACGAGCCCCTTTATCAGACCAGGAGCCCTTGACATCACAGAGACCCGGCCACGAGGAGTTTGTTAAAGCAGCTATAAGTTTGTGTCACGAAGACACTTCTTCAATATCTTTTCTCTCCTAACAAGACGTGAGATTTCAGTCGCTAATAAGAAAAGTTGCTCTGTTTCCTAGTACGTGTGTCCACTGCCAAACCGAGTACAGGAAAGTGTTGCGACCGAGAAATATAACGTTTTTATTCATTTTTCTCTGTTCCTAACGAAGGTTGTTTTTAAAATTTATTTTCGCTTGTGCTATTATATTTTGTTAGACTTTTCTTCTACATTTCGTGGCTTTCACGAATGTTCTGTAATGTATTTAGTTTTTCTTTTTACTAATACAACAATTAATATATTTACTTGTACTTTCATTAAAGTTTTCAGAACTTATTTGTTTACGTTTAAAGCGTTTTAAAGCGTTTCTCTACTTCACGTATGCTAAAGCTTTCGCGCTTACGTAAATTGTCGCTGATTTATCTGCGTCTCAGGAGGTCGATTCTTGTGACGATCCCTGATCTTTTTCGTCGTGACTATCGTTCACTCTGTTAGCTATAGGGAACCATTTGTACAACAAGTTGTCGCGAATATAGCTACACTTTAACGATCGCTCGCAGTCACGACAAAATGGCGCCGATTTTTTTTTGGGTGTTATTAGAAAAAGAGAGAGAATTACGTTCGCCAAAAGTAGCAGTTGCTGTTTATTACGATTCATAATCTGTTTCACAATTCGAACTTTTTTTTTTTAATTTACAAGTTCATTTAAGAAAGGCCAAACTTTAAGCACCCAAAACCGACTAGCTTCCATGAAAAGGTTTAAGGATATCAGTGAGGCAAGAGAAATATGCAAAAATTGAACCATGTGAAAATCTATAATCTCTGCCTACCCTTCTGGGAAATAAGCGTGAGTTTATGCTATTATTTTTATTATTAAAACCAAATGAAAGTGACTATCAAATGTTCACACCTCCCCTTCACTGGCAAATTACTTCATGGAACTTCTCAACTTATACAAAAATTAATCAAATGATTTGATACTACTTCTTGGAAAACCAACTTAGTTTGTATTCCAAGCAATTAATTTTTTCCGTTCCTTTCCGGAATCCTTTCATACAATTATTTAAATAGGTTTCTTAATGAAGTTTTTTTTATATACTAGTTTATTTCACATTTGCATTTCCTTTCCCAGAAACTAGACTATATTGCATGTAAAAAAATGCACACCTACCTCAGGAAAGCGACGCCTATCAAAGCGGTAAAAGAGCGGAAAACTACCGTATCGCCCGCCGTATATCAGGCAATTCCGTCCGGCCATGCGCGCCGCTAAAACTCGCACTCCAGTTACCGGACACCCCGTCACCTTATATATAGGTCACAAATCGCATACGCTAGGGTCTAGATGCGCAAACGCTGTATGTTCGTATACTTACATGTTGAATCTGCTGGTTTATCCGTTTTGGATAGCCGCCGCTATCCAACTGCGTTTATATGATGCAATTTAATTTACCAAGAGGTAAATCTAAACACAGCGAAAAAGCTCTTTTTGTATAAAGCACAAACAGCCACATGAAGTTTGGAAATATAACACTATGAAATAAATTCTGTATAAAAATATATATTCAGACCTTTAACGAGATCACTCAAATATTCTTCGCTTAAACAATAAATATAAGAACAATGAGTCGATTAAAGAATAGACCTGCATGATTTCGAGGATAAAAATACAGGCGACGAAACTTAACAAGTTTTAAGATAAGAAGAGAATATTTCTGATTAACACACGATCTCAACAAGGATTTCATAGAGAATATATTTATTATTGTTAGAAGAACGGAGTGAAATCCAAGAGACGATATCATCATTTCTAGAATTTAATAAAACTAAAAAATTGGTAAAAAGCCAATTTCTAAGATTTAACATTAAACAAGTGGCTGTTAAACTTATCATCGATCAATGATACCTAAGACACAGAATTTTCCGAGAAATTTTAAGCAGCACGAAATTTTCACGCATCGATGCATAATTCTTTAGTCTTCAGCAGGATTTGATTATTTCCGGCCTTCATTTAGTCATTGAGTGGAGTGGCCTCAGCTTAGGTTCTAAATTCACAAGAACATTCAAAACCAGAGCACTATTCATAATTTTAAAGCGGCACTATTTGAATAAAATATTAAGATAAATGCGATATAACAGATGGCACTATTTAAATAAAACACTGAAACAAATTGTTTGCGTTACATTGCGTGGTAATCACATATCAAAATTTTAGAATTGCGTTTCCGGGAATAAAAAACACTGGTCAGAGATTTAAAATAGTAGTCTATATTTAGAATTTCAGTATTTGCCCGACCGTCCCTTACACCCTGTATATCGCTTACAGCCCTTTTTTCGCCTCTCTCAAATACTATCACCTTAGTCTTGCTGACATTTACTTTCATACCTCTTATTTAACTGAATACTTGATTTTAGTTACCATCTTCTGCAGCTCGCACGCCAACAGCGCAAGGTTTACTTGGTTGTCGGCGTACAGAAGGCATTTGTCAGACAACTCATCCATTCTTAGTCCACACTCTTTCCGATTATGTAGACAGCCATCCATGAATAGATTTAATAGCCACAATGAAGCTTTTGGCCCTTGACTAAAAAGGTTTTAGTAACATTTCTTGAAAATAAAAATACTTGGTCCTCATATTCCATCCCTTTTCGAATTCTCGCTTGTACATTTCAGATTTTATTTTCTGTCTCATTTACAACTCAATCAATAATGATTTTCGCGTACAGTTTGCCAACGACGCTGATGAGGCTTATAGGGTGGTAATTTGTGCAAACCCACCGTGTACTTTTATTTTTGTAGAAGGGCACACTGACGGCTTTGCATCAGTCACTACGTACTCTACTACTTTTCCAGCATTTATTAAAAAGCTGGTACAGTTGGCTTATCACTATACCCACACCGCCCCTCAAAATCACTAATGAAACCCTATCATATACGGCAGCTTTTCAAACTCCCATTCGTTTTAGGACTTTCATAATTTCTTCCATCGCAATTTCATTTTCATTTTCAACATCAATCGCATATTCAGTTGCAGTATTATTTTCATCTGCAACTGTATCCTCACATGCGAAAACACATTCTAAATAATTCTTCTAGCGCTATTTCACGTGACTTACCTCATTCAGTCACTGATCACATTTATACACAATTTCTCGGAATTGTTTCTGGCCTTTTTCACAATATTTCAGAAAAGGTTTTAGTTTGCCCAGAAATCATCCGAGTATCTCTTGTCATAGCGTTCTTTTATTTCATCTCTTCTTCTTTTCGACCATTCTTTAGCTCTCATTTTTGCATCTTTATATGTGCTTTCAATCTCTTTTAACGCATTTTTAATTCTGTTCTTTGTTTGCATTCTTTGTTTGGTTTTTGCAGACAGTAAATATAGCCATGCTTTCCTCTTTTCAGCCACTACTTACCTTACTTCCAAATTCCACCACTCCTAATCAATAAACAACAATATACATTTTACGTAAAAAATTAGTTTTATCAATTATTAAATTTGATCAAAATTTGTTAAGTCATTATTGTGTTATATCAAGACGAACAGACAAACAGAAAGATAAATATCACAAAATAGTGTGCTCTACTAGTGTATTAAAATTTTTAAAATGTAATAATCATTAAAGTTTATCCTAAATCGTACTTTAATGTACACTATTTACAATATTTTTATTACTAAAGGCGTATTATATGTAAATCACGAAAAGACCTAAAAGAAATATAAACTCAATACAAAAAGTCAAATTTAAACAAGTTTTAAATGTCTTTGAAGTCGATCTGAATAGGAATTTATTAATTTTTCAAGTCACTATTCGAGATGAGAAATTGCGTGATGTAATAAATTACTCAACTTTGCACATAAAATCATATTTTATTACAATATTTTATGAGGTACGATTCTGTACAATGCTAGAAATTATTTTTCAAAATACCCGTAAAATACATTTTTTTAAGAATGTCGCCATATTGCATTAAAATACATTTTTTTATTTGCGTAATAATAACTCGATTGACGAAATTTTCGAATAAGCGTTGTAATCAGGAAGTACCGTATTCGAATTCTGACGTCGACTAGCGATTTAACCGACGAGTAATTGAATGTAAATCTAAATCACCTTCTCGATGCCCCTGCGAACAGGTTAAGCCGTCGGCTTGGGACTTTGTCGCCACATTGGTGACGAAGGACGTTAGAATCTCACAGATTCAGCGCGCATGAAGGACCTAAGAATCGATTCCCTTGTTCTGAATTAAATAAGGTTATAGGAGGATATCAATACCTCGGCAATGGGATTAATAAAAGAAAAATTTGACACATCAATTTTATGAAAAATAATTATTGCAACAATCGCAATCGATTGATCTCAGTTGAAAATAAAAAAAAATATTAGTTGAAGTATTGTCCACAAAAATATTCCCAACTTTCGCATTGATGATATTCGTGACAAAAACAATTTTGTAATAAATGTTTAAGGAAACTTGAAAACAACGACTTAGGTATAAAAATTGATTCGATGGCCATGTTCGGCGACACTTCCCATGCGCAGTATATAAAAGTATTTTTACTACCATCGCAAAGGATACGGGTAAAATTTAGATGCTTAACGGCTGATATGCTGGTGAGATTCGGCCTCTGGTAATAGAAGGGACAGTCCTTCAGAACATTGGCCCGCTATATGGCACGTGATATGTAAAGGGCTACCACAGCTATCTACAAAACCAAAAAGCAACTCTACTGAACTCCATAACCGATGATTCGGTCATCTTTATTCCTTATGCAGTCGAGCAAGAGTTGTTAACATCGCCATGTCCAAAGATACAAACAATATGCCTGAAGATATCGGCTCGCTCTATTGGTTCTCCTAGATTTTCAGTTTAAATTTAGGTTTTGACCTCTAAATAACTACGAAATTGAATGTCAATACTACACCTAAAATTCCGATATTGAGCCCGATATCGAGTAAACGCCTTTGAGAGGGGAAGGTTTTCTAGAAGAGTTCTTCACGAATAATCGACACGCTAAATGAGCTTGAAAGAATGCTATCTATAACCTTGTGAGACATTACCATTTGTGGCCCTGAAATCCGTGAAAGAACCGTCAATACGTCAACGACTTCGATGCTCGGCCCTGGGGGAAAACTGTCTGAATAGCCGGAAAGATTATGTAAGTGGACATTTACGTGATCTCCCTGGAAGCCATAGTATCAAATCTACGCGAAAAATCCCTTGTGTCAGATCCAGAGCGACCCGAAACCCGAAACTGGAGCTTTAATTAGGAAAATGGACGAAACTCAAAAAAAAAAGTCTAAAATAAAAAACTGCCGCTGTAATCTGAACGCTTTGAATAATTTTTGCATGTAAAATTAAGTAAATAATTTACGTGCGGAAAGCGATGATTTTTATCATATACATTGTTTAATTATTTTGACTTGAAAAAAAACTAATTTTCTTGCATGTACCTTGTTGCATTTAACTTCCGATACAAGGAAAATAAAAAGAACGAAAATGAAATTGGAATGACGTTGAAAATTATAGATCCACGAATTTAAAGACATTTAAAGCATTCCAACTCTCATCGAAATTCTAAGTGACTTTGTTGGAAATATGTGGTGTAAAATGTTATATCAGAAATTTCATATTATCAATGTACCTAAATTAACGAACAGTTGAAGGGAAATTAATTTTATCTCCCGTAAAATAAACATGCGATTTATTTTTATTATTGCTCGTTATTGAATTTTTGAGAGTTTTTTTTTTTATTATAAAAAAAATATGGCTATGCCTCGAATTTACTATTCAACATCCATTTATTGCAAACGTCAAATTCTTCGTTACATTATTTTATAATTAAATTAAATCAATTAAATATTATATTCTTTGTTTTATAATAAACATTATTGTACATTATTTTTAATATATTGGTTTCACGGGCGTTTTCCTTTCCGCAGTCATACTTTTTGTCAATTTGTGACCATAAAGCTAAAAGGGATCTTTATAAAAGCAGCCCGAGCCCCTGAATGATCTACGTCTTAGTACTCCATGTAAAGTAAATGTCTCAAGCCAGAATATATGTATATACATACTTATTTCTCTATGGATCAGCGGGTACTGTTTACTAATAATTATGAACTCTCTAACCTCCAAATAGATTAGTTCGGTTACGTCTTCTACCAACATTTACAAGTTTCATGGATATAAAGTTCAAAAGCAATATTGTAGGGATCTATAGGGATTTCTATTAATAACTTGCTTAGAAACTTGGTAACTTATTGTAAAGCGATGAGATGAAAAGTAGGTATATTTTCACTAAATAACAACATCGATACAATGATTTTATGATAATTTGACAACAACCCAAATAACTCTAAGGGCACCTTTCTCGTCTATATCTTTTCTCCTCGTTCGAAACTATTATCAATTGTAACACTTAAATACTTAACCGCCGTGGAGTTGCTGTACATCACAATACACTTTTGACAAGAGCGATGGTACTGTAGCAGTTAAGAGCCTCTCCTCATAACGGAGGGTACCGGGTTCGACCGATGACTTTTCAACTTAAGTCAAATCAAACCGTTCATTCTGTGCCTTCGGCGAATCACGTTCATTCGCCGATTTCGAATGTTATTGTCCGATTGGTGGCGACGCTCATCATTAGCTTTCATCTAGCACTAAGCCAGCACGGAGGATGCGAGGCGTAAGCGCTTTGATCGGAAATAAGAAAAAAGCTTAGAATGTCCCTCAGCAAGGATGATTAAAATCAGACACAACAACAGTTTCGATACGCAAAAGTCTAATAGTTGGCTAATTTCAGAGTTTCATACAGAAAGCCGACCAAACACTATTTCTACAGACTCGTGATCTATCAATGAAATATAATAACACCGTAAGATTAATCAGTTTTATTTGTCTCAAGATGTTGCTACACTTTCATAATTATAATAATATTCTATATTATATAGTAAATGTAAACCTAAAATGATTTTCCATGCATTTACGACTATTAAAAACAGTAAACATATAGCTTCATCGATATCAATCAATTTGCACTAAGAACCTTCCAATGTACATTCGTCTAACAGTGATGACTACCAGTCGAAATTCTTGTTTCTTCCACTATAAAACATACCTTGACACGACGATCTGCCAAAACATTTTTTACCATTTCTTTGATCAGTAAGGTTGTTGGGCGACTCGAGCGAGTGTCCATTTTTAGAGACTTTTGACATATTTCATACATGCTAATATTCTATGAATTTACTTCAAACATTTATTATTGTTAGAATGTTTTTCAGACTTACTTTTTGGCCATAATTTTAGAAGGAGGACAAAATTAATGGATTTGGTAGCTAATGAATCGTAAAATATACACCCGGGATAGAAAGTTACTTAAAAACCTTTAATGCATTTTTAAATATCTATCCAACTGAGAGTTATTTTTAAAAAATAACAAGGATTCAAAATTTTGCTATAAGCAAAATAAAAAATAATACGTGGATATTTGTAACACACATACGTACCATTGTTAATAAGTACATACCTTCATTGCATATTTAACTACATATTATGCATAATATTGAAACGGAAAATTCAATGCAAAGCTATCTCCGTCGAATCACAAAATCTATGATTGATCGTTTGCTAGCATCCGTGGGTTTTGGCTGAATAGCCCTAATGTTATAGATCTGAGTGAAGTCTTTATATATTCTATATATCAAGACCTAATCAAATTTCTTTGGTAGTATAGATTGTAACTGGCTGGTTTTGACGTGATTAGGAGATCATATTCCGAAAAAAAAATAAACGTAAAATAAAGCTGTGTTTTCTT
Organism: Eumeta japonica; assembly: GCA_005406025.1. Classification (NCBI taxonomy): domain Eukaryota; kingdom Metazoa; phylum Arthropoda; class Insecta; order Lepidoptera; family Psychidae; genus Eumeta; species Eumeta japonica. The sequence continues at coordinate 301,499 of BGZK01000578.1, forward strand.
ACTTCCCTGATTATTTTAGGGTATAAAAATTAGCGTACAATGAAAAAACTTTCAACAAAATTTAAGGTCTCGTAACAAAAACGGCGAAGGCACCACACGAACTGCAAATATATTCTATAATAAAATTTTGTACGGATTATAGATTTAAAGTACTATCGGTAAGGGTTCAATTGTGTAACGAGTGTTTTAATTTGGGAAATAGAGTGAAAAACAAAACTATACAATACTATTCCATACTACAATATTATTCCATGTTGCAGTAAAAGGACGTTTATTAATTACGATATCTATATTAAGTAATATTGCACGTATCATAACGCGAAGAGTTTAAGGTAGTGCATTATACTTACCAAAAAACTGCCTTAAACTTTGATCGTCTCTTATATGTACATATCGCATTTATACTCTAAGTACAGTGATATGTAGAGAAACTATCCTTTCAACACAAACGTAATAACAGATTAATATTTATTGCATATTATGTATAGAAAAAACTGATCCAGGAAATTTTTTTATGCACGTCCTCGTGTCTGCACCTATGGATTCCGTGTGTGGTCACGATAATGCCCGAAAAATTCTACATATAACTTTTTTTATTCACTTTAGACTCCTTGTCTTTGATTTCGTATGACAATGGCTATATAATTATTCAATGTCGTTCAATTGAAAATTTTAAGCAATGCAGCGTAATTTATAACTGAAATTGAAAGCAATTTTTGTTTTTTTTTTTTGTTTGTACAATTAGGTTAATTTTCAAATGAGCGTATTGAGGCGTGTACTTATAAATTAATTTCGATATTTCCCTTTTTATAAGCTCAATGATTGTACATTGCATTTAAAACGAAACATCAAACAATGACGTTAGTTTTCGTTGACATTTTGCACAGAGTTTTTTTCACAATACACCATACCATACCATAATACACCTGTAGAAGATATGCACCAAATAAAACGAGTTTAAAGTAATTTTTTATTAATTTAAATCACGAATTAGAAATACTATGGAACTCTATATTTCCTTATTGAGAAATAATACTTGATTTGTTAGTTTTCGGAAAGCACTTTATATAGTATCTGATTTTATTATTTCTTCCTATTCCTCTCCTAAGAGAATTGTATCGATTTATTATTCAGTCAATGAAAATATAATAAATAACGGTCAGACCACCTCCCCTTCAAAGACCAATATAAGGCAGGGCGTAGTGGTAATAAAATTCATTTTTATCGCTGCCCGGTGTGAATCGACCCAGTGTGTAGAAGACGATAGAATGCTAAAAATCGCCAGTAACGCGAAACTGACAGCGTGTGGTGAACTGTGAAATTTTTCCATCGAACTTCTTGCACCCGGTGAGATTATTTGATAAGTGGCTTCGAATTTTACTTTAAGTCCTACTTGTGCGACTTGAAATCGATAGCTGCCAGAGAATTCCATTGCTTAATTAAATTCAAAGTTACAGTTGAATTAGGATTAAATATAATCCTATTATATTATAAATTATAATTATGAAATATATTATAAAAAAAATAGTTCTATCTAATAAGATAGAACTATTTTTTTTTGTATGTCGTTTATTTGAAATAGAGAAAATACTTTAAATAAGAGCATTTATTAAGTCAATTAAAAACCTTTTCAGAAACTTGAAAGCTTTGTGCAATCAACGATTTATTCATTGGTTCTCTTTAGAAGACATATATTGAAACAAAGTTATTTAAACTCTAGTATAATCACTTATAACAACCAAATTATTCTATCTAATTAAACTGGAAACCAGATCAGTTTAGTAGTCAGTGTCAAAAATTTTCATAGACGAAGTGACATAAAGACGTCCATGGATTCTGATCGCAATGACGATTCTGATCTAGTTCGTTGTCTAATCACGATTTCTAATTGAAAAGTTCATACGAATTATCTAGTGTTAAGAACGCTTTTATTTAAAAAAATTATTATAGTCACTTAGTGATAATTTAAGAATGACTTTATGTACTTATTGATTTCGCAATTCTGCGCAAAATTTAACATTGAATTTTACCCTTCATAGATTAATGTTCGACAAATTTTGCAGTTGTGCATAACTGAGAGCTAAAATATGTATTTTCTCGTCTCCATCTTTAAAATAATTGAAAATTTCCATTTTCCATCGAAAATCGATCGATCTCCTCTAATTTTATTTCTTTATAAAGCAGCTTTTCCAAAAAAGTAATTTATAGGCCACGATTTATTAACGAAAGCCTAAATACCTACTTATTGTGAGAAATTCGGAATCTGTCAAACTCAACTCAAACTGTCGTCACACACTTCTATGTTAATTTGTCAAAATTCCTGATATACGTTATCATTCATTTCTCATTTCCGAACTTAAGTACCAATTAATGTACATTTCTATCACCAATGCTGACGATACCTCCAAGCAAATTATCTTTAATTTCCCTTTTAAGCTGTTTGTCCATAAACCTTAAAGAATATTGTCTACCATTTCTAACATTAAAAGTATAAATATTCACACTTTTAAGTTCAAAATCTCGAAGAGTCTTGAACTTTCAACACAAAAAAATATTTTTATTGTGGATGATTATCTTAAATCAAAGCGTGCCTTCCAAGACTTCAGTGGTAGATCTTAAATTGGAAATTTTCCAAATTAGCGAGTCAATGGTCAGCCAGTAAGTCAATATGGCTACAGTAATCTCCAGTCTTAATAAAAGGGATCAATATCTACAAACATATACACTCGTTGCCAATATCTTATCGACCATATAAATTTATCCGTGGTCGACTAGAGTGAAAGCGCTTTTTCAATATATTTATCATTTCTCTTTTGGCTATGCTAATATAATAAAATGAAGATTGACAACCACATGAAGATATTATTATTTTATTATTTACACATATACAAACGAAATACCATCGACTGACTCATCAAGAGATCTCCTAAACTAAAGGTTCGTTTGACTCGAACTTGGCATAGTTAGTATTTATGGGACGTAGACACTCATTAATTTTTTAGTCAGGATTCTACGCAAATCCTATTCTAAAAAAAATATTCATGATTTTATGCCTACGCGGGCAGAGCAACGGTCAAAACCTAGTTGTATATAAAAGCATTATTAAATGTAATTGCATTTGAATTTCCTTTATGTAAAACAGTTATTTAATCGTTTCTATATTTGAAGCTGATTGTTCGTAACAGTAACTATGAAGCAACTGTGTCAAAAGTAGAAACTACCATTTGAAACATTTGTAGAGGAATCAAATTAAGAGATTTTATTTGACACCGATCAATGCACAAATATAGATTAGGATATAAACAATGAAAATTATGATCTTATTTTACACCGAAAATATTATCTAAAGGATTAATTCCAATTTTATTTATACGTAAAGCACACTGAAAATTTCTGGAAATAATGAGAAAAATGACTATGAATGGTCTCAAATGAGTTTATTGTTTCTCAAAATATTCTCCGTTAGCTTAAATGCACTTTTTCATACGACTACACCAATTTAAAAAAAAATTATGCCCCTCCTCCCTGGTGACCTCGGAAACATGTTTTTCATACTCTTCGACAGCCTCTTCTAGTCATGAAAATCGGCAACCGCGTAATTAGTTCTTAATTTTTGCTTTTAAAAAAGTCACTAGATGCGAGCGGGTCGAGACAGTATACAGGATTGCTCATAATTTCGTTTTCTTGAAAAAGAAAAATTTTTCCTTTTCCAAAATTTATTTTTCTGTTCGGCCATATTGTAAGATGATACGATGTTAACAGTTATTTTTACGAAGTTCGTCAATAACTTCCGGCAAACAAATGGTCGTGTACCGATTACTATTCACGATACGACAAATCTTGAAAGCAACAGTAACCATATGAACATTTTTATTAAAAATGGAAGCAATCATCCATTTAGAGGCACTTCGCTCGCGCGCCACTTTGGTTGATTTCGGCTCATCTCGATATACTCATACGGTCAATTGCTGTTTTGTTTTGGGGTCGTAACAATAAATCCATGTTTCGTCACCTGTTACTATGTTCCACACCAAATTTGACACCTCTTCTTAGAATCTGGTAAGCATGGGATTGCACCAAATGACGCGGTCCCTTTTTTGAGACTCTATCAAATTGTGTGGGTATCACCGCGAGCACAGCTTTTTCATACCCAAATGCTTAGGGTTGATTGTATTTAACTGATGTCTACGCCTAAGGATGCCCGAATCTCGTGGTGAGTCACATGCCTGTTTGTTTTGATCATACGGCGCATAGCATCGATGTTTTTGTTGTTCACGGCGGTAGACGGGCGACCATCACGAAATTCATCACTCAGATTGGACGACCGCGCTTGAATTCTACAAACCAGTTATAATTAGTCGTCTTGTATGATGCTTTATTGCTAAAAGCAGTTCGAACCCGAGCAAGGCTCTGCTGAGCTGTCAAATTACACTTAAAATAGTAGAAAATCATGCTACGAAAATTTTAACGCCTTAAATCCATAGATATGAAGACACACAATTTTTAAAATGACGCCACAATGTCATAACAATTAGATAAAACAAGCTGTATTCCACAGCCAAAGACTTCCATTTTCAAATGCAGTAATTACTTTTTAAATATTGTTTATGTTGGTGGCCAGTTTCAAAAACTTATAATGCGCCCCACATATTAGACGCTACTTTAGCAACATTTTCAGCAACGAAAAAAAAAAACATTTTAACGTTACTAAGTCGTTCTGAAGTCGCGTTAACACAAATAACATTTGAAACTCCACTGTCACGGGGATGTTATTTGTCATTCCTTATTGTAGACGTAGGTATGTTTATTGCATATATTTCACAAGAGTTGATTTATTGTTGTTTTTATGTTTCTCAGCTACCTCTAGGTAGCTGTGAAAATCGCGTAAATATATGCATACATATAAATGTATGCATGTATTTACGCGATTTTCGGGAATACTATGGCACACTACGTCAAAAACTTCGTCGTGTGCCATGGCATTTTGGTCGGTGGGAATACGACATAACTCGATCAGAGTTTCCTAGGAGTCGTGTATCCGAGACTTTCTCGCCATATAAGTTTAAAAAAATGCTGTGGCTACTCTATATTTGGCGAATTCAATCTGTTTTAATTTTCCGCTTTTCTATTGTAATCGTACGCTCTGTCTGTAAAAGATCGGTCTGAACTACAAAAGGGCGAAAGCTCCAGATTAGAGACTATTTTATAATAGTTACATCTGAATTTATGTTTTTGATGATAAAATTATTAATCAAACTGTAATTAAAAAACAAAATGTAACTCTTGAAATTTTGGACACATGTTGACAACTTTGTAGAAATAAAAATTAGCGAACACGAATCAAAACTGACTTAAGCAATCATACTAACTGTAAAGAAAGTAAAATATCAACATAAAGAATTAATAAATTTCTTGTCTCCGTTTCAATCATAATGATATAAAAGGGGCTTAAACAAAACGCCCTAAAAATAAAATCAGCTTACAAAAATCTGTAAGCATTCATTTAAGGAAGTAATTTCCGTTCTGTTTCTGTAGCTTCGTCTGCGAGTGAGTTAAGGAAAATGAAATAAGAAAAATTTAACCAGTAGAGAGAAATTGAAAATTATTACCTCATGAATTCCACTTCTTTGTTAGATTTAGCATTGCGAACAAAAGGTTCGATTAACTCTTAGAAAGAACTAAAAATGCGGCATACTAAATTATCCTTCTATATTAACTATAAGATGTGATCAAAGAATAATATTTTTTTTATTAATCTGATTGTTTTATTTTTGTAATTCTCTTAATGGTGGAATAAATATCATAAATTGTTTCAGGTAAAATTTTAAATCGACCGCTATCAACTGAATAAACGGTAAGTATTGGCAAAGTGACTGCTGTATTACTTCCATATATGGATATTCAGATAGAATACTATAAAAGCACTCACAAAGCGTAATGCATAATTCCGTAAAGCCTTTGTACATCAATTACATTAATTTAATGACTAACATTAACGTTATTATCAATTCTATCTCAATTTTTTATGACTTAAAAAACGGAACTAACAGTTTGTACCCTTGATTTTGTTCTGGTTTCGCTGTCGGTTCTCATTTCTGACCCGAAGCTCATAAGCTTTTTTTTATTTTCCTTTTTACACATTCGATTTATTTTAATTCTGAATTTTACTACAAATTCTGATCCTGGCTTCTATCCTGCTTTTGATTTAAGCTCCATTTCTGTTGCACTTTCGACTTTGATCCAAGTCTCGACTTCAATTCCGATTCCGCTTTATTGCAATTCCGGTCCCGTTGTCGACTTTGGAATCCCTTGTTCATCTTTTCTACCTTATTCAAGTTTACCTCAAGATCTCGCTTCCTATGCTAACCTTGATTCTGACTAGGCGAGAACCCACAGAAACGATGGTGTATGTACCTACTAATTCCAGAAATTTCTTAATGAGTGATTGAATGAATCGTATTTTTCCATATATAAAAATGATTTTTATTTGTTTAAATATATTTTGTGATATAACTTTTATACGATACTATTTCGTATGATACATAATAATAGATATTTTATAAACTGATGAGTATGACAAAGGCATTAGCAGGGAATGCCTTTGTCATACTCATGATCATAGCAAAAGGGAATGAATCAATAGTACTTATTTCACAAAGTATCTTTATTGATAAACTTATAAATACGAATACTTATGAGAATTTTATAGGTTTAGAGGCTGATCCATTTTTTTCCCATTAAATTATCTAACAGGATGCTGTAGCTTGAAACATCTTTGGATATTCAATATTAAGTGTCGAAAGTGTGCAAACTAGAATCAGTTACCAATTCTGCGCCGTCTGTCTGTCTCCCTGTCCTACATTTCTTTTGATTCATAATAGATGTCAGCTTGGTATTTTTACAGAATATTTACTATTATTCAGATCACTATAACGAAATCTGTAACAGATAGTAAAACTTGAAGGGGCTACCTACTAATAAACGTACTTTTAATGTATTTTTTTCTGTCATTGCTATATTGTAAAAACAGTAATTTACACGAGCCTCAAATTTATTTGATTAGAGAATGAACTTTAAATTGATGAGATTTAAATTGACTCGCACTTGGCCATTTTTTTTTTATAAATCTTTTATTTAATAAAAAACGGCCTAGTGCGAAGTGAAGTTACGTTATGGATCCCGAATTAAACGAAATTAAAACTTGATTTTTTTTTTGGACAAATACTCAACACACATGATGTATATATGTTGGTACGGAACTGCCTGTGCCTTCTTTTTATTTTTAAATTTCCGCTTCTGAGTACATGAATACAAAAAAAATCTAATGATATTAAGATATTTAATTAGACCGATTTTCTTGGCTGTAAAAGCATCTTGTTGAGAAAACGTATCTCTCTTAAGAAGTTTTATGTTGTCTCTCACAACACAACGACTTGCCTCACTTTAGAGCATTAAGTTCAGATCCCGAATTAGTACTGTGAATCACGTTCCGGCAACCTAAAACCTACAGGCTTTAAATTCCGTCCCTTCACGGAATTAGTGGGGGGTTGTATGAGCGCAAATTTAAACGTCAAAACTTTCAACGTCAAAGCTCCGCGTAACTTTTTCTCCCGAAATCCGCTTACGAATTTCCCGTCTCGTGATAGATTACGACAGATTAAGCGCTCCATAACAGGGTTTTAAGCATTCGTTGCGTTATTTTAGCTACGGTACCTCATTACGTACCCCCCTCTAATAAATCATCTGGAAATATTTGTTTTGACGCGGTGACGCAAACGCGAGAAGTTTTACGCCGATAAAATCTGAACTGGGAAATAACGAGAGAAAATCGTTTAACCCAGTTCTGAAATCTGTGTCGTTAAATCAATAATATCCATAAATTAATGAACATGTTGCAGTGTAACAACGAAAGCGGATTTTAAGCGGAACGTCTAGGCGATTTTTATGATGCGTGATGGGTAGTAAGTTTTATATTCTTTTAATAGTGCTTAATATTTACCAAATTACTATATTTTCTAACACAATTTGATATCTTTTGAAATGCAGGTATGCAACTAAAATTGGTTTATTGTTGTTCCTTAAAAAAATTGAAATTTAAGTCTGAATTCTGAATTATGAAGCTTATATTCTAAAAGACATGAATCTCCGTCGCAGCGCTTTATTTTAAAGTCGTAATTCGATAGGGAAAAATTAGAACATTTATAATTGATGGGCCCGAAAAGAGATTGAACAAGCAGGTGTCCAATTTAGAAATACCAGAACTCACAAAGGTGAGGTTCTTCTTCGAGTCCTCGAGCGAAGACTGCAGAAATATAATAAATAAGGCACCATCGCACACGGGCCTTGGCGCGATCGCTTCGTCAATATTTAAAACTCGATTTCTACTCCGCTGTGGCGGCACGAGGCGGCGGATCGTCGTGCGCGCAAATGAATCGTAAGCTGACATTTTTACTTTTCTAGTCCGTTTGCAGCCGTGAATTCCATTAATTTAAACGTTTTGTTCCGAGTTTGTCGTTAGGTTTTTTTTTAGTGTCAAATCTTCCCTCTGGAACGAAGTTAATGAGGCTTGCAGTAGGAAATGAGTGGTGGAATTTGTATATGAGAAAAACGTTATAGACTCTCCGCACGATTTTCTCTCTCTCTCTTTCTCTCTGTTACTCTTGAAATTAATTATTTTGTATTTTTTATATAAGTTATATATATATATTTTATATCTAATTTTAAATAACAATGTCTTTACTGAAATCTTAAATGAAACCCTTTTAACATCGATAAATAGATGATATTGTTCCTTATTTGCGTTATTTATATTTAATCCCACTGCTGAGGAGTACCCTTCTACAATCTTTTTATTTGAAACTGAGGGAATTGGATTTAAGCCCTCCGCGCTGATCGAGTGCTTACTGCTGACGGCCGTCGTCGCCGATGCGGTGACAACATCCGTAACCAATGGCTTAGTGTGCTCTCCAAAGTACAGACAAAGTGATTTAAGTTAAAACACATTAGTCAATTGTCACTGGTCAGAGTCCTAGCCACCAACGATCTGTGATCGTCGGGTGGTAGGACTCCACATTGTGTCACTTATAATGAAAAGTTATTCGGACAACTGTTTAGTTTTATTATATTACTATGTTCAAAATAAAAAACGAGGTTTACATCGAATCCATTAATGTATTCAGAATTATTTATTCGAAATACATACATTATAACACCCAATAATGCTCTCGCTTACAATGGGGAGTACATCTTTAATATATTTGTAAATTTTGTGTACCAATATTGGTTAGCTAATATATTTACATGATAATGAAAAGGAATATTTATAAAAAAATCTTTGAATTTTTTTATTAATCTTGTCTATATCTCTACTGTTATTGCTTTTCGTGAATATTCATGAAATTTCATGTGGTAAAAACAAAAATATATTTCAGTTTTACGAATGCTGCAGCTTTAACAGACAATTTAATATTTTATAAACACGCTATACCAAAAGTGCGACCAGAGCGCTATCGCGGTATTTACGAAAACGTGTTCAGGTACATATGCGCTAGTAAATGCTTTTTACGGCGTGCAGTAGACGCTCGTTATAGTATACGAGTACGCTACCGCCGGTGTGCCAAGGGCCTTAGTGGTCGAGTACCGTACCGAATTGAAGGAGTAGAAAATAATAAAATCGTAAATATGTATATTGCGTGTAAAATAAATGTGCATATAAAGTCGGTTGTATGAAAATTTTCAAGGTTAGTATTTGAAAATGTTGAAAGTAGTCGTTGAAACTACTTCCTTAGCATTCCGCCAGCGGTCGCTCCGCTACAGTACTTTTATGCGCATATTCGTACGGCGCACGCCGAAGCTATAGAACGATATGCCTTAGCTGTGTCACCAAGCAAATAAGAAACTGGAGCCAGAAGAGCGTTGCTTTCAAACTATAAAAAAGGTACCGGATTCGAATCCTAAACGATTTCTTCCGTTAATGGGTTTTTGGCTCGAACCAAAATAAACCATTTTCTCGTTGGCACTAAGAGTAGATCATTATCTCTCTTTGGTGACGACGTCGTTGAAAATGTACATAGTACAGAGCATAGTGGCGCATTCGTTTGCAAAATTGTTTTAATTCGTATTTTTTTTTTTTAAATGTCCGGAAGGTCCTTCTGATTATAAAAGTGTAAGATGACACTTGATATCTTTTGACGTTATTTTTTAAACAACAAAAAACTGTATAGCCTAGAAAAAATGCATTTTTTGCAATCAATTATTTTTTTTTATATTCTTTACAATATTTTGAACAAAAAAAGTCCTCATACCCATTATCGTATCTCTAACACAATAATTGTTATGAATTTTTAAAATTGAAAATCGCTGAAAATCCGAATTTTCTTGGTTTGATTAATGTAGTTTAAAAATCAAAATGCTATAATTTTTATTTTTATCAAGAATTTCCACTATGTTAAACAAAATAGCCTAAATAGATTTAAAAATTTTGTTTATTTCTATGTTTTATTTATATTATAACAATATGCTTCCTACGCGCATGTACTTTCGAGAGAAGTATTTCTATCTCATTCTTATCTCAATGTATAAGAAGCGTAAGAGAAAGGTAGACGATGTTTTGAAAAATTTTTGTGGTTTTCAGCGGTGATAAGATAAAAAATATAATATTACTGCTTCTCATATAAATTAATTAATTATTTTCATTCATAGTTTTACATAATTAGATTTTTATTGTTTTTTGAAAACTGTTTTCGTCATTGAAGTTTACTGAAACATTTATTTCTTATCTATTGGAAAATCTTTGTTAGATATTGTCTGTGAAATAAACTCTTCTGACCTTTATTGCATATTGGAAGCATATTGTTACAATATAAATAAAACATAGAAATAAACAAAATTTTTTAAATCCATTTAGGCTATTTTCTTTAACATATCTAGTGGAAATTCTTGATAAAAATAAAAATTATAGCATTTTGATTTTAAACTATATTAATCAAACCAAGAAAATTCGATTTTCAGCGATTTTCAATTTTAAAAATTCATAACAATTATTGTGCTAGAGATACGATAATGGATATGAGGACTTTTTGTTCAAAATATTGTAAAGAATATAAAAAATAATTGATTGCAAAATGCATTTTTCTAGGCTATACAGTTTTGTTGTTTAAAAATAACGTCAAAAGATATCAAGTGTCATCTTACACTTTTATAATCAGAAGGACCTTCCGGACATTTTAAAAAAAAAAATTACGAATTAAAACAATTTTGCAAACGAATGCGCCACTATGCCCTGCACTAACAGGACCAGTGTGATGTGTTCGATGGCTAATAAGTCCCTCAATTTTAAATAACACGATTGCGGGACAGCAAAAACCTCTAAAATGTATATAAGCTATATAATATATGTAAGATGGCAATGTATATAAATACAGTGATATGTATAAACGTGCCTCATTATACAATGAGAAAATCTATAAAAGTTAAGTCGGCAAGTCAAAATGTAAAGGATTTTCTAAGTAACCGAACACGAATAACTTACCAATGGCAACCGCAAAAACTTTGAAATTGAACGGCACGCTTCATGAGAAGTCAAAATTAATTGGCGATATCTGCTATCGGGCCCTTCGACGTGAATTGACAGTCCGCGTCTGCGCCAGACGGGCGGACAGACAGCGGGATTAATGGGGTCGTCTCGATCTATATCTATTGAGAAAGATAAGGTCATAAAACTGTTAAATATAAGTAGGCTTTGTTAAGGACTGTGCGCAATGTACTGTGATGAATTATTTCATAATTTCACTGAAATTCTTGTCTGTCTTTGCAGCTAGCATACGCATGCATGGGTTTGTGGGTGCATTTATGAATAAAGTTTCGATTTTCTTTAGGCAGGTACAGATTAAAAGCTATGGTGAAACTTTTTAAGAGATAGTCATAACTTTGTTATAAACTTTCTCTTTGACTTGACCTTTGTCTTTACTCACAAGTGTGTGTTAAATATTTGCATTACATAGCACTTTCAAATCGGAAATTTTTAAATTTTAACATTTATTGAGCACCAATCACCATTACGAATAACAGCCACCCGAAGAAACAGCTAGACGTGATCTCCTGTTCTATGGTAGAGCCAAGCTGTGGCCAAATTGGGTGTAGCACGAAGATAAGCCAGCTGTGTGAGATCACATACTTTCGCAAAATACAGACGTAAGTAGCAGCTTTCGCCGTTGCATTTCGTCCAGTGAATGAGAATTTCCTAGGCCCACTCCCTCCTTTATTAGACATCCTATTTCTTCCCAAAATTTCCGCTGGTCCGCTCGCCCATCCATCACATATCCTATCCTTTCCTAAAAGACCGGCAACGCGCTAGTGTTTCCTTCGAGATTGCGAATGCACATGAGTGGAGGTGATCACCTACTCTCTGGTGACCCACATTCTCGCTTTCACCTTAAAGTGCCTTAAAAAAGCCGCTGACATTTCATTTAATTCAAATTAAAAATTCATTATTGAATTCCCTACATGGTCATAATCCAACTTCAGTAGTATCTGATTCAAACGCAAATACTCTAAATACTCCACCGTCTTTTCATCACAAAACCAATATTAGCGCTCAATTTGGTAAATCCATAAAAAAATCTTTATTAAATAAAAAACATTTTCTAGCTACTCCTCATAATATAATTATCTACTTTACGAATTTCAAACGAAACTAAAATATTTCAGAGCAATAACCAAAGAAAGTGCACAAAATAGGATCACTTAATTTTTTTTATTCTCTATAGAGAACAGTTTCTCCGAATGGAGTTTTCTTCTAAATTTGTTAGACTCTGGAAATATACGTATAAAACATTAGTTTTGAAGCTTTTGAAATTGCGTAATAGTGGCTAAATGCAAATCCCGACGATACATCCCTTTAATTTACCCCTTAAATTTCTAAACTCAATTAACGTTGGATTCTGAAGTTTCAAACAGTTAATTTACTATGCAATTAGTATGGATGTTTTTAACGATTTAATAAAATTGCAAACGTAACAGGAAACATCCATTCAATCATTTATACATCACACACACACATATATGCATGTATATATATATATATATATATATAAGGCTGATTAAAAAAAATTGAATTGAATTGAAATTGAATTTATTATCCCTTTAGAAAACGTGGGTGTTCATATAGTATTATTTTTTTTAAATACATTCTTTATTACACAATATGTAACTTTTCGTTAGTTATTTCGCTAATTGTTGAACAAATTAAGATTTTCATTAGATCATTCAGTTTGCTTTCGGCCAAAATCGGAAATGATGTGATGATAAGAACTTGAATTAATTAAAACAAGTAATAAAATCGAACCAAATTAATAATCACAATTCGTGAAGTAATTCTAGACCTTTTCCAGTAATTAAAAATTTGAGGTGTCTCATTGTACCTAGCACGAAGTGAATAAAACGAATGAGACCGGGCCTCCTTTTCAGTCGTTTTCCCGGAAAACCTTTCCCGTTTTCAGATCGGACGTCCCCAATATTACAACTTTTCTAATAAGTTTCCGGTACCCCGAGAATTTCATAGTCAAGCTGATACTGATCCGACGGAGTGTGTGCACGCATCATAAAACATGACTTTTCTCTGGAAAAACGTATTTCTTCCCCGATTAAAATGAAATTTAGTGATATTGATGAAATTCATACCTACATAAATGGGCAGTGAAAGTTAAAAAAACATCGGATTTATCAATACGCAGGATAATATAATGCAGTTACTGTAACATTTATGTTCGACGCTGTAACCTGGAAGCGTAAAAACTTATACTTAGTATGGCACGTAAGCGTTTTCGAAATTCGTCTTCCCTTTGCAAAACAATGTTTTCCCCGGAATTGGATGTTTTTTTCATAGCGTTAAGTTAAAGTTGAGTCACTTTTAAGAGGGAACTGAAAAAAACTTTAAACTTAATAATTGAAATTATTTTTTTTATACTTATTTATACCTCTTGAGTACTTGACGTTGAAGCGTTTTGTTGAAAATATTTTTACAGTTATATTAATATCACGATGATATTGATTCGCACATTATAAGTACACATAATTATCTTATATAAAATATAGCACCTGCATATCGACTAATATGTCAAATAAGCACCAATTATGCCCATTTCTCGCGTGCGCAGTGTTTTGTCGTATTTCTTCATATTTCGTTATATGACAACTTATTTAATTATCAAAACAATCAGCGAAATTTAATTACCGTAACATTGCTTATACCACACGTTTATAAATATCCATATCTCATAAGCATTTTTTTTTCTTACATAAACTTACTACTCTTCTGAAATAGAAAAGACAGAGATCCCAGACCTCCACATGGCACATTTTTTGGATACCTTTCTTGCTTTGCTGACGACCGTCTATCGCGTTCATGCTGGTTAGCCTCCATCACAATGTTTTGATATAAAAGTATTTTGGATATGTGATAAATCATTATATTCTATCAATGCCCGCTGCACTCCAACAATATACACGACACAACAATATTTCAAAAGTAAAATTAATCTTATTTAAGGTTTTCAGGATTACTGGAAGTTGTGAATGTGGTAACGCTTCTGTACTCCATGTAACTGTTCCATCAGGAGTTGGGTCAAATACATATAATGATTTGTGCGTATGCACATGTTCGCATCGAAACAGTACACAGGTCGCTTCTAAGCAAATAACATCAGATAGTTATTACCGAGTTATAGTGTCAAAGCCAACTTTATACAATGCTATAGACTTCACACGTCATAGAAAGTTATGCTGGGGCTGCTTAGAACGCAGTCATATTGTCTAATTTTATCTGATTACCTAAGGTTTAAGTGTGAACTAAATGCAGATCTTATTTGTTTTCAGATTCTCTCAATTTATTGACAATTAGAAGTTTATATAAGTATAGGGATATGTAACGTTCTATGTGCACGAGTTTAATTGAGGCATGCTGAAACTTATCTCAAACTACTCACAAAAACTCACTTTCAAATATAAAAGTATGATAAAGAAGCATTATGACAATATTGAGATTCATTTCGATATATTTAAGTCGAGTTTTATTTTTGGAAACGAATTTATTCCATTAGAATCTATCCCATTACCACAATTATAAGGTTATGTCAAAAATATACGAAACCGTAAGTTAATTGTATAAGAAATACTACAATAGATTTATAATATGAAAAAATGCTTCAATTTTAATGTGAAAAACATTTTCTCTACTATACTACGAAAGGGTTCCTATGTTTTTAGCCCTTTTAAGGTAGGTTTAATATTGTGCTGAAGGAGTCGTGTCATTTAGAATAGGCGGTAATGAAAAATTTTAAGTTAATTTGACAGGTAACTTTGGCATATTAAAACATTCATGAAATAAAACTTTAAAATATTAATTTTATATATTTCTTAAGTACGAAAAGAAAAACTTGCACAAACGGTTCAGTCACTTTGATAAGTAAATATCTCCTAAATAAATAAACGTATTTCAAAATATTCATTTTTAAAATACATGGTAGTATAATATATAAAATATTGTATTATTGTAATAATAACAATGTAAAAAGTGTTTAGTGAGGTAACCTGATAGAACAATTCTAATCTTCTTAGTACCCAATTTTCTAGAGGAATCCTCTACCTCAAATATCAATTTATATTTTTTTCTGAAATATCGACTTCGTATGAAATTCTTCTACGTCGTGTTTTTGTACACAGATTATTAAAAAAATGTTTCCTTCCACATGAACGAAACATCCTGTATATACACATGTACGTCTGTCCGACGGTCCGTCCATTCTTATAAGAAGCGGTAGCCTTTCGAAGGCAAAATAAATAATAGAGCGACTATTTAGCGGCAGCGTATTGTGTAGCATATCGATTGAATCGCTACTTAGGGCGTGCTCCGGGTGACAATGCTGCATTGTCTGCTAATTTTAGCGGCTGGACGCGCTCTGTTATTTCAATGCTGTCGGCTCGTAGCGTTTCGGGTATCCGGGTGCCTTTTCGAGCAATGAAAACCTACGCTAAAAATAGACGATAAAATCCGTGCGAGGGCGCGCTGGGCTTTCATCGAGGGTTGTGTATTGTTGTGATAGGACGGACACCTTAAGTTCGCCCTTTCATATTTCCCTAGAAATATAGAAATAAATTATTATTCATGTGCTTAATTTTATAACGAAATAATTCAATTTCGAAACCGCACTTTCATAAAAATTTAATTTGATCGCTACGAATCGTAATCATAATTTCATACCATTCGCTAAATAGCTCATCAATATCATCATATTAATAAAATAACAGTTTAAACATTTAACATTCGGTATTGATATTTCATTTTTGTGTAGTGTTCAAAAGGAAAACCCAACAAACTCAACTTGTGTACACGCAACAATGGCATACGCATGGAACATTTTACATTAGATAAAGGACACATCTGCACTTTTAAGTTCTCATTTTTAAAATCGAGTGCCAAAAAATACCTGTTCGAATCCTTTGTGGAGCAAAATAAGAAAAAGAAAAAAAAGTCTCAATACTAGTAAATTGTCATTCTAACGCGGAATTACGAATCGGTCGCGTAGTCACGCGAGAATTTGTCTCCGGTCGGCACATTTCGTCGAGACATTGCGTCAATTGCAAACGTTGGACTCGTAGCATTTTGTACAAAAGCAAGTAAAGTGTTTAGTCTCTAGGGACGCCTAACCGGATCAGCCCATGATTCTCGGGCCATGTGATTGACATTAGTTGAATATACATAACAGTAATCCGTGTTCTACGTTACGTACGTAGAGACATGAAGGGTCTATAGGTAGACATAAAATCGTCTAACGACACAGATTACTGTTTTCGTTGAGTGTCTCTCGGTCAATTTTTACTTTGTAACGTCTGACCTTAAGTCACATGATCCGAGAATAAGCCTCTGAAACGAATGATTCCGAACGTTTCTACAGGCTGATTTTTTTACCTGACTGCGCGACGTAAAGGAGTGTAATGTGTTTATAAGTCTATATATTTATGTATGAATGTCTGGGATGTTTGCTCCTTTGTGGCGTTTTAAAACCAAACGCGTTCAGTGATTTTGATGATTTCATGACAATCAATTTTTTTGATCTTGTGAGTGCCACTAAAGATATGACATAACAGTAATCAAAAGTCAAAAAAAAATATTGTAAAAAATGACATATTGTAAAAAAATTAAAATGAAAATTGATGAACTATAGCAAGTGGGGTTTCATTGAACAGGTTTTTAAAAATCGTCTCTAGATTTCTATAATCATAACGATTTACAGTTGGTTAACAATCATTTTCACTTTAATTTCCAAAATTTATAATGAAGCCGCCATTAAGTTCTCATATAATCGTATAAAAGGTCTTATTGACATGGGAATTATTTATTATTAAACCAGAATAACGGTGTTAAATTATAAAATGGCAGTAGAGACTGCAAAAACAATTCATACCATATAGAGTAACATATCATTAAGTAGGTTTTTCAAAAGCAAGTTGATATTTCCTAGACCATATTGCAGCAATAATAATTATTTAAGAATTACACAACCATAAACAAAAAAGTTTATCAGGATTATTACAATTTACAACATTGACGCCGCTTATGATTAGTAAAGTTTATTGTTAAGCCAGAACTAATATGGAGTAAATGACAAAAAAAAATATGATAAAAACTAAAAAAATTGACTGTGTAAGAATGAACTGAAAAGATTGAAACAATGGTGTTAAAAAATTATCCAGTTAAATATGACCTTTTTTTACAGTCGGAGTCTAATGTCTCTGTACTTGGTGTTATTTGGTTATTTTATTTATATATTTTTTTTGAGTGGTATATACGAACTATTTTCGCATTACTGAACAGTTTTGGTCAATTCTAGTACAGATTTTATATGAATTTTTCATAAAATTTCAGGGAATTTACTTTTATAACAGCTACTAGGACTTAAGCGTTTTTATAATTCTACGATGAGTATAAACTTAGACAGCTTTTTTTTTATTTCACACATAACTACATGTTTCTTATTATCGCGTAAATGGTTATTTACATAGATTTAAATAGTTTGAAGACTAATTTTTTAGGTCAAATCATAATAAAGTCTCGAATTAAATTGGTTTCATTTAATAACCTCACTATGCTTGGAAGTAACGACATTGATCAAGCTTTCTATTATTTTTGTATTTGGGCTAGCAAGCCCATTCAAGCATACCAATGTATATTGTTTAGACATAGCTTAGTATGTAGTAGTAGGAAGAATTTATCAAGCCCTCAACATACTTGTTTAATTTGTGCTTCAATCCACTATACACTAGTGTAGAGGATTCAGGGTCTAAACTGTGCAATTTAAAAATGATGTAAGGTTGTGCTTCTGCAGGATCATGTCAAAAACCTAACACAAAACAGAACAAAAGTTTATATTTTGCATCTCTTTAAACTTCATTTCTTTCTCTTGTACTCCATTTCGTTTTCACGAAACGTGACGCAACCGGGAGTATAATTATATTTTACACCATCTGTCAACCTCCCAATTTGAGGATAACGGGCTTATGAAAATAAATAGGAATAGGTATATATTTTTCAAAAAATAAATAATCTAAAATCATCCGCGTCGATTGGTTATTATAGTCTAATACCGATACGTTCGGTAATTATTATGTGTTTGCAGAACAGAAAAACATTTTCATTATATGTAATATATATATTAGATGACCCGTGCAAATACTTTACACGGATAATAGTCAGTAATACAATAAAGAAGTATTATAGATGGATTTTTTGGTTTTTGAAATGTATTTCACAAAACTTCTTAAAAAAAAATTATGGAGGTTTACTATGTGGTCATCGTTCACTTTTTGCCCGTATGAATCTTCAATATAAACAAACATATCTTTAAGCATACGAACTCGTGAAAAAGCCACGTAAAATTCTATAGTCCATGCGAAAAAACAGGTTCTGATAAATCCTATTCTTATTAACTTATTTTTCGTCATTGGAGGGAAAAATATCCTTCAAATGACGTATCAGACATTAAATTTGATAATGTATCAAGGAAGATATTTCATATCGACAAAAAAACACCTTAGAAATAACGTATACAGATATACATATAGAAAAATATTTATATGTTCCTTAAAATTGAATTCATTCAAGCATCTACGTTATAGACACAGTATCCAAGAGATTTATTTTATTTAGCAAATACCTACTGTATCTCAGGTAGAAGTTTCGCACACAAAACTTTGTTAATATTCCTACCTCGACTGCACACCGCTAGCTGACAATGTAAAGGAGTCAAATTATTGGAAGCCATAAAGAGAACGTCCGATAAACGGCTGTCAAAAGCGTCAATAAATCACTATAGTGAATCCTAAACAGCGACGTCAATTCATTCGCTACTCGCAATTGTTGCTTCGATGGCATATTGAGTAGAAAATGTTGCAAAATCGTAATGTGATAATTCTTTACTTTACATTTGTTGAATTATTTATTGATATACTTATTGCATTCTTTACGCGTCAATAATAGAAAATTACAGATCAATTTACATTTATGATTTGTTGTTAATGATACATTTTTACTATTTAACTATCCTTTAGATGTCACACTCTCATAGAATACAGGCGTGAATGCTGTTGTGTTTCGTCCAATGAGTGAGAGTTCCGATGGTCCACTCCCTACACCTCCGTGCTGTTTATTTCCAAAAGTCCACAAACGTACCGGTGACTCCTCTAGGGTTGTTAGTATCTATGGATGTATTTTGGAACTCAATCTTTGATGCCGTATGTTCGTTTACCTCTAATTCCGTATGTTCGTTTGCCTCTGATTCCGTATGTTTGTTTGCCTCTGATTCCGTATGTTCGTTTTTCTCTGATGCCGTATGTTCGTTTGCCTCTAATACCGTATGTTCGTTTGCCTCTGATTCCGTATGTGTGTTTGGCCTTCGAAAATCATTTTCAGAAAAGACGGTTGTACAACATTGCGAAATTTCTTTTAAGGTAAAATTCAAATTATTATTTTTCATGTCGGTATCTACACATAGTTTATTTGCGATGACAATGACCAGAGTTGAGGGTTCAATATTCAAGGCAAAGAACGAATTCTTTAATTTGATTCAACTTGAAAACACATTGTTCAATTCGCCCATGGGCAAGATCAAACCCGGCTGTTTCTGGTTTGAAGACGACGCTCTTAAATGCCGGTGGTTCATGGTTCGTGTTCCTCTAATATTAATATCAAGTACCGTAACCATAGTTCAATTTCTTCATGATCAGAATGTAAACAAACAAATACATCCTCATTGTGAACCCCATAATTAGTCATGCGATCGCTTCAACGCAAAAGAAGAGTCTAAAGGTTAATTCGGAAAATTGTAATTCCAATGGCTACATTAAACTTTAGAGCTTTAAAGTTTAAGGTAATCATCAGGCTTTAAAGTTTTCGATTCAAAAGGAGGAGTAAAATTGTTGTTTTCGAAAAGGTCTCGGCCCCTCCTTTAATCTTTATCGGCGACCTCTTGCGCTAACTCCGAGAAAATATCATTTCAAAGTTTCATTTACTTGCGTATTTAATCAATTTTGGCTGCGATGTTATTATAATAATTTTGTGTTTGGGATATTCAAATTAGTACCATCCCACAGCGCCATCTGTCTCGACAGTTAAATCTGCATAACATTCCAAGAGCAATAAACATTTTGTTTATATATCCTAGCAATAATTATCTAAGATATAAGCGTTCAAATATTTTTTTAGGAAAAACAGGGTATTGAAACAATAGATTATTGCGTTTGTCGTAGGAATTAAAGGGAATGCGACAATGGTAATTATTTATCGATCTTGCAATAAATATTCCGGTCTTGAAATACAGGTGGTAATGAACTTAGGATAACGAATTAATCAATCATCTATTTGCTCTTGGTGAGTCTAATGTAAAAATATAAAATAAACAAAACAGAATTATCGCTGGCTCACTCATTATATTTGCCAACCACGTAGATACTTATATGACGTAGGCATCCAATAATTAAATCCGTACGTTGAGGAGATTAAAATTTGTTATGTAATCCGATTAGCATATTATGAAAATATATATTATTAATTGCAATTCGGACCGCTCTGAGTCGAGGAAACGAGAATTAGAACGGACACGAATCGATAACGAGACCATGATCAAAATCGAGATCGAGTTACCGATTCGAATTAATCAGCGTTTTGTACATTATCGTATTCGATTAATAAATAATATTTTTTCTAATAACGGATCCTTAGACGACGCAAAAAAATCACATCTACATATAAAATACGAGCGATCACTGTCGCGCTACACGTGGCGCGTACCCAATCATGCGCATGAAATTAGTCGGTGCACGATGTGTGAGCTATTCAGCTATCGCGTTATCAGTTCTGCATAATCTGTTGGACGCAGGTCTGAATCATAAGTGGTCGTTTAAAAATCCGCATCAATTAAGGTTCGGTTCTCTATATTTATGTATTGTTTCTCATAAGATTCTCGCCCTTGTGAACAAAAAAAATAAATTGTTATGGGATCAGTCACGACTCTGCCTGTCTCCTGCAGTCCGTGTTTATAAAATTATTAAACGTACTGACTCGACTAATACTTATTAATATTCTAATGGTTTAATACTAATAATGCTATAATATTAGTAACAAAAAGTAAAACCGCAAATAAGTGATTTCTTTCAGGTTAACATGTGTTTACAAGAAATCAATATCGCTGTATTTTTAAGCGCATACATAAGACAATTTTTCCGGATTTTCTGAAAGCAATATCTCGTCAGTGACATCTAAAACAGATAAAAATCATTGAGACTCTTGATAGACGAAATATTTATATATATAATTAAGTTTGTACTGAACCCTCAGGACGTGAGGCTTCTTCACGCTTGTCCATTTTTTTATTTTGATCACAGAAACAGTTTAATCTAAAAATCTGGAAACTATAGCCTATGCTGTTGTATAATAAAACATTAAAGCACAATGTGTAATAAACAATGAATTTTATTGTGTATTGTAAAATTTATGTAAAATAATATTTATAAAAAATAGAAAGGGTGTGATTAGACAAAGCAATATTTTAATTTTCACACTAAGAAAAGCCATAGATTTTAATATTGTTCTCTTTCTATCTGTCTGTTCGTGCACATCTCTAAAACTTGTAAACGGATTTGGATGCGGTTTTCAAAGGTATGGATAGAATTTGGATTGGAGCAGAATACAAGCTTTATTTGACACAATAAATTCCACGTAGGCAAAGCCTCGGTTGAAAAGTTAAAACTATAATAATCGCTACTGTATTCATTCTATACATAATAATAAAAAACACCACAAAATAAATATAACGTTATCTAAGAGGAAGCAGGTATAAAAATAATGAATCTCAGCTCGTCTCGTATATATTGGAAAAACTTTTAAGCCAATTATACGAGGCATTAATAAATAAATGAAAAAGAAGAAATATTTTTATATATTATTATGAAATATTTTATAAAAAGCGCATGTGGTGTCCATGATGTGCACAAGCTGACGTAAATGCACGCGCGTAACCGCAAACTGTATGCAGCACCTGCATGCAATACATTCATTGTCATCATGCAAACGTACGCATTTGTAGGTTTGCATGTATAAAACCAGATACAGATGCACTATAAAAATGTACCTACAAGTGCATTTGTACAAAAAAGAATGCAAACATATACAGGCACAAACAACAAATATACATACATTATTGTATGCGCGTATGCGCTCATCGTACACAAAAATAATTTTATTTATGAATAGTTTGTGTCATAGCAATACAAAGTCCAACAATGAAGCATTGAAATAAAGTTAAAGTTACAAACAAGTCATTAGAAAAATAATTCAATTTTTAGTAAATTGTTTCAATAGATTGTGGAACTTTCTATTGCTGTAACACAAACTCTTCATAAATAAAAAATATTTTCTACTTTTAAGTTCGGTTTACCTTTTAAGCGTGTTTTTTTTTTTGGTTATACCATATTTGTTTAGTTTTTTTAAACTATAATTTTATTATTTACAATTCGATGTCAGCTGAATGAAAGAAAAATTATAATCAAAGCGAAAGTGCGATCACTTCAATAATTAATGTCAAATATAGAGATACCGAACCAAACTCTACACCTAAATCGGTGTGCGTACAAATAAAAATTATTTTTGATTTTGCCGCGGTCGGATAAAATTAAGATTATTAAATATCACGCGCGAAATTAGCATGAAATGTTTACAAAGAACTTTGTCATGCCCTATTTGAAAATCCAAGTATCCTTACAGGTCGATATATATGTATAGAGCTGATTTAAGTATTTATAAAACCGACGCAAATCAATTCAAGTTGAATGGCTTAAGTGCGATACTACATGAGAAATCGTATAAATCATTAATGATTGACATGCCTGTGTATAATTTAGTTATTTTTGATTTAATTCATTATCTAAGCAATTAATTTGTACGGGCGCTTCGCTGCCGAATACGATTGCTTTAGTTCGGGATGTGCTGCATTAGGTAGCTAAGGGGAGGAAAAAACTCATCTGCAAATGTGAACGCCCCGAGTGCTACCCTACATGTAACAATATCGATATATCCTACTAATATTACAAATGAGAAATTTCGTATGTTCGTTACTCGAAATCAATACAGAATAAGCTGAAACTTTACAGAAATATAGCAGAATAACTTATAAGCTCTAAGTTATGAAAATGTTAATTTTTGCTCGCGGCTGCACTTGCGTGATCCTTCCTTTGATAATGCCTGTTGGTTATTGTCAACGAAAATGTCCAAGAGTAGGACCGGTATCGAGATCAAGAGAGTAAATGAGATCGTTTTATAATAAAAAAAATAGCGGAAATAAGTGTGTTTTCGCTGTAAGAATATAGATCCTTTCGTCATGAAATCGAGAACGGGACCGACATCGAGGTCATTGTTGATAATGTCATCGATCTATATAGAAGATGAAAGAATTCATTTGATGTCCACGCGGGAGGAGCCGCAGGCAAAAGTTAATGTAGTACATATCTATGCATGTGTGTATTAGTTATGTCAAACATAACTTCGTGCAAAATTTGTCGGTGACCCGTGCGAGTCACCAACGTATAGTATGTATTACCTAGTATATACATATGTGTAAACATATATACACATAATTTAAGTATATATGAACTTTTATGTATGATGAGTCCAAATGACAACAATTGAAGTGTTATAGACAGTCTTCGAGGATTTGCAATTTAGAAATGAATTAATTTAAGTGAATTTCATCTACAGACCTGTAGCCACACTCCTTTATTTTATGCTTTTAACTCTGCCCTTTTAAGAAAGTAATTTAAAGAAAAATTAAGAATTCTTCTAAGAATGACTACACAGCTCTTGTCAAATAAATAAATAAATTAGATTTATGATAAGAACGTAAGATGTTTATTCTACATGCTGCAAATATCTTTATCGTAAACGTTATAAGGCCTAGAATTGCAAAACATATCTCGCTGGCGGGCGTGAACTGAAATTCGCCTTAAAAACGAAATTCAATTTTAATACTTTGTGTACGTCGTTCTTATGTTCGAGTGCACGAAAACTTGAACCTTATCGTGTACACACAAAAGCCATTTTCATTTATATATATATTATTTGTGAACAGTAACATTTTGTGTCCTCCGAATGCCCCGTTTTTAAATGCACACAAATAAGCTTAGACCCTCTTGAATTCGTCTAAGAATCTTTTTAAATTTTGAATTTCCATTTTTTCAAAACCTTTACTACCTTTTCAAAAGCAAACAGAAACAATTTTAAACCTGACACAGCTTTTTCTACCAATCCTGAAGTATTATTAAATCGATGTTATCGGGCTACAATTTATTCAATTGTGTCCAGTGTTTAATATCATATTAAATTTTTATACGATTTTCATCACAATTGTGTAGTATATAATCGTATCTAAGTTAATATTTACTCGATTCATATTTGTTAAAGTTTTTGTAATTTTTGTGCTCATATTATGTGATAGTAACAAGTATAAAAAACCCAATTATCGGTGTGCCATCTACTAAATTGAAAGTTGTTTAGAAAATTATTATTGAATACGCGTTCACAGTGAATTGAAAACCTCATTGAAATTTAATGATTAAATTTCTATCCATATTCTAGTAATAATCATATAAATTCGCTATTATTTCCGACAAGTGTAGGCAGATACATTTATTTCCACTTGGTATTAAACCAAGTGAACCACGATCTTTGCATATTCTTCTCGGTTCACGCTCAATTCATCAATCTTTTCGTGCAAGTTCCTCGGTATCGGGTGCTTAAAATTTAGCCCTTTTTGCTATACCACCAATATAACCCGCTAAAGCGACCCTTGCCGACCTTTCCATCACACATACATCCGCTCTATAGATTTGTTTTGTCACATTCAAATGATGAAAAATCCATATTTGTTTCATTTCCTTACGGGTAACGCCGAAAAAATCGAACCCGATTCAATTTATAAACATTCCTAGAAATCAATACGTCTCAATAGACCATAGAGATCCTTTTTCCAAAGGTCAACCTTGACCCGCGATTGACCATAAAGCGCAAAGACTACATTCGTATACTGTTTATACGCTCCGTATACGCTGCGTGACCGATGCTATGTCACGCCGTCCGCGAACACATCACCGATTTATCCGTCCATAGATATACGGATGGCCAAGAAGGATTTTGACGTCAGCTTCTGTAAGAGGCGCGAGGCGCCGAGACCGCGCTGCTAATGCGTCTATTAATAAATGTCCGCATGTCGCAGGGCACGTACGCGAAAAGGCTAACTACGTCTAGGCTATTTCGAATGAAACAGCCTGCTTTTGGGGTGTCACCCATTCCAAGTGTCCGTGTTGAGTTCTATTAGGACTGGAGTATAGCCCGCCCCAGACAGGTATAATATGATATGTGTACTACAGTAGTCATCGGACACAGGTATTATATATGTATATTACAATAAGTTCAAAATATTTACATACATATCTGGCATAAATAAACAATTAAGCTATCAGTATTTTGATATCGTTTCGTAGATAATTAATTACTCATGTTAACAGTGTGAATTATATTTAAAAAATATATTTGTATTCATTGTTGAAAAATAATTTGCACAAATTTTATACTACCATATAGCAACAACAATGTGAATGCGAGTGTATTCGATTTGTTGATAAAAACAAAAATGGACTCTTAAAATTTTTAGAATTGACCATCTAAAAACTGTAAAATAATAAAATATATTTAAATTCAAAAAATTAACTCCTTGCCAACTTTATTATGTATACTCCATTTATCTATCATTTATCAAATTGACGGCAAAAAGAAAATTGTTTGTCTAACGTAAAGCTAAAGATGTAATCGAGAAAAATTACGTACAATGATTTTGAGTATGATTTTCGTTGTTGTTTGCCATTTAAGCGAACAAGAAAGTTATAACAGACTTCAGTTGGTCTTTCATCATCAAGCTCCATCCCTTGCCACTGTATATAACTGGTTTAACGAGTTCAAACGTGGTCGCTCTAATCTGACTGACGATCTGCCTGAGGGACGTCCTCCTACGGCGATGACCGAAGACAACACCAGCGCTGTGCGGCTCTTGATTTGGACAAGCATGGCCATCGGTATGAGTAATGTGACGGTTTTCATTTTTTGCCAAAACAGGACCTTGAAAGAAACCATAACTGTATCACAAAATTTAAAATGTGACGATAATGGTGACTCGAGTCAGAAAAAAACGCTGCTGACGCGCTTTAATGGCCGGGGTAGATCATAGGAGATGTATGTGTTTTTATCGGTGTATAATTCAATTAAAAGTCGCTTTTCCTTGACCTTTACTTGAAAACGGGACAATTCAGCGTCCCGAAGCCTTTCTCGGGGGCACCGGGACGGATTACCGAAAAAAAAGACAGTCTCGTTTAAAACGGAACGTTAGGTCACTTTAGGTACGAGTAAAGTTCACGAAATTCTTCATGAACATTTAACGGTCAGGAACTTTTGTACTCCGTAGATACCTCACAATTTGACTGAGCACAAAAATTCCGTCGCGTTAATTGTTGCCGCGAAATGATGCAAATACTTTAAGGTGGTAACTCAAATGCTGTGTCCAATATGGTTACATATAACGAAAGCTGAATTCGCTGTTACGATCCCGAAATAAAAGACAGTCTGCTCAGTGGGACTTTCCTTTCGAGGAGTTGCTCACTAAAGTAAAACGAGGTCGAAGCTTCGGTAAAACATGGTGACATTTTTCTTCGGAATGATAGGTCATAATGCGTCAATTTTAAAAGATAAATAAAAGTCAAACAGTCACTACAGACTGGTATATTAACAATTGTGTGCCTCTTGTTTTGGACGATGTTTGGGGAAAACGACCTTGTAGCGGGACTTTCCTTCATCATGACAACCCCTCGACACATACCGCTAGACAAAGGACTAACAATTTGGTGCCGTTAGGGGTAGATACACTGGCTCACTTGCCTTACAGCCCCGACTTCGCACAATGCGGTTTTTGTTAATTTCCTCGAATAAAAGAAAGACTTTGCAGAAAGTGCTTTACGGACTCAGAAAGAAGCAGTGGCTTCATATAAAAAGGCCGTGGCAACGACCTCTAAGTGCGAACGGGCAAAGTGTTTCTCTCAGTGATTCCATTAAATGCAGCGACTTATTGATCTCAAATGACGCTATTTTGAAAAACAATAATAGTAAAAATAACAAGCTAGTTTTGCTCAGTTTTTTGATTTTTTAAGAACTTTCAGTATAACCCACGTATATGTACAGACAAATTGTGTAATCAGATGGCTTTCATATATTTATTTATGTGGTATAATATATTTATTCCCGTACAGGTTCAAATTTATTACTTTTCAAAAATAAAAATTGCAATATATTTTTTTTAATAAATGGTTGCGATAATTCACAGACACATCCGACAAAAATTTGTTGTTCGATCTGCAGTAGGCCAACCTCAAACATTTATTCTTATTGCCGAGCTCAAAAAGATCGAAATTACACGCAAATATAAATTTTTCAACTAAAAACGAACTATAAGAGAAAGTCAATAAATTCATTCAAATTTTATTTGAAAGAAAATAAATCAAAATTTCTCAGGAAATTGACCGATTTTAATGGATTTTAAGAAATACAATTTTTTTTAATTAAACTTATTGAATAATTCATTGTCTAGTTTATTGAATACTTTTTTAAGATATAGAAAACATTTTTTAAATCATTTCAAATCTCAACTATCGTCAAATTTTTCTAAATTCTTAAATAAATTATACTTTCTCAAACACTGTAAATCTGATGATAATCAATAATCATTTACAATAAAAACTTCAAAATTTTTCGCCAGTGATATCTTTAAATTTATAATATTAAGATGGCCGATTTAAATGGCGCTTTACGATACAAGATGATTTAAGCTCGAGAAAATTTTGTTTTAGGTTGTTTTAATTCTTTTGGAATTTTTCAAAAAAACGATTTTGAAAATATTTATTTTTGAGACATAAAAATTTAATAAACGATAAGCAAAAGTTAATTATGAATATGTTATAATATGACAGTATCAAAAATAATATTGTACGTTGCTTTTACTAGAAGTCCGAAATTTTGAGAATTTTATTATATAAGTTCTGAAAAGCGCAAAATTAATAGAAGCCAATGAATTTACATATTAATAGAACGACGTTTCATGACAGGGTTTTAGAGTAAACTTTTTTTTTAACTAATATTATATTAAAAAATACTACGTATCTCTTTTTAAATTTTGTTTATTTAGGCTATCTTTTGCTAGGGGTAAAGAACGATGGATAATTTGTTATTACTTGTTATTTTAGGTAACGAAGAAAATTTCGAATTGATCGCACGTTTCGCACATAATTCGTAATTAACGTAGGTAAGCAAAAGTTGCTATGAAAAAAATTGCATTCAAAGCAAATAACCCTCTCGAGATGTTTATAAAGGCAATACTAAGAAATCAGTGTGTAAGTTTACGTAAATTCGGTTAAAAATATTTTTTTTCCAATTATTAGTGTTGGGTGTACATGCAGTTTTGCACAAAAATATCTAGAGCAATTATTTTCATATTGTTTCTTGAAATCTCTTGAAGAAAGTGAGTTTTTCTAGGATACCTTCTACACCCTAGGAAACTTATTCAGGTCAACTTTTAAGCGGTCGATAGCTTTTTTGCGTAGGAAGCAAACGAGAACAATAAATATTGTAAAATCATGCTCGTGCTTTGTTCGTGAACAAAGCACGAGTATGACGACTTTTACCCAGAAGCCACAGAGTGGTCGAGCTATGCTGTGGCCAACTTAACTGCAACACGAAAAAGGATCAACTCGAACGGTGTGATGCCCTATTCTCACAGAATACAGACGTGAAGGAACAAGTACCGCTGTTGTTTTTCATCCACTTAGTGAAAGTTCCGGCGGCTCGTTCCCCCTTTATCATATCACTTCCCCGCTTCATCAGGCTATTTACCCTTCCATCAGCCCATCCCTCTCTCCGACAGATATCCTATTCGTACCCAAAAGGCAGGCGATGATTCCTCTGTGGCTGGAAGTATCCATGGGCGACGGTGATCACCTACTCTCTGCTAGCTTACATGTCCGTTGGCCCCTTTAAAATTCTATAAAAAATATCACGTACGAATTTTTCCCACATTTTAATGAGGAAAAAAATTATAAATAATTATGCACTTCACGCATAATCATACACAAATGAAACTAATATTATTTAGTAACATTATGAAATATTATCGGGATTTATTATTAAAGCATTTCTAAGAAAAAGTATAACTGTATTTTAGTGTGAATGCAAATGACAGGTAAAGCTCAAGGACACCTTGATACCTAACGGATACCAAAAAAAATTTTGCGTGGCTATTTTTATACTCACTTCAGAATGAACACGAAGTCGCGTTGCACATTAATGCGTTTCGTAAAACTAAAATGAAACGAAATATTTGTAAACACATTTTTATGAAAATTGTATATATATATATATATATATATATGTCTATATATAAAAGTATGTATGTATGTATGTATAAAAACTTTTTCCTTATGTCGAAGAACGAAAGGAAGAAAATTTCAAATTTATATATATACGTAGTTTTCATATTCCTGTTAACGGATTACAATTATCATTAAACAAGAAGCAAAATGCACCGACACGGCTTGATGTTTATTAAAATAACTATACGTCGTAACTTAAAATGTCGATAATTTGACGTGGTTAAAAGTATAGAATCGAATAGACGGTCATACTTAAAAATTAAAAAATAACCTCTAATCTCAGAATTTCTTATCCTAGTGTTGTATACATAAATGGCGATATGTAATGTGGCATTAAATATTTTTTAGTCTTCTTCTGCTATTGATGACCCTAATTTAGGGTAGTTTATCTAAATTTGGGTTAGCAATTCAAATGGCTAACAACCCTGTGTGATAGACGGTGAAAAGTTAAATTAAAATTGATGGTTTAGGGGAGAAAAACACCAAAACATCAAAACAAATTTGCTTTTTCACGTTCGAATCGGTTTAATATCAAACTTAAAATAAAAATACCACTAATACATAAAAAAAGCGGTATACATATATAAAATGACTTCTATAATTTCTTTAGGCAAAAAAGAGGAACTTTCATAGTTTGTTAATGGTCTTTTTCCGTTTTTCCATCTATCTGTTCGGATCCTCTATTTTTCATGTATTCTGATGAAAATGAAGGTGGCATATGTGTTTTATATGAATTATCATACAATATCGTAGGTGTAAAAATATAAGCTATAACTTTCAATATATTAGGTACACAGACGAACGAATTATTTTTTTTCGCTTAATACATTTTATCGAACATTTTTGAATATGTATGTATTTGAAAATGGTCTTATGCTGTATCCTGCTATATCCTACTATACTATACCCTAAAGATTCTTAACAAACCTTCTCTCTCAGATGTATATTTATCAGCGCATTAGCTTCGAAGTTTGTTAAATTGTGTTAAATCTGAGAAAAAAATTACCATTGCTATTAAAGCTTTTTACTTTTTAATAATAACAATCTAGTCATTGATCTACATGAACGAAATTTTGCCGCTCTGAATTGGCTGCGAATGATATACTGCGCAGGTATTACGCTCCCCGACCCTTCCTTCTTCTCCGCCGCGTTTCTATTTTACTCCATTGCGACGCTTCCGTGACGAACTTCACAGCGGTAGAGTTTTGTGAGTTGTACTATACAATACGTATCTTACATTCAAATATTTTATGCTCATATTACTTTAGATCCCTTTTGTTTAATTTACAAGGAAAGACATAATAATACCCCGTTCGAAATAAGCATAATGCAATCACAAATTTCATTTAGCTTCACTTCCTGAGACAGACTGGACACAGGCACCCGAATCATAAACTGTTTATTTTTAGGCTTCTATTGTAGAACGAGATATCAATATGATTTGGTTATTATATGTTTATATAACTCCGTCATAATTTGTATAACAAAAATTTATGTTTTATGCTATCAAATAATTTATTTCACAACCAATATAAGATATGTACTTAAATTAGAACAAATTAATTTAGGCCAAAGATATTTGACAATTTTATTACAGGCGAATGGCGTGAAACAGGCGAATGGCGTGTTTTATGGATGAACGTATTTCTAAATAGCTGGTAATATTTGTGTCGTGTTTAATATTTTGAAAAATTCTGCATTATAATATAAACCCTAAAAATGGTAGTCATTAGTAGCAATAGATCTTACTACTAAATTTTAGCAGAAAATTATGTTTTTTTTTTTTTCTTAAAACTTGTAGTGTGCTTGCACCTTTATGAGCACAATTATTAAGTAGCTATCGATTTCTTATTAGATGCGCTCGACGCGTAAAACGAAACGATAATCCCTGTAGGCGAGTAACGAACGCGATGGCCCTCGTTTATGAGACATAACTCGGGCCGTATTTAAGGGTCGTCTCACACTGTTGCGGAATTTCGCTGCCGAATTCGAATATGGAAATCGCCGAATCACCATACAGGCTGCTGAAATAAAACTGTTGCAAAGTCGAAGCTTTAAATTGGAAGTATATGACGCTCATAGTTTGTTACTTTTCTTAAGCCAGAAACAATAACAGATGTACATTGTTTGATTTAAAAATCTGGTCTTGAAATCGATTTGCATTGATGTTCTTTAACAACCTCGAGTGGCAAATACCGAATAAAGAAATTTTCACTAGAAAAACTTACTATGAAATTTCGAAAACGGTTTTTCAAATTATTCATTTAACACTGATAACTTAATATTTCAGTTTTCCCTACTTATTTATTTACAAAAGCGAGTTATGGCTTAAAATTATCGTTTAGCATTTAGAAACATACCAATATGGTAACAAATTACTAGCAATCTAATCGCAGCATTGAAGAATGCACGCATTTCAATAAATACAACTGCTGTATTGGAGCTTTTCACTGTAGCCTTATTCGATTTCCATAGCCATGATTTAACTTTTTCGTATGCTATCGGATAAACTTTAATGTAAAATAAAACATTTTGATGAAAATATGGTTCTTTTCAAAATGGTCAATGTGGTGTCTTTTAAATATTGATTTTCGATAAAAAAAATTCTAGATTTATAAAAGATTCTCTAGTATTTTTCAACTCGTTTAACTAGCACATAATATCATTAAAGCTGAATAGCAATATTATGTATTAGTGATTTATTTCATCGATATATTAATATCATGTTTTATCGATAAGGACCTAATCAAAAATTTTAATCAAAAAGTAACCCAATTTGACCAAAAAAATTGATAAGTTAAAGGCACTGTTAAATTATAGGTACTTATGTATATTTCAGTTTATTTACTATTTTTGAGGATGTTTTATTATTAAAAACAATTTTGATTGTGAACACTCATTTATCGCATTTTAAGGAGACATGAACTATTAAATGTCAACATCGATCAGTGTTGTAAGAAGTAACTAACACCATCTTTGTAATCGATAGAAAGTAGCTTGCACCCAAATAGAGTGTTTATTTGTCAAAATGGTCACAAAGTTATATTAATAGAGCAAACTACAAAGTGGCGCATTCCCTTACCACATTTACAAAATGCATGTTTTTTTTAATATGAAAATTGCATATTATCCATATTACCTATCATATGCACTATCATTTTCAAATTGATTAACGTGTTTACTCTACATTGATTTGAAAATCCACGTATCTCAGAGTTTGATGACTTTTAGTTCATCTTTCGATTTTGATGGATCGCCAAGAGACGATTTTTCTTCATTATTTTCTTATTTATTCATTAAAATGTGGGTAATAAGAAAAAAAAACATTAGCGACAATTTGAACACGGGCATATTATACAGTTTTCCAAAGCGAAGAAACATCACCGTAATGTTCTATACGAGCGTCGTCAGTTTTAACACTCGCATACCTGCATTTAACACCGCATCACCGCTCCAACATCACTATGATTATCTTAGTTTAGGGCTGCATTATTCTAATCTATGGCAAAAATTAAGATGTTTCGTTGATATTTCTAAAACTACTGGCTGAACTCAACGACGTTGTCCGGCCTGTCTATATTATTCGTCTTTATAAATGAATTGAATTTTATTAATATTTTCAATGATGTCTTAAACTTTATTTTATGTGATAGATTAACATGTTAATAATATTTAAAATCTTTACATAAAATTTAATGTTAGTATGCTGCAGCGCCATCTGGTGGAGAGTTACAACAAATGGGATAGCATAAAGCCTTTCTCCACAGAAAAGTAAATATACATGCCAACTTTCATGGTAACCGGTAGAACGATGTTGGAGTTTAGCGATAACATATAGATATTGTAGGGTGTAGTTCAGGGCGCAGTACCTTTAGGACCTTTGATGAACTCCAGGGATTCAAGTATTAAATAAAAGAGGTCCCAGGCTCTGAACCGTATATTTTTCGGTTCTTCCATATTCTCTCCTTAGGAAGTTCGATACGATCTCTTATTAAACTAATTATAACAATCTACTTTTCTGTCATTATTGAAACTTGTGCACTTGGACATCAGCCCTCGTCCCTTTCTATGTTTTTTTCTATCTAGTCCCTATTCACTTGTTATCTGCGAGCTCGGATTGGAATATTCTATTCTACTTTTATACTCCAATTTTAAATCGAACGCGTACCCTCATTTTCCAAACTAGGCACGAAGGCTGGATGCCCCACGTGCCACCTATTCCAATGCCGCTACTACAATATATACTAACGTACACAGCGTAACTAAATCGCTTGCCAACATGTTATAAAAAAACCAAATCGGTTTGAGCTTTACTTGATTGTTGACTAGTTTTTTGTTCAACGTAAACAACAAGAGATTGTTTACGTTAATGAAAAATTTATGAGACATTTCGTATTTCGTAATATGCAGAATATAAACAATTTTCTTTTTAATGCCTACGCACAAAGACAACTTGTTCCTTTATAATACGCAACTTGAGTTTTTTGCCAAAGCTTTACATACGAGTACATTCTATCCAAATCCATTCAGGTTGTAAAGATCGCCTAAACATTCCATCGATTTTTTTTTAAGCTGGTGCGCTTAGGAAAAATCTGTTGTTAATGATAATCAACTCATCAGAGAAGGATAGATAAAATGTTGAGCACCAATAATTTAAAACTGTGAAATAATAACTTTAAATATTTTTTTTATTTTGCATGGAAATACATACATTCGATACAAAATTTTACTAATTCTATTTACAGTATTAAATATAATACGGTAACTAGCACATCATAATGAAGTTAAAACCAACTAAAACAAATTTACTATCTGCTTTTTATAACCCTTTTTTTCTTAAAACTATTTTTTTTATCTCACAGTTGATAGAGGACAATGTAAGAAATATAAGTAATAAATCTAGTTAAACTGATGTATGTACTATGTATACATATATATATATACATATATATATATATATATATATATATATATATATATATAGATTATTTTATACATTGTTCGAAGGACACATGAGCAGGCAAGCATTCAAACAGTAGACAGTCACCGCCGGGCACGGACGAACACTCGCAACCTCAGAGGAATCACCAATGTGCTGTTAGGCTCTTGGGAGGAAATATAATACGTAATGAATTGGAGAAAGTGGGCCACCGAAACTCTCACTCATTGGACGAATTACGACGGGGGATGCTTCTAATTCACATCCGTATTCCTTGAATTTGTGACATTTCACCGGACAAGCCGGCGCATCTTTGTGTTGACCAGCCATGTTGGCCGCAGTATGACTCTACCGCAGTATAAGAAAGAACCGTACATTGATCCTGTATAAAACACAAATTAAGTCGGCATTAAAAATTAATTTTGAAACTACTTACATAAAATGATGCTATTACACTTTTCAGAAATATGATCGTGAAGGTTTATTGGGAAATACGAATATTGAAAAATTTTATTTATTTGTAGATCTCGAAGAAAAATCGAAATTGTGTGTAACGGCTTTACGGAAACGGCCATTATCCGAAAATAATTTTGAACCTGTAAGTTTATCAAGCAATGAAATCTCATTTTATGGTTTATTTTTTTCAGCCGTACCGACCTCACGGTCATTTCTATAAATCAGTAAAATGAAACGTTGGACCGGAGTAGAGATCAGTGACCTATCTTTTTGCTTTGAGCCCCCTCGTGGAGTCGATGGCGATAATTAACTTAATGCACATTTAAATTTCTCACTGAGCTAACGAAAATTACTTTTACATATAAATATTATATAGTAATTTAACTAACTTTTGATTCATTTACAATCACAAATATGTGATTTAAAAATATGAGCTTTAATGAAAAAAGATATATATTCGGAAAATTTATAATCATGAGAAATAATATTTGTCCCTAAATAGAACTACTGCTATTTATATCGAAAGTATATAGTTCTTCCAAAGTCATTCTAAATTTTATACAGGGGTATACCGCTATGGAACAAACTTCCATTATTTTTAATATATATTTTAGTTTAGTTTTAACCATTTTTATTGAGAAGCTTAAATATTTAACATTTCCAACAAAAATAACATACAAAGTTGACCCACAATACTAAGAGCATCAGATTAAATTCTCTATTGGAAAGGGGACATGGAGTGCTTCATCTATAAATTTAAAAGATTCGTACCCTGATTTATCATCGCCCAGCACATGCGTTAAAGATATAGATCTGAAATTTTGTGGGAGTATTGAATTTGTATGAGGAATTCATCTATGAAGAGATATCGCAAAATTTAAACGCTAGGGAAAGGAGAAGCGTGGAAAAACTTTTATAACGATTTTTTTGCACTTAACTTGCTTGAAACTTGGATTTCCGTCAATACAATTTATGAAATATTATGTTGAGGAAATCCGGTTTTTTTCGAAATTCAACCCTTAAAAGGAGAAACTTAGTGGAAAAGTTTGTATTTGTAGTAAGGCTTTTCTGACAGATTTATTAGAATTTGAATTTTATTGCTCATTGATATAATGAATGAAATACGGGTTTTCAAATTCTGCCTCTAAAATGGTGAAGAGGAGTGAAATATTTTGTATGGGAATTTACATTTTTTTTTATAGTTTAGAGCAACGAGACACATTTTATACAAATCGAGTTTAATTTTTCAAGTTGTATAAGCATTTTTTTTTGTAACATGAAAAGATTTGATAAAACTCCGTGCGCAGTATCTTGCAAGATCGCGAGTGATTGAGCGCAACCAACTTCACAACCGAAGGCAGAATCGGAATCAACAAAGAACCGGGAATCGAAAGTAGGGCCGAGATCAGATTTTCGAATTACACCGGGATTGAACATAAAGCAGAACCAAAAAGAAGACCATAAGTGGTACCAAAATTGAGTTCAGGATTGACAACGAATCGAAAAACGTATCTAGAATGGAATAGACGCAGAAGATGAAGAATATTGATCCTACTCCACACAAACGGAAGCCGTGAAGCTATTGTATGATATAAACACTGCAATATTTACCAACACAACCACGAACTCTAAGTATAGGTGAGCTAAGTTGTTGTATTACAAATATTGTCGTACGGCAGTCGATATACCACATTAAAAATTATGAAACGATATTTTTTTAATATCATCCCATATCCCAGAAAAATATATGATATCTTTTTAATATCATCACAACACATACATCAATATTTCTAGTAGTAGAATTTGACATTGATTAGTGTACCTACACCTTTATTGCGTATTATTCTTTGTTTTGTAGTTCTTCGTAATTATAAGAGCAGGTACTAAAATATAGAGGTATCTTAAAATTAATAAGTCCACTCTATCAAAACAGCTAGAACAAGCCACTGACGAATTTCAGACCTAATATGGCGTAGACATAAATAACGCGTCATTTAATTACTTCATGTCGTATCCAAATCTTACAACGTGTATAATTCCGGCTTGACAAATACGCGCCGCCGGCCAGTTGCCGGCGCCTGGCGTGGGCGGATATCGGAACTGTGAGCTTCGTTTTTGCCACATTTTACGAGGCTCTGTCCGGGCGGTGTTATGGCCTTATTGTGTTATTTGTAAATGGATTCCTGTTTACGGCCGCGCCGTCCGCTAATAAGTGTGGTTTCACGAAAGAAGGTCTATTAACGTTCATTACGTTAGAGTTACTTAATGTATATTCTGTTGGACAACAGAATGAAACACTAAAAGTTTCTTAGTTTCATATTTATAAGAGCGTCGTGTAAATTGACGCCTTTATTCAAATTGATTTGTTTCTTTGTATTTTTTGAAACTGACCGGTTGTCTCGGTTTTACGTAACGGTTTTATCCCAAGATTTAAAAAAGGAATTGTGTGAGATTGTAATCAGTACTATATTTTAATAAATACAAGAAAGGCTTGTTTAAAGATTAAAATTGTACCAATAGCTCTACTAAAAAAAAGTACTAATAACAATCACTACTAGAAACCACAAAGCTTTTAAACCTATAACGTATAAAATATTTTTATTGTAATTACTTATAACTTATATTAAGTTAATTTAAATAGTCTTACAAAATAGAAAAAAAACAATTATTATCATTTGTATACTTGTATAAAATTTTCAAATACGCGGGAATTGGTACGGAAAACGTAGGATTGTTTTATATGTTTATTTCTAGATAATTTTCAATTTATATTATAATAATTTATTTGTTAGAAATCTGAACTAAATCGCAACTTGTAAACTCAAAAAAAAAAGTAAATTATTCTTTGAATTCGCCAACAATACATAATATCAAAACTTTGTGTAATTAACTGAGAAAATGTTTCAAAGTTTCATAAAGACCAATACTGATTAAGCCTGCCTTATTAAGACGCCAATATCTGTTTAACTTTCAACATTTCGTCGGTTAATTATTATTTTACTGAAAATCATATTTATCGTCACAATTCGATACTAGAGAATTGATTACAATTTTGCTTTTAGCTCTTTGTTAAATACAGGTAAAGGGACCGGTCATAAGTGAATATGTGATATATGAGAGACTGCGTCCGCGGAATTATGCTTTACGAAGACAAAAATGACGAGGCGTACGATGAATGGAAGAATGTAGTTGTGACTTAAAAGACGTATGAAGACGTTGACGATTGTGCTTTTTGACAAAATTTAATGGAGAAATGTCAGTTCTTTAATTCAGATAGTGATCACACACAACACATACACACGACAACACACGCACGCACGCATACACGCAAGCACACACGCGTGTAACCGCACACACACACACACATACACATATAAGATATTATTTTCTATTCGTGGTGATATGGACGACACCGTTTAGTAATCAAAAACACAACTGAGTTTCTCTATAAGAAAAGATTTATTCTATTCTATTAGATTACATAGAGTTCACGTACATAGACATTAGGCTCACAGACATAAACGGTAACAATCAACAATAACAACAACTTTACTTGTAAGAAAACAAACGACATTTAATGTTATTAATCACAATGTCGATTCGAAAATCACAATTACGGTTCATGACATAATAAATATCCGTGTCGCGATCTGTCACAATGACACTTGAAAGAAAATTATAGTTTTCTTTACATACATATTTTTAAGATTTATCAATATCATTTATAAGAGAGAAAAGCAAATACAGAAAGAAAGTAAAGGTGTATATTCAAGTACAAAAACGTAGTAACGATCTATTAGGACACTTTCAGCAATTTAAGTCAATAGAAAACTAAACTAACTACGCTCGGAGACCGATATATAAATTGACGAACAACTGGTTTGGTATATTTAGTAGATGTAAATAGGTCATGAATACGTCATACTTAATTTAAAAACATTTCAAAGATGTCCCTACTTAACGGATTACACTGACTTCTCTCGAAATAAGTAAGTATAATATGAATTTATCACTCGTTGGAAAGGCAGTTTCCTCGAGAAAAACGACGAAGAAACTTAAGAATAAGTCTTTTTAAATTGAATTGTATAAAATAAAAAACAAATGCATTACAGAAAGAGACAACCTGATATGAAGTCGAGCTGATTACGTCTATGGACGTTTATCCTCAAATTAATCGGAAGTTTTATAATACTCTTTTTCAGCAAGTAATTATTTAATAAATGGCTTAAATTTATTTAAGGGTAAGTTTTGAGATTTAGTTAAGAGCGTGGTACGCAACAATAAGAGAAAGGAGAATTACTTTAGAAGAACATACAAAGTTATAAAATCCATATATAGAACAAACGCTAGACCCTGCACTCCTACGCACACGCTAAAATACTTTCAAGACTACAATAGACACAAACACCCACACACTCCATAAACACCTACATATAGACACTTGATTGAAATTTAATACTTATATTTCCATTGTGTTTTATTTTTCTTTGTTTACTTATTGTTTCAAAAATTCATTGCAATTACCACGCAAAAGTAGCTAGACTCCACGTCACAGAATGTCCTAGTGTGAAGCTTAGAGCAACAAAATTTCTTCATGAAACTGCTTAAATCGATATTTTTAAAATTATTCATTTGGTAAAGCTGGTTCAAAGAAGAAACGTTTGATTTGTTCAATTAAACTGTATAATGTGTAGCTTTACAATTCTGAATAGGCTTTAAAATTGCATCATATAAAAGTTCTAAGTTGTATTTTTCGTTTCTGGTATAAGAAATGATAAATGAATATATTTTTTAGGGTTGCATGTTTAAAATGTTATTATGTATTTTTCTATACCTAGGAAATTTTTCTGAGTCACAGTTACGGCACCTGAAGCACAATTCGGCAGTTAATGTCTTTCAGGATCGCTGCAAATCGTTTGTTACAAATCAATTCGATGACTTGAGCTAGTGAAGATTATACTCTAATAGAAATTAAGGTCAAAGCTTTCCGATCAAATTTATTCAGATTGATGAAGTAATTAAAAGAACGAAAAATAAAGATCGAAATGAAGAAATACAAAATAAGGCTCAAATATATTGAAAACAAAAGAAAGAAAGTCACTACTAGGTAAGTGTAACGTTTTGACCGTGCAGATGTCTGTTTCTTTTCATATGAAAGGCTCGAACTGCACACAGCACCTTTCAAAGGATCCGAATCCTGGAAAATCCATTACTTTATATGGTAAGATATGCAGGTCGACGTTTTGAATGCAGTTATAGACCTATCGGAAACCGATCTTAAGACCTTTTTCGGCACCTATAAGCAAAAGGGCCGATAAGCATCCTTGTGGTAATCGCCTCAGTCGGTCGCAGGACTTGGACCCATACGGTTGCGTGAACATGGTTACCGATGTAAAATAAAGTATACGCAAAAAAAACAAATCCTTTGTTGTATTCACAAAACATACCCTCAACTTCACGGTACGGTTACCGTTTGGAGCTTATCATAATTTTAAGATTATTAAGAATTTCTAAAATAAATCTAGAGTGGTTTCTACCACTGTTGCTGTATGGCATGCTGTGACCAACTTGGCTGCAGTACAAAGATCGCCTGGCTCGAT
Source organism: Eumeta japonica (assembly GCA_005406025.1). Lineage (NCBI taxonomy): Eukaryota > Metazoa > Arthropoda > Insecta > Lepidoptera > Psychidae > Eumeta > Eumeta japonica. The sequence continues at coordinate 342,563 of BGZK01000578.1, forward strand.
TGGTGAAATACGCCGTTCTCACAGATTAGAGACGTCAAGTAAACAGCTTTCCCTGTTGCATTTTGTCCAGTGAGTGAGAGTTCCGGCGGCCTACTCGCATTTCCATTATCCCACTCCCTCTCAATCGGATTTCTTATTTTTATTCAAGAGACCGTTAACACATTGTGACTTCTGTGAAAATGTGAGTGTCCATAAGCGACGATGACCACCTTTTCTCTGGTAGCTTGCAAGCTTGTTTACCCTCGAAAATGTTATATATATATATATATATAATTTAAAAAAAATATATATGTGTCTGATTTACGAAACAGTAAATATGGTTAGAAATACATTTTCTACATGGGAAATGAGTCCCGACAACAATGGGGCTACCGAGATTTAATTTGAGATGAGATGAAATTTGAGTAATGATAAAAACCAAACGTGCACATGCTGTCCAACTTAGCTTAGCACAAAATGATCCCGCTTGATCGATAAAGCAACACACTCTTACAGGATACAGACGTGAAGTAGCAGCTTCATCTATTGCATTTTGTCCGGTGAATGAGTGACTTTTGGTGGTCCACTCCCCTCGTTATCAGATATTCTATTTCTTCCTAAATTCAAATTCGAATTCAAATTCAAAATATCTTTATTTCGTAGTTTACAAAATAATACTTGAAATACGTCATATTTTTTTGCGAATTTACACTTTACAGCTCGTTCGTAAGGCAGTTTTTCCTCAAGAAGAACGAGCAAGAAACTTAAGGTTAGCTCTTTTCTAATTTGCTTATACATAGCCAAAACAAATGCAGTACCATTAAGAACGAAACAGCCCGGTAAAAAGTCGAGCCTCTTATGCCTATGGATATTTGTCTTCTAAATATTCAGAAATTGTATAATACCCTTTTTTACTGAGTGATTGTTTTAACAACACTCTTAAATTTATATAGGGGTAAATTTTGTGTATCTGCAGTAACATTATCTAATATGCGCACACAGAGCTCTCTAAATGAATTTGTGACTTTACTTAGTCGACTAACATGTGAAATCAGTTTATTATTATTATCTCTTATTGAGTTTACTGCCGACTACTATTTATTTTAGGCATTTCTAATTTTTTTTTACATATAATAAGTTTTCATAAATGAATTGAGATGCCAGGGTTAACATTCCAATTTTTTTGAATTTATTTTTAAGAGATGCACGAGGTCCGAGCTTATGAATCGCGCGAGCAACCTGCTTCTTCGGCACAAAAATTCTATGAATATCCGAGGCGACTCCCCAGATCAAGATGCTATACCACATCAGACTATGGCAACAGCCAAAATAAAACAATCTAGCAGTTTTAACGTCTGATAAATTTCTTATTTTTTTGACTGCATAAGCGGCAGAGGTAAGGCTGGTTTTAGGACCTCATTGAAGCTTGTTATCTAAAGTAATTCCCAGGAACTTGATAGCATTAACAAACTCCAATTCTTTGTTACGTACTGAAATAGAGATAGCATTTTTCACACCTTCATAAGTGGGCTGTTATCTTTTAACTTTGAATAACAAAGAAGTATCATCTGCAAATAATATTATCTAATGAACATCCTTAACAAAGCTACGTAAATCATTTATGTAGATTAAAAAAAGAAAGGGACGAAGAATTGATTCCTTTGATACACTTATGTGGACTGTGAATCCAGACGATCTCATGCCATTGACATCAACTCTCTAAACCCTGTTACTCAAATACGACTTCAGAAGGTCGAGTGCCTGGCCCGTTACTCCATAGTGACGTAGTTTCCCGATCAGAGTTTCATGATAAACACAATCAAATGCCTCGGAGAGATTTCAAAATGTGCCAATTGCATCTCGCGAATCCTCCCAGGCTCCAAAAATATGTTGCACAAACTCAACGCCAGTATCGATTGTTAAGCGATCCCGAGTAAAACCGAATTGTTTATTAGACATTAATTTATTGGTATAAAAATGTACTAACGACTGATTTGGGATTAATTTTTCGAATATTTTGCTAAGTGACTGTGGCATAGATGTGGGTCTAAAGTTATTGGGGCTTGATGCACTACCGCTTTTAAATAATGGAATTACTTTACTTCCTTTCATCGAATCGGGAAACAAGCAATCATCTATACACTTATTAAAGATAAACGCCAAATGTGGCGCAATATAATCTATAATGGAGTTTATAATTATATCAGAAAGACTGTGAATGTCAGCAGTTCTCTTCATGTCTAAAAATTTAAATGTTTTGATAACCTCTTTAGAACTTACATATTTAAATTAAATTCCAAATTAATATCACAAATCGGACTATTTTTTTCTTCAGTAATGATTTAGCAAGAGTTAAGATAACTGGTAGTTAAAAGGTTGACAACGCGTTTGTAACTTTTCTGAGGTTGTAATTGTCCATAGGCGGAGGTGATCACCTACTCTCTGGTAGCGTGCATGCTTTTTTGCCCCTTGAAATGCCTTAAAAAATAATATTGACGTATGGGACACCTAGCATATTATAGGCCTCCGATACAACATATACTTTCCATTTATGTCTCAATTCCAGCTGGTGTCATCATTATTATTACACTATTGCTTAGTCATTTTAAGCGTATCACACTAGATTAACCACTTGTCACCCATAGATAACGAGTCATAGAGTTCAATTTCATACGCCCTGTTCACTTTAATACTATACTAAAATTTAAGTCTCTCTGACGCAACATGATGCTGATCATCAATAACAAAGTGTAAGAGTATCCACTCATTTTCATTAATATCAGTAAAAACATTTTTTTTTAAAAAGAACTACAATTAACAAATAGACAATGGATTGATTTAGTAGCTTATTCCCTTTTCAAAAATCAAAACGGAACGCAAAAAAGAGAAGCTACGTCTATATAATCGTAAAAAAAGCGACGATGAAACATTTCTCAAAACTTCAATTTTCTTGATAGTCTACGAGTCGAGTGGCGTTAAGTGCTGACCCAAATCCCGTTCAATTTCCAGGAGATTCAATTCTATTTTCCACATCATCAGATTTCCTATAACGATATAGGGAATGAACCGATACCGTATTTATCAATTGTATGTGTACATTAAAAGACGAAATATTAAATGTTAGTGAAGAAACTGAAAATACGCATCGTATAATGCGAATCCTTTGTAATATTTAATATAAGCAGTCCAGGAAATATAAAAGTTTTCTCTATTTGTTGCAATCGAATCGTAGAGAGGGTTTTATTGCCTCTTCAAATTGTATGGACTACCAGTAGGTAAACCTTCATACATACAATAATTGACATATGAGGTACCTAATGTGTTTATAGTTAATGTAGTAGATTTAATGATTAAGTTATAAATATATTTCTAATTTTTATTTTTTAGAATTTGTTTTTTTTTCGAAATTATTTGTTTATTCTATATACAATAATATTATTTAATTTTATAAAAGCATTTGTTAAGTTCAATAAAAATAATTAAAATTACGATAATTCTAAATCGAACAAACTTTAAACTAAAATAACAGACTTGAATGTATGTAAACTAGACATATCTATCTATTTAAATATTAAAACACTCGTATAAACATACAAACATATTTGGCATTTTAGATACCTGTAACAATGAAATCCTTTTTGTTCCAAACTTGTAACTCGGATTTCTGACAATTCTCCTCAAACAATGTAGTCTTATATTGCCAATATAGTACACGAGTACATACTATACCCCTATGTGCTTTACACGAGAAGTGGTGTACGATTCTTCTATTGCAAACCGTATTAACCAACTTCGGCAACACAGCTAAGCTCTCGTCCCAAAGCTTAAAGCTAACTAGGAATTTCACCGAGAAGTAATTTTAATAGTTATTAAATAAATTTACAAAAAAAAAAATAAAACTGCCTTCAAAAACTTGTTAATTAAAATGATTATTTAATTTGAAACTGGTGCCAGTTAAAGATGTGCCAAACGCGGTCGTATGTCAGCTTCCATCATTTTATCCTTTTAAATCGGTGTTTCTCATTTTTATTGTTGTTTATAAATGGAGAAAAGTGTTGAAAATAATTATTCTTTCAAGGACACTCCACATTTAAGACACTCCACATATAAGGACACTCCACAAAGAGATCACATCTCCACTGTATGGATTCTGTTTTCATGTTTCTTATGCCACACCCCCAGTTTCACTGCCGTACGTAAGCGTGCTATTAGGAATCCTTTATGAATAGCCAAATGAACATGTAGTTGCTATCAATTTTGCTATCAATAACAACAAGTAAGTCCTTATTCACCTTATTTTTTGCATCCTTTCTCATTTCAATATCTATATCGCAATATGTGATACAAATTCAAAATATTTTTATTTCATACTTTTTAAAATAACACTTGGAATACATCATTATTTTTTGCGAATTCACACTTTATCGCTCATTTGGAAACCAGTTTTCCCTCAAGAAAAACGAGCAAAAAACTCAATAATAGCTCTTTTCTAATTTAGTGCATGGCCAAAACAAATACAAAATTAATGAACGAAACAGCCCGGTAAGAAGCAGTGGCGGCGCTAGGGTCGGCGACGTCGGCGACCGCCGACGGCCTCGCGCCTGAAGGGGCCTCGCAAACAAAAAAGTTTTGCCTACAAGTTATTAAAAAGAGGCCTCGCAAACCTGATGTCGCCGACGTCCACGAGTGGTGTAGCGCCGCCACTGGTAAAGAAGTCATACCGCTTATGCTCATGGACATTTGTCTTCTAAATATTCGGAAATTGTGTAATAGCCTCTACTCCACACGTCATGCGTTATACTGTCGAGTGTGGCGAAATTAAACTAAACTTCTAGAGGACTCTGTGTACCGGTGTTTCAGGCGCTCTCAGAAGTTCAGTCGTAATATCGTCCTCACCTAATGCTTTATGGCTTTTCACTTGTTTGAAGGCAAACTTAATGCTGTAATTCCGGGATGTTAATTAGGTCATGCTGATAACAGGCTTTGGTGTCTATACATACAACTGCCAATAGAAGTTCTAAATCTCTTCTAAAATTTCTAGTTTTGGCTCTAGGACTTTTCCCTCATCGGTCTTGCTTTACGCATAGACAAACGTTTTGCAAACACTTACGAGTTTTCATTTCGGTCAATCATTTTTTCCGTATAGTTTGTCTTGCAACAACATATTTTGTGGAGCGAGACCTACAAAATCTGTTTATTGTTGAGTAAACTGCAAACTCATCACTTATTTCTTTCTGTTTAATTCTAAAATCACTTATTTCTTTCTATTAATTCTAAAAGATCTCTAAAAAGATTCTGATTTCCAGTTGGTCGCATCTTCAGTTTCGCATTCACTTAGACACTTAAATCTATTTTATAATTCGAGTAAAAAACATGCGGAGTTCGAAATGTTGGTAGTTATTTGATTAGGTTTTAAACTTTGTCACATGAAACCTTTTTAGCTTTAAATTTAAACTATGTAATATACTTCTAATGATATAAAAATCTTTGCTAGTTCATATCTTGTTGTTAACTGATATATTATCTAATATTTGGCATTTAAACTTTATATAGATATATCTTATTTTCGTGAAACTTATATCTGATCCAAATATATTTCCTAAAAAAAAGAGTTTATCACGAACAGTCACTTGCTTTCCAAAAATTCAACCAGTCATTCTCAACTTGAATTTCGCTGTCTTATTTCCAATGGCTTCATTCCCGTATCATCGTTATCTATTTTGCTTAGTTTTGTGTTAAAGTTCCCCGTCGTTAGTATACATAATAATGGGTTGGTAAGAATTTATAAATTTTGAAATATCTTCGCATATATCCTCCCCTTCATTGTCAAAGTGTATTGAAGTTGGTGCTTAAACCTGTATCGCCTTCAGTAAATACCGTTCGGCAATTCTGAATTTAAGGAAGGTTACCCTATTCGAACACATGTTCCATCTTCAATATATTATTGATGAGTCTGGCAGATGATACATTCGACATCGCTTTAAGAGAAACTATTTCTTTCTTATTAGTAGAACAAGTTGATACACTTCCGATCTCTCTTCAGAACTCAGATAAATTTATAATAAGTTGAGAGACTCCCGACCTTTCTTCAGAATTCACATAAATTTATAATGTGCAACTTGTTCACTGCTTCTTCTAGTTCAGCAATATTCTCAGCGTACTGTATTTTGATGCAGTATGTGCGCTATATGTATGAGAAAAATGTCTCAACAAATTAAAGTGTACAATTCTGTAAAGTTAATATGAATGGTGATATGTACTTGTATAGGCATCTCTTTCGATAGTAAGACTATGAATTGAGTGTTGTATAAAAGAAACTTGTTAAATGTAAGAAAACTTCTATATAAATTAACACCACTCGTATAAGTATCCATCGGCACTATTCCAAAGCAGTACTTATTATACTCGAATACATTATTGTTCAAACCAAACTTATCGTATTGGTTTGAACAACAATGCATTCGAGCTTGGTAAGCCCGAAAATATTATTGTTCACAAATCGGGTTCAAAATTAATATGACCTTTCTTTTTTTTTAATTTTTAGAAGTGTAAAAAATTATTTAAATGCCATTTATCTTTTCTTTTTTTTTTCAAAATTATCCTTTAGACGAAGCAACTGATTTGAACGGGGCTTCCGGAATGCAGTTAATATATTTATAAATTAAATATATAGATATTTAATATATTATTTTTAATACATAAATCGATAAGTAAGCAATTGTTATTTTTATAATCTTCTCAATAGCGGTATCTTTTGATCATTGCAATGTCAGTAATCATTTTCATATAGTCATGCGACAGACGACGCTACTTTTTAAGCACAAAAACAGATTTTACTATGTAATCGAAGCTATAAAAAAGCTAGACATCTTTACTAAAAACAATTTTTTGCAAATTTTTATTATCTACTTTAATATATTTATACATGATATTACTAATACTATATCCCTTGAAGATACGAACCGATTTCCATTAAACTTGAAGCAATCAAAATTTTATTATGAATAGAGCTGATCATATTTTGGAATTAATCTGTTTAGAAATTGTTAAAAAAAAATTGTGAGGTTTCTCAAAGTCGATGAAATCAATTAATCTCCGATCATTGGGAAATTTAGGTTCAATCCCTTCCCAATCCTTTCAAACGCAGAGGCCAGTTTATATTCTGTCCATTCATTCAAAAGTTATTTGACCTTTAAATGCACTAACGCACACACACACACACACACACACACACACACACACACACACACACACACACACACACACACACACACACACATGTGCGCTTACACGTATGTAAACGCACGCACGTGCACACATGCATAAACACGCACGCACGTGCACGAATACGTAAATCCCTCTACAAATATTAAAAAAAGCTTCATAGTACCTCAGATTGTTGATATCTAATGAAATCTCAATTGTTGAAAATAGAACTGCATACAATATTTTTTTTATCGAAAAGTTAAGAACCTTGAAAATTGATTATGTTTTTTATGGTACTAAGGGGAAAACTAACATGCGAGCCACCAAAGAGTATGTGATCACCGCCGTTCATAAACTCTTTCACAATTCCAAACAAATGACTAGTGCCGACGTTATAGGAAGCAATACGATATCTGTTGGAGAGGGAGTGGGCCATCGGAACTCTCACTCACTAGGCGAAAGGCAACAACACAGACTGCTACTTAGTATTTTTTGGGTGTGTGGTGTCTCACCGGTCCATTTTCTGCTACTGCAGCAGCCAACTTAGCCATAGGCTCGACAGAGAGACCACTCGACTCTACCGCATTAATATGCAAATACCTTAACGCGTGAGCTAATGTTAGCGCATTATTCCCTTATTTATTCAAACTGCTTTGTCCTAGGCTACAAGATGTACGGCCTGCTGCTAGAGAACATGGCCGAGTACATCCGGCAGACGTACGGCGAGGAGCGGTGGGAGGACATCCGGCGGCAGGCGGGAGTGGAGCAGCCCTCGTTTTCGGTGCATCAAGTCTATCCTGAAAACCTTATCACTAGGCTGGCGAAGAAAGCACAGGAGGTGAGCTGTATTATTATATTTATTAATGCTGTGTTATTCGATTTTTGTAGTGTTTATTTTTTGTTGCATTTCGGTTGTAATCAAAATCATAATAATTATTATTCGAGGCTGACCTTCGTAAAATTTTAGCAAAGCTAGTGTGGCAGACTGATATGCATCACTTTTTTAAATCTTTTATCATAGTAGCAGAAAAATATATAGAAGAGAATGATTGTAAGATAATAATACGTCATTATATTTTAATAATAATTTCTGTAGTTGCCACTTAAAATGTTTTGAACTGACCACTTTAGAAACTGTAAAATAATAAAATGTATTTAAATTTCTAAAATGGATTTTTTTTTTGCCAACCTTATTATGAATATTACATTCATGTGTCATTTTTTCTTACGAATTGGCGGCAAAAATAAATTGTTTGTCTAAAGTCAACATGAATTTAAGGTGAGAAAATTATCGTACAATGATTTCCCATTACTTTCGTTGCCATTTAAACCCGCAAAAAAAGTTAAAACAGAATTTGGTTGGATTTTTATGATGAAACTCTATATGTTGCCATTGTTTATAACTGGTTTGATGAATTTGAAAATGGTCGCACTATTCTGAATGACGATCTGCATGAGGAACTTTCTTCTGCGGTGACGACCGAAGACAACATGAGTGCTGTGCAGCTCATGATAGAGACTGACAAACCAGGAGACCAACCAGCAGATTCGAACAAGCTTAAAAATCGGTCAAATACACAAAATCCTTCATGAATATTTAGCGTTCAAGAAGCTTTGTACTCGGTAGACACTTTATGATTTGAACGATGCTCAAAAACTCAGTCGTTTTTATTGGTGCCGCGAAACAATGCAAAGATTTGCACTACAGACTGGTACACTAACAATTTTTTTCTCCTCATTTTGAAAAAAATTCGCGAAAAACAACCTCGTAATAGAATTCTCCTTCATCATGACAACGCAAGACTTAGACGTTAGACAAACAACTAACACAACAAGTTAGACAAACAAGTAACTATTACGACCTCGCACCGTACGATTTTTATTTATTTCCTAAAATAAAAGGAAAACTTCGAGGTAAGTGAAATACGGTCGCCGAAGAAGCAGGAACTGCATATGACAGGGCCGTCGAAGCGACCCCTAAGTGCGAGTGCGCAAAGCATTTCTCTCTGTGGTTCCATCGCATGCAGCGATATATTGATCCCTACGGACACTATTTTACAAAAAAATATTAATAAAAATGACTTGCTAGTTTGCTCAGTTTTCGATTTTCTAAAGACTTTCAGACTGATCTACCTAAATAGCAAAAAACAGGTCATAATACTAAAACTTATACATAAGATGTTTATACAAACCACAAGACCATAAAAATGCGTATGTATATCAGCCCTCGACAATTCTAAATCAGGTCATAAATTCAATCGATATTTCGTGTATTTATACGTCTGTTTGTCTATGACGTTAGTATTCATGTTTCAACAAAGCTACGGATTGGCAGAAATATTTCTACACAAGGACGACTATTCGATTCTATATGTACATAAATACTAGCTCGTTTACATTGCTTATACTTCGATTAATCTATCTACATCTTCTTCTTCTATATACTTTCTTTTCTTCTATATAAAATGGAAACGATGTTTCTTTGTCCGGGCATCAGTTAAAAACAACCTACACTCTCTTCATGGGCCTTTAACTTTTGGACTCGAAATGGTTTATAGACTGTATATTAAGTAGAGGAAAAGGTTTTTTCGTAAAAAAAATTGTGTTATTCTATTGTTTTTCTGCCCACCGAAATGAGTGAAATTAAACGTAGCAATTTGATACATTTTAAAGTGTTGTTACAATAAAAAAAGGAAAAAGTGCACCACAAACAGCAAAATAAAATTCTGACGTTTTTGGACCTAATGCAGTGAAGGTAAAGGTAGCAAAAAAATGGTTTAAACGTTTTCAGTCCTGCAATTTTCTGCGAGGTTCATCTTTAACATTTATGTCAACCTCGCTCTGGTCAATCTATCACGGATAAAGTCCATGCCATTTTGGAAAAAGTAGAGCAAGATCGGCATATTAGTTCTTACGACATAGCTAAAGATCTAGGGTTGACCACAAAACAATTCTGACCCATTTGAAAAAAAAAGCTAAATATACAAAAAAAGCTCGATACTTGGGCGGATGCGATAGAAACTCACTGAAAGAAATTTAATTTGTCGTATACTCATTTGCGATTCTCTATTGAAACGTAATGAAACGGAATCATTGTTGAAAAGACTGATGACTGGTGATGATAAATGACAACAAGAACGTACTAAAATATCATAGTTATGAAAGGCAAGCAAGCTTTCATAGACTCTAGCAAAACTTGCTTTAACTCGCAATAAGTTGATGCCGTATGTATGGTGGGATTGGAAGGGCATTATTCGTTATGAGCTTTTACCTTCGAGCAAAACCATCAACTCGGATCTCTACTTCTAACAGCTGATGAGACTCAAGCAAGAAGTAGAGAAAAAACGGCCGGCATTGATCAACAGAAAGGGTGTCGTTTTTCATCATTATAACCCCAGACCAAACATATAGCCACTCAGCGAATATTAAGAAAGTTTGATTGGGAAGTGTTAATGCATCCACCATATAGCTCTGATCTTTTAGTTTCAGATTTTTAC